>CM076094.1:25970150-26333010 GCA_038088585.1 Chrysina gloriosa | reverse complement strand
TAACATAAAATTTGGTGTCAGAAGTGGGATAACATTATATTGTGTTGGTGAATACTCGTGTAATTTGCGGATCCCTGAAAAAAGATTTCAGCGCAGACCCAAGTTGCAATCTCAATTGCGGAACTTCGCCAACAACGCTTGCTGTTGCAGAGAATTACCTGGATCACCTGGATCACAGCCTTCACGGTGAGTACTGCTTTTTCATATTCACTTGTAGTTCGCACAGTCTTGCAAATCCCTTTTTCTATTTCCATTCGTGATGGCAAACGCGGAACCAAGCGCTAGTAATATTACTAGTACTCCCACAGTCGGAACCCTTTCACTAGAATTTCTTATAAAACTTATGCCTGATAACTTTGATGGCGACAGATTCAAGGTACGTAGTTTCATCAAACAAGTAGATGCGGTATTCGAATTAGCACAAGAATCACAACATCTTCCTCTATTACTTTACGTAAAGAGTAAAATCATAGGTAAAGCGCGAGAACAAGTAGACGTACATTGTAATTTAACAACTTGGTACGAAATATCCGAACTATTGCTTAGCCTTTATCAAGACAAAAAGTCACTAGATCAGTTACTAGAAGAGTTGAATCAAATAAGCCAAGGTTCTGTCGAAAATGTGTCTCAATTCTATCAGAGATTAGAAAATGTTTCGTCGCGAATTCTAGCAATAATCCATTCAATCGAGCCAGATCATTCAAAATTAAAAGGTAGATTAGCGATGATACAAGATATGACACTAAATAGATTCATTTACCATACGCATCCACAACTATCACAAATGCTTCGGTATAGAAACTTTGATAATATTAATAACGCCTTAACCGCTGCTCTTGCCGAAGAGAAAGCACTTCGTATATCTTATAAAAATAATAATAATAAATGTAAGATATGCGGTCGCAACAATCATTCTACGAACGACTGTCACAGAAATAAATATCGCGTACCCGTCCAAAAACCTGTTCACATGAATCAACCTCACAAGTTCTCCCAATCACCTAAACAGTGCAAATATTGTAAAAATCTAGGGCACACTATTGATGAATGTCGTAAAAGACAGTATAACAACGCAAGGAAAAATCAAGATCCAAGTCAAAATCGAACGGATAGATCTCAAGCTAACTCTAATTCACCAAATGTTAATTTCACACAACAAAATTTTCAGGAGGTCAATCAATCGACCGACCCCCGAATCAATTAGAGCAAGTTGCTCAAGAATTCACGAACTTCCACATCTAACAATTTCCAACGTTCTCGATACTACCAATGATCTCACTTATATTCTATTTCAATCTCCTCAATCGAATACCGATGGCGGAATTCTAAAACTCCTAGTCGACACAGGCGCGGCTGTATCTATTATCAAATCCGGTAGTATCAATTATACAAAAATCGTCAGCAACAAGGCTGTCATACTAAACGGTCTATCAGTCAATGCACCTATCCAAACTCTTGGCGAAACCGACGTCGAATTACTATTTCACACGAAATCATTAAATACTAATTTACAAGTTGTCGACGCAGCAACGAATATTCCATTCGATGGATTATTAGGAGACGACTTTTTCCGAAATCAAGAGGCAAAAATCGATTATGCTAATTCTACTATTTCTCTCAAATCATTACCATTCCCCATACCAATTTATCGAAATACGCCTCGATCATCAAGTCTCACAATAACTATTAATCCTCGAACTGAAACGGTCGCACTAGTCAAAATTAAAAATCCTGCTCATATTAGAGAAGGAATCATACTAAATCAACAACTAAAATCCGATAATTCAATACTAATTCCAAATGCTATCGTAAAGATAAAAAGCGACAACACTGCTCTCGTAACTTTAGTTAATAAATCTATGTCACGAAAAACAATTCAATGTCCTGAATTATCCGTCTCTCCCTTACCAGAGCAAGTGTACATTTACAAAATCTTCTCAGAAAATTCAGTCAACACTCAACTCAGGTTAAACGTATTAAACGAGAACTTACGATTAGCTCATTTAAATAGTGAAGAAGAAACTTCTCTCAGTGACATTTGTCACGAGTTCAATGACATTTTCCATTTGCCCACTGACAAGTTAACAAGAACGACAGCGATAATGCACGACATCCCAACCTTAAACGAAAAGCCAGTACATACTAAATCCTATAGATATCCAGAAATCCATAAGAATGAAGTTCGTAACCAAATCGACAAAATGCTGAAACAAGGTATCGTTAAACCCTCAATTAGTCCGTGGTCCAGTCCTTTATGGGTCGTACCGAAAACACTTGACGCATCTGGCGAACGCAAGTGGCGCATCGTAATAGATTATAGGAAACTGAATGAAATAACTATCGGCGATGCTTACCCCTTGCCTAACATCGAAGATATTCTAGATCAATTAGGTCACGCGCAGTACTTTACAACACTCGATTTGGCAAGCGGATTTCATCAAATTCCTCTTAATCCAAAAGATGCTCCTAAAACCGCATTCTCAACACCTGAAGGACACTACGAATACACGCGGATGCCTTTCGGTTTGAAAAATGCACCAGCGTGCTTCCAACGTATGATGAACGGAGTACTTGTAGGCCTTAATAACAATCAATGTTTTGTTTACCTAGACGACATCGTTGTCTACGGTTCATCTCTAGAAGACCATAACAGAAAATTGAAGAACGTGTTCTCAAGGTTACGCGAAAACCATTTAAAATTACAGCCTGATAAGTGCGAGTTTCTAAAACAGTCCTGCGAGTATTTAGGACATGTAATTTCTAATCTCGGTGTTCAACCTAATCCCAAAAAGATAGAAGCTTTACAAAAGACATCCAGACCACAAAATCAAAAACAAATTAAAATATTCCTAGGCATGGTAGGATACTACAGAAAGTTTATAAAAAACTTTTCGACTATAGCCAAACCTCTGACTCAATTGTTAAAGAAGGATATTCAATTCTCCTGGAAAGAAGAACAAGAAAAATCCTTTCAAACTCTTAAATCAGCGTTAATTAGCAAACCCGTTTTACAATACCCAAATTTCTCAGAACCTTTCATCGTAACAACGGATGCCTCTAACGTAGGTATCGGCGGTGTTCTATCTCAATTAAAAGATGGCGGTGATTTACCCGTTGCTTACTATTCTCGTACATTAAACAAGTCGGAAATGAACTATAACACCACGGAGAAGGAACTTTTGGCCATTATAAATTCAATCGAACACTTTAGGCCTTACTTATATGGTAAAAAGTTTCAGATATATACCGACCATCGTCCCCTCCAGTGGCTATTTAATTGTAAAAATCCAAATCCAAAATTAGTCAGGTGGCGCCTCCGCCTCAATGAATACGAATACGAAATCAAATACAAACCGGGTAGGGTAAATTCAAACGCAGATGGCTTATCTAGATTGCCCCCAGATCTTGACACGAAGCACGTAAACCTCGCAATTAACTCAGATAAAAACTATCTAGATTTCATTAAATTTCATTATCAAACTCAAAATATAATTGTCTACGACAAGGAAAGTAAGCCATTATCTAACATCAAGAGTCCGGTTGTGCTCATTTGGTCAGCAGATTTAGATGAAAGCAATGACCATTTCAAATATATCGGTGATAATTTCGATATCTCAAAAGTAAAGCCAATTTTAAATAACGTGTGTAAATTAGAAAACAAAAATCAGAAATTTTACATTTTATTTCCAACCAATTTTCATTTTGATAAATTAGAATACAAAAATTTATTCGAATGTTTTAAAAATCTGAAGCGAATCGTTAAGAGTGAAAGCATTACTATAGTACCACCCGACAAACACAATAACATAAAAATAATTCAATTTTATGAAATGCTCAAGTTTCTATTTCGTAATAATAACATTAAAATTTTCGATACTGCGAAAATTAACCCTAAAAGCCAGGACGAAGTTAAGAAAATTATGCAGGATAATCACGACAGCAAATTGTCCGGTCACCGTGGATTTCACAAAACCTACAGTCGAATAAAAGAGACTTACAGCTGGCCTTCAATGAAAGCCGATATTCGAAAATACATAAAAAATTGCCATTCTTCTCAGGTCAACAAAACAAATTTCAAGCCGACCAGGCAACCTATAGAAATTACTTCCACCTCTGATAAACCATTCGAAAGATTAGCAATCGATGTCGTAGGACCCCTTCCTATCACGGAACGAGGTAATCGGTTTATCATAACTGCACAAGATGATTTAACAAAATTCAGCTTCGCAACACCTGTGTGTAATCATGAATCGCAAACAATTGCGAATACGTTAGTACACATATTCACCTACTTTGGAATCCCGAAAACGCTACTGTCCGATCAAGGTACGGATTTTATGAGTAATTTGATTAAGAATTTGACTAATTTATTTAAAACTAAACACATTTCTACTACACCTTACCATCCTCAGTCTAATGGAGCACTTGAACGCTCCCACCTCACCTTAAAAGACTATCTCAAACATTATATTAAACCTAACCAATCAGATTGGGATGAATATGTACCTTTTGCTATGTTTTCTTATAATACCTCAAATCATTCATCTACTAATTACACACCATACGAACTTTTGTTCGGTCACAAGGCTTATCTTCCCTCTTCAATATCACAAGAACCAAAATTTCGCTACACATACGATGATTATATACATTCCTTGCAAACTAGGTTAAGCACCTCTTTTAAAATCGCTAAGAAAAACCTGGCAACTTCAAAAGAAAAAAGCAAACATTACTACGATAGGAAATGCAATCCTGTAGAATTTAAAGTCAATGACCTTGTATATATATATTCTAAACAGACAAAACCTAATCTGTCCAAGAAACTCTCACCTAATTTTAAAGGTCCATACAAAGTCACGAAAACGTTCAATAACAAAACGGTAGAGTTGCAAATAGGTAACAAAAAGACTAAGTATCACACGAGTTTACTAAAACATTTCATTGCAGATGCATCTACGTCTGATCTTGCTACTACTTCTGCTTCCACTGCCTATCCTTAGCCACCATTATACTAATACTCTTTACACTGGTTCAAGTGGCATATTCTTTAATCACTTAGGCATTTCTCGTATATCAACCTCAAAATTAACACTCCTAACTCATGTCAATATTACTTACTTGAATGAAGCTGGATCTCTGCTAAGTAGATATTACTCTAAATCATTAACGCTATGCAAGAAGGTGATAGGCACTTCGCCGAAACCTAGTCATGTAAGTTTTCATTGCGAACAGACTCTAAATCTGATTAAACAAAGACTAAGTGACATAAGAGAGAAAGGTGAAATATTAGATCATCTCACGGCGCAAGAATTAAAACCACGTGGAAAACGAGGAGTAATAAACGGTGTTTCATACGCTTTGAAATGGCTAATAGGGACTCCCGACGCTGACGATGGGCAATATTACGCCGACAGCATTGATAGTTTGTTTAACGATAACAAACAAACGCAAACCCTCTTAAAATCACAGATTCAAATAATTTCTAATACCATTCAAAATTTTAATAACTCGTTTGTTTCATTAAAGAGAACCGAAAACCTAATGAACGAGAATTTCCATAACATCGCTGTACTATCTAACACTTTAGCGAGCCAGTTGGATGAACTAAAGCTAGAAAACGTTGTAACTGATCAAGTAACTCTTCTGGCAACACTAAGTAATAAAATTTTAAACGATTATAACGAATTCATTGACGCGATAAACTTAGGTAAACACGGAATTCTTTCTCCACAAGTTATTACGCCTAAGATTTTATTCAACGAATTATCAAAATACTCCGGAGAGTGCGAACTTCCGATTGAACTTACCTACCGAAATGTGCACGTAATGTATCGTTTGTCGGAAATTCAAGTCATATTATATCGCGGAACCATTTTATTCGCACTTGAGCTACCTTTAGTAGATAAAACATCATTTAATCTCTATCAACTAATACCTTTGCCAATTCAGCACGTAAACGTCACGACCTTTTCCTATATCGAACCATATCGAGATTATTTACTCCTTTCATTACCTAAAACTTCCTTCGCTTACCTGCAAGATCTGTCGACCTGCGAGGAATACGAGCATGGGCAGTTCATCTGTGATAGCGTATTCACGAAAAGAAGGAACGACGACGCAACTTGTGAACTTCAACTCCTTTCTTCACATATTGATGTCATCCCTTCCAATTGCCGTACTCGTAGTATCAACGCTGAACTCGAAACATGGAAGTATATCAACAACAATCAATGGTTGTATGTGCTGCAAAGACCGACAACTCTCACGCTGATGTGTGGCGACAAAAATGAAATCGAAGACGTCCGACTATACCAAACAGGACTTATGCACCTACAAAACCGATGCAAGGGTTATACCGACACCTATGTTTTACAAACATCGGATCAGATTTTCAGCAACGCTACACACGTCGTGCCAATGATCAGCATCACCGAGGATGAATGCTGTATCTTATTGGACAAATTGAATAAAACTGAAAGGTTGCAGTTACCATCTATCAAACTCGGTAACATAGACCTATCTGAGCTGAAATATGCTAACAAAAAGCTGAGCGAACTAGATGACATCATCACCGAGGAACTCGAGAAACCTTCCAATGGTCCTCATAGACGATGGTACTCAGTCGCTTTATCCATCATCGGGGCTCTGGTTTTCTTCATTATTCTCTTCAATTGCTGCCGATGGTGTGGATGTTTCCAAATGTTGAGAAGACTCTGCTGTTACACGCGCAATCCAAGGAGCGGCGACGTTATCCCTCCAATCATAAAGAACTTTGTAAACTGTACGTTCGACTCCGATGTCCAATCCAAATACTACGATGGATCCAGGGACGTAGTGGCCTACAACCACAAGAGACAAGTCGCCCGGATTTCACAAGCGTACAACGACGAAGAAGAAGACGACTTCTCGCAGACGAGGATTCCCTTGAAGCGGGCCTCCTTCAGTCCAAAGGGTAGGAGAAGTACGACTCCATTGTAACCATGAACACGTCGTTCATTGGAACCACCGTCTTCATGCTTCACGGGGGAGGTGTTGTGTACCGACCATATGTGCGCGACCTCGTGCTCGGTGACCGCCCGCGTTGTTTCCGCCGTTCGGGGTATGTTTGCATGAATCGGGTAGTGAAACAATAGATTAGCGTGCGTCTCCGCAAAAACAAACTCTTTCATATTTAGACAAGTGTTTGAACATTAATGCCTTTGTAATCTTTAGTTATAATTATTTGCTTTGGAGCACCCTCCGAAATTCATTCTTCATAAGTTTATTTCTTATACTCAAAGGGCAAGATAATAAACCAACTTGTTATTTAAGGATGAGAACTATTGTAGCTTTAGGATAACTTTTCCGGTCGATATGTATTGTTGAAACATGCGACCACCCGCAACGTCAATTCATAGTCTGTTTCATGTAACCTTTACTATAAACATTTCTGCTAAATGCTCATTGCCAATCGATGTCATTGTTTAAAGAACCACGATGTTATTATTGGACACGAGAACTGAAGACTTCTCCACCCCTAAGTGGGATGTGGCAATCATTTTCCTCATAAAACATTTGTGATGGAAGATTAACGGACAGACGGAAGAAAACAAGTAACGCGACCATCAATCCAGTCTCGCCGTTCCGGTAACATCGCCATCTTAAAAATCCTTGCTTAAACTTAATTATCAATTCAACTGTATTGGGACTTGTATTATTTTGTGTAGAAAATAAAGTGTTCTTAAAGAAAAAGCTCGAACTCTTGTTGTGTAGTTAAAATACGTAACAGTGTATTCACATAGCAAGTTATAAATCATAACGTCTGTAGGGCGAACTTCTCCATATTTGTAACGTTACATAACTCCTCCATCCCTAAGATGAGCAAACAGGGTGATCCATGAATTGCTCATTTTATGGTTGACATGTATGTGTGATGTCCTTTTCGTGAATTGGTGAGGTTTGTGGAATTCTTACTTCGAAATGATGAACCAAACTTCTGTTGAACGCGAGTAGATTTAATATTTCTTCGTTGGATAAATCTTCGCAACGGTTGATGCCTCAATGAGTCCATCTCCGGGATACATCGCATGAACGGCGGCCGCTTCGTCCAGAATTCCAATAATTACCATTGTCGAACAAAAGGCATAGGATTTTGGGGGTTAAGTATAGTTAATTTAATGTACTGGGAAAATATGAAAATATTTATAGGGTTCGGATACTATCGCTACATATATTTTGAACACTATTGCGTCATTTATTACAAGAAAGTTAGTGGAATCGAGTGAATAGCAGAGAATAATGTGAATGAGCTTCAGTAAACGATCGCGATTGTATTCTGTATCTAATACGGTCAATATGTTTGAATAGTAGAGGTACTATATAGTACAGGTAAATTGACAAATTATGTTGTTCTTTGTCGATTTCTCATATATCCAGCATTATTTGACGGTACTAATGCAATCAAAAGCTGCCCTTTGTATACATCGCATCATTGATGGTATGATTTAACGCGTTTGCAACCTTCGAGTTTTAAGAAGAGAATTTAAATAATAATTTAAAATGATTGACGTTAGTAGATGTTCAAAACTCTGAGTGAATTTATACTGTCATGAATATGTCACTTTTTAAGGAAACCTGTATGCTAATATTTAGAGTCTTAATCTGTTACGTAACTGAGATAAAGCGATATTATCGTCAGGATCTGTATCGTCACCGTCAACATGTAGTCTTGAGATAACTTTTCTTTGAGGTTTCAGTTGTCTTTGGTGGGTTATTTTCTCGTCGGATATTATTTTGTTGGTCCTTTTGAGTTCTATTATTGTTTTTACTAAAAATAGGCTGAGCAGTGTCTAAAAGTAAGTTTCGACTACGATGGCGATTTTCGCGTTCGAGCGCTTGCGTTTGTTTCTCTTTCAACTTGCTATATAATTGACTAGATAATAATTCTAATAATCTGGTATGTTCAATAACGTAATTCGAGATTTGTTAGGTACAGATTTAAAACATATTAAAGGATATTACAAATGCCGCTATTACCGGCAGAGTAGTAGTAAAAAACAACATGTCAGATATCACATGTAACATGTAACAGATATACAGTCCACAATAAACAACGAAAACAAAACAAAGGTGTAATTAAATCATCAAACAACAATTCAATACATAGATTTGGTCCTACAAAAGCCGGATAAACACCAGCAAACTCAGTTACAGAAGATTGGGTAAAGTACAGCAAACAAACAAAAAAGAACAGCTTTAACCATCATTAACAAGCATATGCACGGAGGAAAGTGGCGGTTGAATATTCATCGAACATTGCAGAATATACAACAACAGAAGTTTAAGAAGGTGGGCAACGTAAGCAAGAAAGACAACGAAACGTAACGTGAGTTATCCTAATTTTCCTAACCTCATTTATTTCATACATTCAGTCTGTGCAAATTCAAGATGTCCGATCTTAAAATACTATCGAGGAAAAGAGGGGGTAAGAAACATAGTGCAACAGTTTCTAAAACATACATTAATTCATTAAACGAGAAAACTGAATATACAAACGCAGAAATAATTGAATTACAAGAAAGAATTACGAAATTTGAAATAAATCATGATGAATATTGCAAAATACAATCAGATATAGAAGAAATATGTGGAGATAATGAATTAATGGAACATTACAAAGAAAGAGAGTTATGTGAAAATGAGTATTACAGAACTGTCACAGCTGCAAGGCTCATTATTTCAAATTTCAATACCACAAACACAGCTGGTATTTCCATGAATTCAAGTACAAGTGATACAATCAATCAAGTTAAATTACCAACAATTCAATTACCAAAATTCAGTGGTAATTACGACGCTTGGATTGAATTCAGAGACACCTTTAGATCTGTTGTAGAGTCAAATACTAACATAAATCAAGTTCAGAAATTACACTATTTAAAATCGGCATTACAAGGCCAAGCAGCTCAAGTAATCAGATCTTTAGAAATCAGTGAAAATAATTATTCAATTGCTTGGAAATTATTATGTGATAGGTACGACAATAAAGAACTGCTTATCAATAATCATATCAAAGGTCTGTTCAACATAACTGCAATTAGAAATGTTTCAGCTGGTGAGTTACGTAGCGTTTTAGATGAGTTTTCTAAAACGTTGTTGGCATTAAAATCATTAGGTCAGGCAGTAGATAGTTGGAATGCTTTAGTTGTGTACATGATAACAACAAAATTAGATCCCCAAACAAAACGTGAGTGGGAAATAGAACAACTTAAAGAAGAATCTCCTAGCATTGATACCATAAAATTATTCCTAAAGTGTAGGTGTGAATTACTTGAGACACTAAAAGGGCAAAATAACAAAGGACATTCAAACTATAAATTCAATAGAAGTTCATCTGAAGTAGTAAATTCTTTAGTAACCACATCCAACGTTAACAAGTGCACATTTTGTGACAGTATAACCCATTTTATTTTTGATTGTAAAGAATTTTTAAAATTCAATCCAGTTGACAGAACTTCTCAAGCTAAGAAACACAAACTTTGTTTAAACTGTTTAAGAAAGAATCATTTTACCACACAATGCAAATCAAGTAATTGCAAAAATGCCAAAGGAAGCATAATACTCTATTGCATTTTGATGCCGTGCAGTCTGATGATACCAATGTAGCCGTGTCGAACGAAATAGAATCAGTTCACATACTTTCCAATAATGTTGTCAATTGTAGTACTGTGAATTCAAAGGAAACATTGTTATCAACAGCCATAGTAGGTGTTAAGGATCATAAAGGTACCATACAACGATGCAGAGTCCTTCTCGATTGTGGCTCGCAGGCTAGTTTTATTGCAAAGGAATTTCTTGAAAAATTAAAGCTACCAGTAGTTGATATAAACTTACAAGTGATGGGCATCAATCGAAACTTATTGAATATCAAGCACAGAGTAAACGTGGAAATACATTCACTAATATTTTCTCACGAATTCGATAGTTCATGCTTTGTTATAGATAAGATCACAAACAATATTCCGAGTATATCTTACAACTTATCAAACTTTAAGATACCTGATACTATTCAACTAGCAGATCCTTACTTTTACAAATCTGAAAAAATAGACATGCTCATAGGTGCGAATACTTTTGGGATTTAATATGCAATGAACGAATTCAATTAAGTCGTTCACAACCTTTACTTCAAAAAACTCTATTAGGATGGGTACTCGCAGGACCTTTCGAATACAATTACAAGGTAAATCAACCCATATCATGTAATTTTGCATCACGGTTAGACATTCAGGATCAATTAAAGAACTTTTGGGAAATTGAAGAATATCCTAATCACAACAAATCTACTTCATTTACTTCCGATGAAAAATTCTGTGAACAAAATTATATAGAAACTACATTTAAAAATCATGAAGGGAGGTTTGTAGTCTCTATTCCCTTTAAACAACCCAAGGTAGAATTAGGAGAAAGCCTTGATTCTGATTTAGCAAGATTTAAAAATTTAGAGAACAAATTCAAACATAATTCTGAATTCAAAATTTTATACATCTCATTCATGCGTGAGTATGAAAGCCTGGGACATATGACAAGGATTCAAGAGCCGTTCAAAGATTTACGTGAAGCATACTATTTACCTCATCACGGAGTTCTCAAACAGAGTAGCCTTACAACAAAATTACGAGTGGTTTTTGATGGTTCTGCAAATTCTAGCAATAGTTTGTCATTGAATGATCTTCAACACAAAGTACCTGTTATACAACCAGATTTGTTCAGTATTTTATTATGTTCTAGAACTCATTTGTATGTAGTCACTGCTGACATAGAAAAAATGTACAGACAAGTGTTAATTAATACAAATCAAAGAAATTATCAGCGAATTGTTTGGCGAGAAGATAGTAACGATCGTATTAACCATTACACTTTGAATACAGTTACTTACGGCACAACTGCTGCGCCATATCTAGCAATTAGATCGCTACAACAAGTTGCACATGAGAACAAGGATAATTATCCAGTTGCATCATCAGTTATATTACAGGATTTTTATGTTGACGATCTTTTAACAGGAACAAACTCAATTTCAAATACTATCAATTTATGCAAAGAATTACAAACACTTCTGAGAAAATCAGGATTTAACTTACGGCAGTGGGTATCGAATAACCAAATCATAAATTCTCATCTGAATAATACGTCATGCGATAAAATATTAACCATAACTGAAAACCAGTACAAGAAAACCTTAGGTTTGCGATGGGATTCAAATACAGATTCACTAACATATGATCTTAATGAAATATCTAAAGGATTCGATACAACAAAAAGGCAAATGTTATCATCTATTTCGAAAATATTCGATCCTTTAGGTTTGCTGGGGCCATCCATTATACTTGCTAAAGTTCTTTTACAAAGACTATGGGTGTACAAAATCGACTGGGATGATCCACTCCCATCTAAATTATGTACAGAATGGAATAAATTCAAATCAACCCTCAAACACATATGTAAGATTCAAATACCTAGATTTGTAACAGTGCCTGATCCGACGAACATTGAAATTCATGCATTTTCAGATGCATCTGAAATTGCATATGGCGCATGTGTATATCTAAGATCAGTTAACTCAAATAATACAATATATTTACTTTGCGCAAAATCCAAGGTCGCGCCCTTAAAGAAATCAACTATTCCAAAATTAGAATTATGTGGGGCATTAATCGCAGCACGACTAGTTTTTAAGGTACAAACAGCTTTAAATATTAGACAGATGATTAATATTTATTTTTGGACAGATTCCAAAATTGTGCTGAACTGGATAAATATGTCATCGTCAAATTTAAAAATTTTTGTGGCACATCGAGTCGCAGAAATTCAGGAAATATCAAATATTCGAAATTGGTATTACATTAGCACTAAAGATAATTCCGCAGACTTAATAACAAGGGGTATTACAGCCGATAAATTAGGTAATTCAATTTGGTGGTCAGGGCCTAAGTGGCTGTCTGCTTCTCGGGATCATTGGCCTATTTCAAAATTTAAAATTCAGTCAACAAATTTACCGGAATTAAAAAATACATCAGTCAATCTTAATGTAGTCGAAGAGGAGAATTTTCCATTTCATTACACATTATCATTGACTAAATTAAAGAGAATAACTGCATGGTGTTTCAGATTTACTGCTCAGATTTACTACTCAGGCATTTCTTGCAACTTTTAGACGCTTTATTGCGCGACGAGGTAGACCATCTCATGTTTACTCCGATAATGGAACTAATTTTGTTGGAGCTGCATCTCATTTAAAAACTTTTTTTGCTAAAAATTGTAAAGCGTTTAGTTCTATGATGGCATCGAACGAAAGCATAGATTGGAATTTTATACCTGCGGGTAGTCCTCACTTTGGTGGTTTGTGGGAGGCCGGAGTCAAATCAGTAAAACATCATCTAAAAAGAGTTCTTGATAACGAAAGCATATTTTTTGAAGATTTACTTACTATATTAGCACAGATTGAATCAATTTTGAACTCCAGACAGACTCCGGAAGACAGAGTGAGAATATTCCTGAAACAGATGTCACGCAAACAGCAACCAATCGTCTGTCCAGATACCAGCAATTGCAGAAAATTCAACAGCAGTTCTGGAAACGTTGGTCCTTGGAATACATCTCGCAACTGCAAGAGAGAAGAAAATGGCTGAAGAAATTGGAAAACATTGAAGTCGGTAGTTTGGTCATTCTAAAGGAAGATAACTTACCACCACTTGGAAGATGGGACAAGTCATTGCAGTGCATCCAGGTACTGATGGTGTAGTAAGAGTTGCCAGAGTGAAGACGCAAAATGGTGACGTGAAGAGGGCAATAACGAAAATCTGCGTCTTGCCCATACCTGAAAAGGAATCAGTTGCCCTAGAATAGAAGTAAATTACATTCATACAAATGTGCATATACTTACTTACCTGTATTGTTATCGCGTGTGTTAATTTACTATTTATAGTTATATTATCTTATGTCATGTTTAACTTTGAAAGCCCCTGAAAGCCTTTCAAGGCGGGGAGTATGTTAGGTACAGATTTAAAACATATTAAAGGATATTACAGATGCCGCTATTACCGGCAGAGTAGTAGTAAAAAACAACATGTCAGATATCACATGTAACATGTAACATGTAACAGATATACAGTCCACAATAAACAACGAAAACAAAACAAAGGTGTAATTAAATCATCAAACAACAATTCAATACAAGATTTGTTCGTTTTTTGTGAGTTCGAACGGGTTTTTTTAAGTCTACTTGCCCTTTGGCGATTTGGAAAGGTGTATATTCGGTTGTTGAATGTATACTGTTATTATAAGACAGCAGGGCATAATTCATTATATGTGTTATATTAATATTTGGTTTTTCCTCTTTCAGGGTCCTAATGTTTTCGATTATTGTGGAATGGAATCTTTCAATCGGACTATTACTGTTGGGGTTATATACGGTCGTATAGTGTAACTCTATCTCATACAAATTACATATATCCTGAAATATTCTATTTCTAAATTCAATTCCGTTGTCGGAAGTAATCTTCTTCGGGATTCCAAAACGTGAGAAGTATTGAATTAGCACGTTACCGCTTTCAATGGCGTTTAACGATGATATAGGCGATGCTTGTCCGAACTTCGAGAAACTGTCTATAATAGTAATAAAATATTGATTCGCGACTTTAAATGAATCCATGTACAAATGTTCAAACGGTTTGCTACCGATAGGTGTTGATTTATACACTAGTTTGTTTGGATGCCTCTCGTATTTGGATTTTTGGCAAGTTTCGCAAGAATTGATATAGTTTCTTACGTCGTTTTCTAAATTTGGCCAGTAGAAATATTTTTTTATTGCCGAAATATTTTCATTTATTCCGCGGTGGAAGGTCTTAGTTTCATGATACATTTTAATTTTTTCCTGATGTTCGTCTTGGTCAGTAATGTCTTCTAACATTATCCTGTAATCGTCATAGTAAAACTTTTTATGTTGGAAGTATTTTCTCGAAAAATTACAATGGTTTTTCAAATTGGGGAGATTGAAAAATATGCAATAAGCTTGTTTTGGACGGGTGTATTCTTTTACCAGTTTATAAAACATTGCGTCTAGATCGGTTTCATTTTGCAGTAGAGTTTCGTTCAATAACCAAGTATGTCTTTTTTTGTTAAATAGCTTTTCAAATCTGGCCTGGAATATTTTTCAAGGAGATTTACCTATTACAATTTGATTTGATTGGGTATTTAGTGATCTTTCGGTATAGGGAAGTGTAAAAGTAGGATTTTCTGTAGATGAATGGGCTGCATCGTTATCATTTACAATTTCACCTGATGCTTGCCTTTTTAATATTCTCTTGAATTATTTCGTCAGGTCTGTCATTGTTAGAGTTATTTGAGATGTTTTCAAGTCGTAAATGAGATGTGTTATTAGTCGATCCTTCAGTAATTTTGGATATTTTGTCTATTTCATGTAATATAGTGTTTACGTCGTCAACGTCTAAATCTGGAATTTCTTTGTCATCTAGATTAACTACGATTGATTGATTGTCAATCAGATCTAATGGGTGAATTTCCACTCTAGAAAGAGCGTCTGCATTAGTGTTAGCATTACCCTTTTTATATGTGATGTTATATTCATATTCTTCGAGTTTTAAGCGCCAACGTACTAATTTAGAGTTGGGTTCTTTGAGCGAAAATAACCATTGCAACGGCTTATGATCTGTAACGATGTTGAATCTGGTACCATACATATATGGCCGGAAATATTTTACAGCCCAGACAATTGCGAGAAGTTCTTTTTCTATAGTGCTGTAATTACATTCGGCGGGATTTAATGTACGTCGCGTACGCAATAGGTAGGTCTTTGCCGATTGGACCTTGCGATAGAACGGCACCAATTGCATAATTGGACGCGTCGGTGGTTACGTTGAAAGGTTTAGAAAAGTCCAGATATTGTAATATAGGGTCTTCAGTTAAGATGCCGTTACAAATTTCAACGCAATTAATAAATTCTGGCGTATGTTTGATTTGAACGTTTTTTTCAAACATTGAGTCAGGGGTTTAGTTAGATGGGCAAAGTTTTTTATGAAGCGTCTATAATAACCAATGAGGCCCAGAAATGATTTTATTTCCTTTGCGGTCTTCGGTATCGGAAATGTCTGTATAGCGTCTATTTTCTTAGGATTCGGCTTGACACCTTCGGGAGTTACTACATGTCCGAGGAACTCGACAGATTTGCAAAGAAATTCTGATTTGTCCAATTGTATTTTGAATCTGGCTTCCTGTAATTTTTTAAAAACCTTTCTTAAATTTGATATATGTTCTTGAAGGCTGGTCGAGAATACAATGATGTCGTCCATGAAAACAAAACAGATTTTATTTTGTAGATCTTTGAGTACGTCATCCATTATGCGCTGAAACGTCGCGGGGGCGCTTTTTAAGCCGAAAGGCATTCTAACGAATTCGTAATGTCCGTTTTCTACGCTAAAAGCTGTTTTAGGGATCGATTCTGGTTGTAATTGTATTTGGTGGAAACCTGAAGCTAGATCGAGAGTCGTAAAATAATTGCATCTTCCGTGTTTGTCAAGTATGTGTTATGTTTGGCAGCGGGTATCTATCGTCAATTGTCTCTTCATTTAGTTTACGGTAGTCAATCACGATTCTCCATTTTTGCTGTCCACTCGCATCGAGTTTTTTTGGGACAACCCAAATTGGGGAACTCCACGGTGATTGACTTGGGCAAATTATTTCGTCGCTTAACATTTTATTAATTTGAGTTTCAACCTCCTTCTTGTGTACGTACGGATATCTATAGGATTTTTTATGAATCGGTACGTCATCGGTTGTCTTTATCTCATGCTTTACTTTATTTGTAAAGGAGAGTTTGTCGGAATTATCGTGGAAAACGTCAGAGAATTCAATAATAATTTTATTTAAGGCTTGCTTTTTCTTCTATATTCAAGTGATCGGTTCGTAAATTTTGAATAAAAGCATCGCTTTCAGGGTATGTCGTTTGTTGGATCGTGTCTAGGTGAAAACATTCAAATTCTTTTTCGTCGAAAATGGTTCCGAAGTGCTTAAAAAATCGGGATCTAATTTGACTTTCTTTCGTTGGATTTTGGATTTCTATTTTTGCGGTCTGATTCTTCATTTTCGTTATACAAGGTATATTCAATAAATTATCACCATACGTCAATCCTCTGATTATGATTTCTGTGTTTTCCGGAAGAGTCGTTTTGATAGCTTTCGCAACAATTGATTCGGGTGGAATTTCGATTTTTTGAGTATGGAAATTTGTCCTATATGAAAAGGGGATTTGGATCGTATCATTAGCTAGAAGTTGTTTCCCTAAGTCCATTTTTAGTCCGAGTTTCCGTAGATCACGTAAGTCTATTATGCCATCGAAGTAATCGTGGAATGGGAATAAGATAAACTCAAAAGTGTTCTGAATGCCAAGTTCACTAAAGAGGGGTATATCCGCCTTAAATTTACTGGATTTAGTTCCAGCACGGGTGGAAATTGGTGTATTACTATGATATATACAGTCGGGGAAAAATGTTTCGGCGATATATGGTCTTAGTAATGACCCGTGACAACCAGTATCTATTAATAATTTTATGGGAATTTGTTGTAACTGTATGTAAGGTAGCGAATTATTTAAATTAATATTGTTTAAGTCTATCCGATTTGCGTTGAATCTAGGACATCGTGAAAATTTGAATATGTAGCTTCTTCGAAATAATGGTGGTCAGTGCCATCGGTTTCAGGATATTGAGAGTCGTATTCGTACTGTTGATTTTCGTACGATTCTGTAGGTATCTCGTTGTTATGAAGCTCTTTAAACGTAAAGTTAGCAGGACCTGTTGATTGAAATGGATTTGATCTTATTGTACTACCGGAGTATCCATTGGTTCAGGGGCTGCTGTTGTTTTGTGTGAGTTTTTAGGGGCAAATACGTTATTTGCCAAATTTGGTTTTGCAAAAACTTGTTTATTGGTAGGGAAATGGTGTGGTATTTGTCTAGTTTGTAGGGGTATTGGCTTCGAAGGGAATTGCGATCTAAGAGGGTTTACTTGAGATAACGGTTGAGAAAATTGGAGACCCTGATTCCAATGACTGTAGGGTTGGTTAAATTGGCTTCGTTGATTTGAGAACCTCCCAGGTTGATAAAGTTGAGGTTGTTGGTGTACGTGGCCGTAGGGCTGATAAAATTGAGAATTCGAAGTCGGTCTAACTGAGGAACCGTAATTGATGAACGGGGTGAAAGATGTTGTCTGGTATTGTCGCATGTTTGATGTAGGTTTAGGTACTTGTTTTTGTAGGGCACGTGCATTTTCGGTTAGGGTACTAATGCGTGATTCGTTATGAAAATATTTTAAGACTACGTCAGACGCGTCGGTTAAGGTGGTTGGTTGTTTAATATCTAATAATATTCTCAATCCACCGTCTGAATTTGCTGCCAACACATCTAGCGAATTAAGTTCGTTCTGATTTATAAGTACTACCTTTTGGTCAGCCGTAAGAGAAGGGTCCGTTTGAATTTTGACTTCGATACGTGACTTCACTAATTTTAGCCTTTCTGAAAATTCTAAAATACTTTCATTTTTTGTTTTGTGGTTTGGAAAAATTCTCGTGTTAGTGTTAGCCTATTTTGTCTCCAAAATTTTCCCTTATTGCTTTTTTAACTAAGGGCCATGTAGATAAATCGGGTCTACACATTAAAAAGTTACTTACATTACCACGAAGTTTAGAGCAAATAACGTTGAAAACAAAATCATTTAAACCATTACCCGTCGATCTACCATATGCATTATAAAATGTGTCACATCGAAAAATAAAGGATTCTAATTGTTCGCTACCTCCGTCAAAAATAGGCAGAAATTCGGCATTGCCTTTAGCAACGGCAAATGCTTGGGTTGCGTTCAATGACATATTTTCTAGCAGATTAGTCACAGTTTCAATCGAGCTTTGCATAAATTTATATACTTTCTATCGGTTAACTCGTAAAAATATACCAAATGATAAAATTGTTCAAAATTTAAAGCGAATTGAGAGGAAAAGAAAAATGGATATGTTCGACTTACTGTTAATTAAGCGTTCGGAGATCCGATCGTGCAGGTACCGGTATCGGCGTCGTCCTCTCGATCTTCTCTGCCGCAAACTTTGGGGTTGGTTCTTCGAAGATGAATGATAAAAATCAACCTTACAGACACAGCTTCGTTGGGAGCGTCAATCTGCAAGTTCTTCGAATCCTACTGACTGCGCCAATTAAGTTGCCTGTACTTCACTTGGGGTTTTTAAATAACGCAACAAGAAGAAACAAGACTTTTAATATAAAACTAAACTAAATGGCTTGATTTTAACTTGAGGTTTTTAAATAAAACACGAGCAAGAAAAACAAGTTAAAGGTTCGAACAGTAATGCTTTACTTGTTAAAACTGACCGTTCGTGATACGTTCGGGTTTCGTGTGAGAAGTGGCAAGTTGTAAATCATTATGTTTATGAGGCGACCTTTCCTGTATTACTAGTCATTTCTTAAGGCGAAGGGTGTATGGATGGATTTCCTTAGTGTATTCACATAGCAAGTTATAAATCATAACGTCTGTAGGGCGAACTTCTCCATATTTGTAACGTTACATAACTTATACCTAAAAGACATTTTAATTGTGGATACTTGAAATCTCCACTTTCATATTTCCTAAACAAAATTTCTGTCCACATGTCATCAAATGACAACATGTCGATTTCTCGTCTAATCGAACCGTTTCGATATTGCGAGAACAAGAAACGCCACTCCTTTTTCATTACGGCCTTATCAAATTCACCGAGTTTTTCCGCGACAATCCAAACTTCACTGAACCTACAATCCCGATCCTCATCTTTCAAGGCGGTTTCACTATCAAAAAACACGCAAGGAAGTGAAAAATTCATCATTAATATAAAATAATCTTCGTTGGATTTGATTTGCAGCCTCTATATAAAAATTCAAACAATTCTGGCGAATTCTATGAACGATTTCCTCATTTTCGGTGGTATTGTTTGATTTGAGTTTTTCTATAACGTCGTGGCATTCTTCTCCGAATGATATCTCATCTAGAGGCAATTGATTACTACTATCTTCGAATCGAACGTGCCCCGATTGCACAAAGGGAAGGGGAGGTTTCTTTATAAAATGTCATACCATCCGCGAGAAAAATTGAAGGCATTTCCCGTGCAACTGATGAACTCGCGTTTAAGAATTTTGAAAAAAAGGTTTATATTATTGAATATCGCCAAAACATACTCTAGAAAAGCTAGGTCCGATTGCATCTCGAGATCGTTGAGAAATGCGTTCATTTTTTCGAGTTTTTCTCGTTTTTTGCAATCACCTTCTTCTACTATCGCATCGGAGAAGCATGCCTGCAACGACGGCATCAAAAGACGCATTCTGTGGATAGCGTCGTGACGTCCGAGCCACCGTGTTTTCGAATATTTAACAAGTTTTAGTTGTAACTCTCGACATACATCAATAAACTCGTCTAAAATTTGCGATCGTTTCGCATAATTTTGGTGGTAAACGATCGACAGTTTTTTTACCACATTATTTTTGGTCCTGCGCACTCTTTATTAAAATAAAATAAGTGTTGAATGGATATTTATTAGTTAAAAAAGGAATACCTATAAATCTATCTGTTATAGGCATAAGCCAAATACAATCAACCATGGAATTCGATCCAGACGTTTTCTTTCAATAGTAATTTAATATTTCTTATCTGTTACAAGTATTATAACCAGGGAGGCGACAAATAAATAAGTTTCGATTATCACGAGCGTACGACTAGTACTAGTAGAGTGGAGTAGCGCATTGGAATATGCTTATTACATACGGCAGTATCAGCCAGTACTATTTGAGTCTTCAGGTAGAACGTATGCTATTGTTGTTCGTTAATATTATTATTATCTTGACGTATAAAAGGCGTTGCGTTTTCCATAAACCCGATTTTTCGTTATATGTATATATTTTTGAACTATCGTACTGTTTTCGTTTACTTTTTCCTTCTTTTTCTACTACCTACTCCGTAGTTTTACTTTGTTGTTTTTTGAGGAACTTGACTGCTCGCAATACAAGTTGGCGAGCGGTGGGGATGCGCCGTAAACGTATTTAGGACACGTACCTCCCACCTGTCTGATTCAGATAGTGCATAGGAATTACCATTACGTTGCAGGACGAATGATAGGCAATCTATCCCTCCTCTATTTGCGCGAACTCACGCCCACCCTTCGCCAACTTATATTGCGAGAGCAGTATGTGGAAATTTTATAACCTTTCCCACAAATTCCAAAACACTATGCTAAATATCACTATATCGTTCAGAATCGTACACATTCGGCATATTTAACACTTGATTAGAAACTTAATCCAGCGTAAATGCGTAAGCTACTAACGAAAGCTATCTATCAGAGTATTAGGCCTAATTTTAGTTCGTGCAACCAAAACTTGCCTAAAAGAGCGTTTGGTAGCAGATTACTTAACTTGCGTCTACAATCGGTCGGTGCAACCGGGCATTAATTTGTTTTCTTTTGCGATGGTTATTTTTAGTAGTTCTTTTTAATTTTTTACTAGTAATAAAAATTACAAAATTTTGATCTTCTCTTGACATCCGTAGACGTACGTTTCGCGGTTATACCGCTCGTCAGTACGGCTTTGCAAGAGCTGTAATTTCGTATACAAATTTTATGTACATATATATCGTCTGAACATTGATGTAATATAATAATATAATAATAACTAGTAATAAACAAAAATGTCGAAACGTTAAGCAACTAATTTAAGTTTCTCTTTAATAAAGAACACTATTACCGTGGTTGGATAGCGATTTCTTTAATTATAAGAGCTATGATTATTGTACTGAGAATATAGTTAAAAAATTTTTTTAGTAAATTGCACCGGTCTAGCTCGTAGATAAAATATCTTCTTCTTCTTCTCGTCAATCCTTATGCCTTTCAGCGTCGGATTATTTTTGGATCTTACGACGATTTAATCCATTCTTTCCATCGTGTCCGGTCTGTACTCATTCTTCTCACTTCTGCTATGGTCTTCCCTCGCTTTCGTCCTAATTCGTTGACTCTGTCAATCCATTTTTTCCTTGGTCTTCCCTTTTTTCTTCTCCTGTTATTTTTGGCTTCTATTATTTTCTTTGTTAAACTCTTTTGTTCCATTCTAATTATGTGGCCGTACCAATTCAGTTGACATTTTTCAATTCTTTTAATATATCTTCTTGATTTATCATATTTCTTATCTGTTCGTTTTTTATTCTATCCATTTTTGTTTTCCCCACGATCTTTCTCAAAAATTTCATTTCCATAGCTGTTATTTTGCTTTCGTGTTTTTGCTGTATTGTCCAGGACTCACTTGCGTACATTATTGTGGGGGCTACTACTGCATTGTATACTATCTGTTTGATCTTGGGTTCTATTTCTTTTTTCCAAAGATGGTTTGATTCAGAGCGTAGTATATGTTTGCGGCTTTCCGTCCTCTTTTTGCTATGTCTAGATCAATTTTTCCATCCTTCGATATAATAGTACCTAAATATTCGTATGCGTCGACAATTTCTTCTTGTTTATCGTTTATTTTAATTATTAGATTACTGGCTGGCTCTTTATTATTTATCACCATTAGTTTGCTTTTTTCTACGTTTATTTCCATCTTCATCTTTTCTATTTCTTCTGTCCATATTTTTGTTAATTTTTCCATTTTCACATAACTGTCAGCTATTAGTGCCAGATCATCGGCGTACAGTAATGCATCCACAGCTACAGGTTCCAGTCTGTTATATCCTAACAGTGTCTTCACAGCTTCGGTGTGTTTCCTCGTATTTTGCAGGATTCTGTCCATTACTATAATAAATATTAATGGACTTAAGCTGTCTCCTTGTTTTATTCCCACTTGCATTTCAAAATCTGCTGATCTTTTTCCATTCACTTGTACTATCCCCCTAACCTGACAATATAGACTATTGATTATTTGGCGCATTTTTCTTGGAACCTCTAGTTTCTCTAGACAGATATCTATACTCCCTCTATCTACTGTATCGAAGGCTGCTCGCAAGTCTATGAAATTGAAGTAGATTTCCTCCCCTGTCTCAATTTTACGTTCAATGATGTTTTTAATTATGTGGATATTATCTTTCGTTTGTTTCCCTTTTGTATAGGCTGCTTGTTCTTCTCCCAGTTTGTCTCCTACTAAATGTGTAAGTCGTTCCGCTATTATTTTGGTATAGACCTTAAAACATACTGTCGATAGGCATATTGCCCTATAGTTTTCGCACTGACTTTGATCGCCTTTCTTATATATGGGAGTGATGAGGTTATTTTCCCAATCCGCAGGAATTGTGTTCGTTCGCCATGCCTTACAAAGTGTGTCAAGGATCCACTCCTTTCCCACCTGTCCGAGCCATTTTACCATTTCCGGTTCTATATTATCCGCACCGCAGGCTTTTCCTGTTTTTATTCTTTTTAGGACTTTTCTACCTCTTCCATATCTATCTCTTCAAGGTCTTCATTATATTCATTTCGTGTTCCTGATTCTGGCAATAAATCTGTATGATCTCCTGCATCTGTGAATTTTTTCGTGAAGAATTCTTTCCATATTTCAAGTATATCTTCTGTTCTTGTTTTTAATTCATTCGCGGTATTCCTAATTGGTTTTATTTCTTTCTTTTTCTTTCCATTCATTGATCTTATTAGTTTCCGAAATTTGCTGTTATTTGTTTTATATTCCTCATTAATATCATTTCCAAAATCTTCCCAGCTTTTCTTTTTCGCTTCTTTAATTCTCTTCTTAACTTCGTTTCTTATTTTAACATATTGTTCTTTGTATTGCTGTTCCTTTGTTAAAACATATTTTCTCCACGCATCTTTTTTCTTTTTGACTTCCTTTTGTATTTCCTTAGTCCACCGTTTTGTTCTTTTCTGTTTTTTCCTGTATCTGATTTGACCACATACTTCTAGTGCAGAATTATAAATAATTTCCTTGAAAATTCTCCACGTCTCTTCTAGTGTCATTTCTTCCTGGTCATGTCTCTTTAGTAAATCATTCGTTTTCTGTTGGTATTCTGCTCTTTTCTTCTCGTTTCTTAATTTGCTGATTGCTATTTTATGATACTCAGCTATTTGTTGTTCTGTGTTAATTTGTTATTGGAGTTCTGCCGTTAGCAATCTGTGTTGAGTTCCCATTTCAGCCTCTTTTTGTGTCTTTATATTTCGTATATTAGTTTTCATACTTTGGGTATAGACTATGTAGTCTATTATACTCTTCGCGTTTCTCTCTTCTGCGACAAAGGTGTACCTCTCTTCCAGTGGTTGCTCCCAGAAACCGTTCCCTATTAGGAGATCATTACGTATACAAAAATCAATCATTTTCCAACCATTTCCGTTTAACGTTTCTTCTCCATATGCTCCCAAGCAGCCCAGTCCCTTATTTGTATCATTACCCACTCTACCATTCAAGTCCCCCATTAATATTACTTTTGAGTTTGTCTCTCTTATTTCATCCAGCAGTTCCTGCAGTTTTTCATAGAACTCCTCCGTTGTACTTACATCTGTTCCTTCTACTGGTGCATACATCTGTATGATGTCAACCGATTCCTTCTCCAATTCAATTCTCAATCGCATCAACCTTGATGAGATTGATTGATGTATAGTTACTCTTCTATCCAGTTCCTTTGTTAACAATATCCCTACGCCCTCTTTTTTCCTTTGATCCGGCCTCACTCCTGAATAGTACAGAAAATATTGACTTCCTACCCCTATTCTTCCTGCTCCGGCTTTCTTTGTTTCACTTATTCCCAGTATTTGAATTTGGTACTTGTTCATTTCTTCTGCTAGTTCGCATTCTTTTCCCGTTAGGGAAGTTATGTTCCACGTTCCAACGCGTATCTTTCCATTTTCCGTGTTCATAGCTGTGGTCGTTATCGTGTTAGCATTCCTCTCTGTCTCTACCTTGTTGTTCATATTTCCCATCCTCACATCCATGTATTCTCGTGTTCGAGTTTGTTCTGTATGCGCTTTCATTGCCAGGTACGTCCTCTCTATTCCCTGCTCGTTCACGCCTTCTAGTTTTTTGATCTCTGTATCTGTATCAACTTATCCTTCTCTCTATCCCATCTCCATTCCTCATTCCCGATATACAACTTCCTGAACCCAATTTTTGTTTGTTTTCCGTTTTCCCTCTGTTTTAGCTCTAAATCTAATTTGTTCTTGTATCTTCCTGTCCCGCTTAGATAGATCATCGTTAATAAAAATTCTTCCTCCTATTTTTGTTCTTAATTTCTTTTTGTTTTTCATTATCTCCACCTTATCCTCTGTCCTGTCTAATTGCACTAGACAGGTTTTTCACCTAATTTTATGACCTGTTTTATATGTACTCTTATCTGTAACTCTTTATCTATGAAATTTTCCATTGCGTTTTTAGTTATTCCCTATCTTCTGTATCTATTTTTCGACCCTGAATCACTACATTATTCCGTCATTTCTCATTCTCTACTCGTTCCAATCTGTCTTATTGTAGATTAACAATTGGTAAGTATAAAATGGTACTGAAGAAGAGAACAATCTTAAAATAAACAAGAAGGGTAATTACTTCACACGACTTCAATCTCTAAAATGTACTATTCTATTTATTTATTGTTTTATTTAAGTAATATATTTAATTTTCAATTGCTTTCAATAGGAATTATATTTGATTAACTTTATATGGATAAATATTCTCTACATTGTAAATGCCTTTCACGATATCAGTTCTTGGTAAATTTGATGTACATTGAGGATGCACAACAATTTGGCATTCGTTGCACAGACTGGCTATGGACCTAGCGGAAGTTGATCTTTGCAATTAGCACATATTATTGGTTTGGTACATATCCCGGGATCGAAATTGTGCAGTATATTATAATGAATTCTTTGAATGAAACTCTGTCGAAATAAATCGTTCTTCTCAGGAGATTGTGTGATTTGTTCTAACACCCTCATGTGATCCTTGATATTTCCTGTGGTATTAGTTCTTTCCAAATTATCTGAACATAATTGCGATTTCAAATTTACTATCTCTTGTCTTAAACTCTTTGTAAGTTCCCTTTCTTTATTCAATTGGTACTCTAAGTCTTTATACTTAAGCACAACAGATAAGGGTGAGTGATTTTCCTTTTCCGAATTCCCAAATATTTTATGTGTTATAGTTGTTTTCTTTTCTTCTTCTATTTGGAGTTTTATTTGAAGGAAATCAATTAATTTAGTTTGCTGTTGAATTGTTGATTCGGTTTTAAGTTCGCTCTCCTTCTGGTACGCGTCTTTTTGCAATAACCTGTCATTACGTTGATTAACTTGTTCAAACAAAGCTATATTTAAATTCGTAGATTCATTTAAATTCTGACATTACTGAAAGTTCGATTCATTGACATCTTTCAAATGTATTAATTGCAACGAATTCTCTTCTTTTAATGCCCTATTTTCAGATAAACAAGCGTCAATAGTTACCAATTCTTTTAATTTAAACCTATTTCTCTTTGTACATTCGTTTATATTTCTATTTTCATTTTCATATGTAATCTCGATATCTTCTAACCTTACATTTAATTCATTAGATTAAATTGTACTCTCTGCTTGTTTGTCCTGACCATAAATGTCACATGATAACTTATTTAACGAAGACATTCGTTTTTCTAACGCCCTTTCTATTTCACCCTTCTCTGTGCCATCTCGACGTTTGTTTGACATCTTTAAATTCTAAATTTGTGTATGATACAATGAAATGAAATTAAATCAATTTAAAAACTAACTTTTGGTTCGCAAATGAAATGAATTAATTTAGGTTAGCCCCACATTGGGCGCCAAATTTGTACCGAGAATTTAGTTTTTTTTTTTTTTTTTTAGTAAATTGCACCGGTCTAGCTCGTAGATAAAATATAAAAGCATAAATTATAACAATTTATATTTATAAGTTTTTCGAAATATTGAACATAAAATCAAAAAATTTACCTATTTTAGTGTGTGTGAAAGTATAAGTGTATTTTCCGTTGACGGTCCTTCCTGTATCTCCTTTTTATCTGTATGGTGAGGTTCTTTTCTTACTAATATTTCTTCTTAAAACCCTTTTTTTTTGGAAATATATTTTAGACTTCTTTGTTGACTTTTCTCAATTTGTCCATTCCATCATCGTTAACCCAACAAACTTTTATTTTCTTTTCGAAACCAGGACCACACTCGTCCACCTCACCGTTGTCCCCGAAACGAAACTTTAATTCACCCTGACTTCAGTACATTCAAAAATACTGCTGTTATAGAAACCTGTACTGGACGTCGATGCATCCTTGGCTATTTCCACCAAATCTATGTGAATTCTTGTAATGCATAATTGTTGTAGGAAATGTGTGTTAAAATTCTTTTTATACATTGAATCATGCTTTTATAAAATATTTAACTCTGGTAACATTTGTTATACAACACTATACATACGCGACATGGACTATGATTAATAAAAATGGAAACTGACTCGAAATTGCAAAAAGGAATATATGGACCACTAAGAAATGACAATGTTCAACAATACAAAATTAAAATCAACTGGGAATTAGAAATATATAGTCACCCGGGCATAGTTAATATATTACCGAATTATAATTATACTGTTCGATGAAGCTCCAGACGGAAAACGGCCATTGAAGAAAAAGAACGGAATGCAAGGATAACCTTGCTTCAGATGTGCATATCTTAAATGTCAATCGTCCAGATAACTTCATGATGGATTAATCCAAATAAGAGGTACGTTAAATCATTTTGAGTTGTAACACTACGGAGAGAAAGGCAATAAATACAGTCTAACGCGTTAATTGATCGTTGCAAAAGTACAACGAAATAAGGTCAACAAAGAGAAAAAAACCCACAGAACATAAAAGTAATAAAATGTATTCTTTATTCCACATACAGATATTGATTAACTTGTATTGTCTTCTAAGACGACGAAACGGTATATTATATATAGCTTTTGTTTTCTTATGCTTGTAAACATTTTCCTGCCGGTATATCAACACAAATTTTGATTATGGAACCACAAAAAATAAATTAAAACAACAATATTCCATTTTACTTTTTAATAGACTGAAATATCAGGGGAAAAAATAAATTACAATACGATTCTAATGATTTTAAAACTTAGCCAGCGTTTAAACAGTAACTGAAATTAAATTTCATACAAACATTTACCAATGATGCAAGGCAACGTACGGCTGCGTATTGTATATAAAGTATTCATTCGACAAGTCCAACAAACTTTTTGATATAAAATTTACCTTGGCCCCGGAGATGAATATTTTCATTAAATAATATAAGATAGGGGGATAAGGAACACTTCTTATTTACTACATTTCCCAGTTTTTACACGTTATATTTATGTATAAAAAATTTTACATGTTTAATAGTACAGTCAAATTTGCAAACAGTGTTCAAAGTAGTGAGAAATAAATTATTTACTCCTAAAGCTACTGCTTTTCGTAATTAAGCCAAATCTAATTTTAGAAGTTATCGTGTGGCTTTTAACAATAATTCTGAAACGAGTCATCTTATTTAAATGTAGACTAGAAGGATTACGCACATACTATATGAATAAATGGAACTAACTTGAAGGATAAACAGCAATGTAACTCATTTACATGTATAAAATTCGTTATGAAATATTCATGATACAAAGAGCCTTTATAAGTACTAAAAAGATGTTTAAAAACGCAGGTACTTGCACCACCCGAATAACTTCTACTTCTACAATTAAATTCAAAACCCTAGAAACCAAAGAAATAATGTAAATTAAAATATCTAAATTAATAATCCTGTTAATAATAAAAGGAAAAATTGGAAGATAGTTCAGATATTTTAATTTATATACTTCTGTCTGCATATGTGCCACAATATACAAAACGTTTCCATTACTTTATGACAAACTTATCGCATTTTTGTTCCACTCGGAGTTTGTGATTTGCATATCTACGAAGTAATGATTTTTTACTTTTCCCAAATCAAATTAAAAACTAAAATTCTTTCCTTTAAACAGACGCACTTCAAAGGAATTTGCAAAAGTTATTTTTTTCTAATTTATTACATTTTTTATATTTGTATTTCAACTTGTTTTATAGTACACCTATTTGAACCACAAAAATCTAGATTTCCGATTTATCTAACAATCATATTCATAAGTGGATAAGTATGTGTTTTATCAGTCCAAACGTCACGCAAGTAATCTCGTAACATATAAATCCGGGACCTATTTCGCTTCCAGTAGAACAAAGATAGTACCCAAATTGTACACTTTAAATTTCATTCGAGTACAATCTAGGATCCAAAAGACTTCAACGCTTTTAACACAAAATAGTAAACAAAACCTAGTGAACATAATTAGAAAAAAAAAAAGAGAAAAAAAAATAACGTAACTCAACACTGTTCCTTACAACCACAATATATTATTAATAAAAGACCAAATATCCTAAATTACATGATATAAATTGTTTGAAATCATCGATTGTGGTAAAAGGTATTTTGAAAGGGAACCGTCCTTAATTTTTTGCTGGTATTGTTGGGAAAAAGCAAATGTACATAAATTAAACGCTGGCGCCGGTGGCTTAACTCTTTCTTACGGTTCCCTCCAGTGTTGAATTAAATATATTATATGTTTGTTTCATCTAATGCAAAAGAAGAATAGACGGGGGCCGGAGCATCACATAGCGTATTTGCGAGTCCACTCGCGTGCCAGCTCGTTGTATTTTTCTCGGTCCGTCTTATATATCCTAGCAATCTCTGGCACCAAAGGATCATCTGGATTCGGATCACAAAGAAGAGAGCAAATTGATAACAGTACTGCAAAAAAGAAATCAAAATGTAAAAACGCTGAATTATATAGTTATACAAAAAAACAATAATTAGGATTTTATAATGATTACGAGTGGTGTAACGGGAAATCGATGATAATTGATATTGCTGGTACCTATTTAAGATTATAACCTTGAGAAAAGACCGCCCACATATAAGATTCTGGACTGTACCAGTAATGTTACCCAAAAAATACAGTATACAAAACGTCAACATGTAAGCCAGGTGTGATAAATTAAAATATGTAAGATATAGATATTAATAATTTTTTCTTCTACTGAATACGATCTATAATTCTGATAACAGCTAAGGGATGTGATAAATTTAAAATATAATAGTAAAAGAAACGGAAGTAAGCGTAAAATGCTCTATCATATCCGGTTCCGAAAATCTGCGCCCAGCATAGCAAGTATCCGTATATTGAGGTTACAATGTCAAAAATTAATGCGACCGCGATAAGAGCGTTTGTGTCACCGTTCGATACATTCCGAAACCGCCGCATGCAATTCGGGTTACGCAATGCTCCAGCAACATTTCAACGCCTGATGGATCGTTTTCGTAATGCACTTGGTGACGGATTGGATTTTATTTAAAGACTTGAAACTGGTATTATCGCGACCCATTGACAGACAATTAAACCTCAAAGCAAATCGCGACAAATGCACTTTCATGTGCAGTAATATTATGTATCTTGGTCACCTAATCATCCCATACTCACAGCGGTTGGCTGTGATTCTGTACGAAGCTCGAGAAGTTCATGACAAACAAGACCGACAAAAAGGTCTACGCCGACGCAAACATGTCCCTCCATACAACGCTGGTGACCTGGTTCTTGTAAGCCTACACAAACTCAGTAAGGCCGCAACGAAGACTACTTCAAAGTTCGATCCTCGTCGAGATGGCTCCTACGTCAGATTAAGGCAAGTATCTCCTACTACCTATGAAGTGGAGAACCTGAATAACACGCTCGAACCGTTGGGTACATATTACGTTTCAGCCCTGACAAAATGTGAGAATGAGGGAGACACACAACATTCACCGGTGGTGCTTTAAGAAGGCGAGAAAGACCATGGAAGGTCAAACCTACTGCTTCACCGGGACGTTCTCAGCACCAGAGGAGGAGAATAGAACGTGCATGCCATGTAGCGTGCACTTATTTTTTATCCATGGTGATCATAGATTATATATACTATAGATAGGCAAGTCTCCCTATAACTGTTAATCTAATTGCTTAGTTCCAGATCGCAACACTTCGTGTGCTGAACACAACGGCGATACTTTTGAAAGTATTCCTATTTTTAATCTTTACGTAATTATTTTAACAGTTGTTATTAATGGTTATAGATATATAACTCAGGGTACTACCGGGCACACAAATGGCTTGGATGGACACATATTTATTCAAAGAGTGGTTCATTTAGGAATTCGTCCCTAAAGTGATAAATTATTTATCGAGTTTGAAATTACCAAAAGTACTTCTTGTACTTGACAATGCGCCAAACCACCCGCAAAAGCTTGACTGTGAGAGTACAAATGATATAAACCTATTGTTTCTGCCACCTAACGTAACAAGCCTTCAACGACCAAGTTTCTTTCGGAAGTTCTTTGTAAGCTTGAGAATGACGAAAGCACAGTTCTTATAAAGGCCCCGCTTCTGCGGTCTTCTTTTGGCTACGAGACTATATGTGCGTTTTTTTTCGTCCTTTGTGTATACAGTTTGTGTTGAGAAAGGAGATAAATATGTCTAATGGTTCTATTAATACAAGATCTCAAAAATCCAGAATTACCGGGAAAAACCAAAAAGTGACGACTTCGCAATGTAATACTAGTTATGTATCGATTGTACCTGATAAAAATGATATCGAAAGAAACGGGGATCGAACCAATTATCGGATTTAAGGAACCAGTTAGCAACCGCTAACTTTACTGTTAGGGAATTGCACGATAAAATTAATGACCAGGAAAAAAGGATCGAGTATTATAGGAATAAATATGAAACACAAACTGAAATCATTGGTAATTTGAATAAAACCATTAGTGAATTGACCGGTAAGATTGGAAAATGTAATACAACAACTAGGTACACCTACTCAGATTATCCAGAACTAAAAGTCATAGGTGTCCAGACATCCACAACTGAGCCTCCTGGACACAGTTTTCTAACACCGACTAGGGATAAGTTTCACGTTAACAACACTGAACGCCGAATATGGCAAGACCGTGGATTGATGGATCCGCGGACATACAAAATCGTCTACGATCTCCGATGGGTCACTTACTTATTCATACAAACCTAAAATACTAATAAATTTAATCATGCTATCACTGCCTTATTGGGGTGGTAGTGTATCATATGACAACCTGGTGTACCAGTTTAATTGTAAATTGTACAACACTATATGTAATGTAGAGAAACGCCAATCTGTGCAGTATGTGGATGTCAACTCTCTTATAAATTTAAAAGATGTGACTACACGTGGTCGTTACTTAAAATATGTGGGAAAATTAAAAATTTGTATGATTCTTGGTCAACTTCAAATTTGTATTACAAAAACATATACAACATATAAATGAAGGTGGGTACGTGGGAAGTGTCCCGTTTCCCTCTGGTGATTGTAGAAATTCATGTGATAAACACATTATAATTAATAAACCTTCTAAATTATTTTACACGAACATACAGAGCATAAACAGTAAGCTGGGCGAATTGGAGGCTTTTTTCATTGACAAGGACTTTGGCGTCTTGTGTTTCACTGAGACATGGCTATCTCGGGATGCGGCTCACAGCTTAACGATCGGCCGATACATTCCAGCTTCTTTTTGCAGAAAGCGGCATGCGCACGGTGGTGTGCTCATAATGATTAAAGATAATATAATGTTTAGAAGCTTGGATGATATCAATCAGCTGTCTGTGGAGCTTCATTTCGAGATTGCTGCTCAAAGATTGACAACGCTAATAATTGCGATGGCAGTGTTTTGATATTGAATGTTTACAGGTCGCCGGTTGGTGACTTAAATGTTTTTATTAATTTATTGGGGAGGGCTCTCGCAATTGCTGGGTTTGCAAACAGAATCTTTATAACCGGAGATTTCAATGTAAAATTTACTGCAGACAACCGCGACTGTCACACACTTTTGGACTGCTTGGCTTCATGCGGTTTCACGCGGATGGTCACAGAGGCTACGCGTGGAAAGAACAGTATTAACAAAATATTTATTAATTTCGGTGCACAAGAAGTCTAGGCAAATGTAACTGAAAGCTTCTCAGATCATCGGAGTGTGTCCTTATACTGCAATAGATAAATTTCATATCCATAACACAGTTAATAAACTGCACTGACAGTTTATATATGATACTAATCTCAGCGTAAATGACAAGTTCGAAATATTTATTGATACTTTGATAAATGCCTGTGGTAATTCTTTTCCAGAAAAAAAGTTTTAGAAACAGAAATGACATTAATGGTAGTTGGTTTATGAAGAATTAAGGGAAATGTGCGAAAATTTAAGATTTCTAAATGATGCTTGTGCTCTGATGACATGATAAAACACCATGATCAATATCGTAAGAATTATAAACAAAATATAAAACAAACGAAGATCTCTATGAATAATCGTATCATAAGCAGGTCTAATTATTCCAGTAGAGTTATGTGGCAAGTACTAAATGTGTATAGAAAGAAAAACAACACTGTTACAGCAGACTTTGACTCTAATAAAGTAAATGATTTTTTTATTAACAATCAACAAGAACAAGAAATATAGTAGAAAGCATAACTAGTGGAAGTAGTGACATGGACACGTATATTAGTCAAGTTAATTGCCAGGGACGCTCTTTTTCAGTAGCCCCGGTCAGTTCAATAGAAGTGCGAGACACAATAATTTCCCTCAAACCGACTAACAGGAAAGATATTTACGGATTTACAGTATCAATTATTAAAGATATAAAAATATTTTAGTTCTACCACTAAAGCTGGTCATTGTTACCCCTATCTTTAAGAAGGACGATTCAAAAGATATGTATTTCCAATTTCAGGCCAATATCACTATTACCGATAGCTTCAAAATTTTTGAAAAAATTTTAAAGATAAAAATCTGTAAGCATTTTAAAGAAAATAATCTATTTTGTAAGCATCAATACGGGTTTAGGAAAAATATGGGTACTAAAACAGCAGTTGTTGATTTTTTGCGGCGGGTCGTCAATTGCTTTGAAAAGGGAGAGTACCTATTAGGCACTTTCTGTGATTTAACTAAGGTCTTTGACTATGTGCAGCACGACTTATTAATTCATAAATTGCGGTGTTACAACTTTGATTCTAATAGTATTAAAGTAATAAAATTTTATTTAGTAAATCGTATTCAATAAGTGAACTGCACCAATACTATGTGAAACAAAAAATATTACTCTAGGTATCCCTCAGGGTTCTATTCTAGCACCACTGCTATTTTTAATATACATAAATTATTTGTCACTTAATATTACCGATTCTGGGCCAATCTTGTATGCAGATACCACTTTGATAAGCAGTGGCGTCAGCGCGGTCAACGTCGTTCATGTAATAATAATAATGATAATAATAATAATAATAATATTTATTGTCCAACATATAAATAATCCAATTACAGGACAAAGACAATAGTAAAAAAAACATACGCAGCATAGCCAACCTTAAAAAAAAAAAAAAACTTATAATTCTAAACTTAATATTAATAGTAAACTATAATAAATTCATCTAAATGACATTCAGGAATTTATGATAATAGCAAAAGTGCGAGAAAAAGAAAAAAAGAAAGAAAAAGTAGTTATATATACTGAAAAGATGAGTACACTGACTTAGTAGTGTCGGAAGTGCTGTGCAATTAATGTCAACAGCTGGATTCGAAATATCGTTGTAGTATTTACATAGTCTGTAGACAGGCGACTCAACCATAAGATTCGTTTTTGGCTGTTGCAAATAGAAAGTGTTAGTAGATCTAGTCGCCCGTCCAAGAACCAGAAAACTTAATCTTGCCAACATATCCGGCACATCGTCGTATATATACCGGTGCGTTGCAATTAGGAAGTTTTTGGTTGCAAGGGCCTTCTACTCCTACGAGAAGTTTGTGTCCTCTACAATAGATGTTCCCAATTTTTAACGCTTATTGTATGTATGAGTTTGTGGATTTTTGTGTTTGTCGTGTATTATGTATATATATTTGTTTCTTTTTTACTATGTATGACCTGTGTAAGTGCATTGTTAATTGACATAACATCAATAAAGATATGATATATGGTGGCTAAGGTCTACGATGAAATACCGCCATCAACAATAGTGAAGTCTTGGAGAAAAGTATGGCAGAATGTAGAAGAAATTGTTGCACGAAGTGAAGACAACAATACGCGCGATGAGCTTAACCAGATGACAGCGCAGCTTTGTTGCGCGATCTTCAGCAGCTGTCTCATTGTAAAAACATTGTTGAACAAGATGTCTTAGACTGGATAGTTATCAGTTGAAAAGAAGCTGAACATTGAAATTTGAAATGACGACGAAATTGTTCGCTCTGCTATTCATCAGGAAAACAAAGAAGAAAATGAGGCTGATGTGGAGGAGGCAGAAGATAACGAAGGTAAAATGAGCCACGCTGAAAAGAGCAGCACTGCAACTGACTGCTACGTACATCGAACAGAGAGAGGCAACAGCAGTTGTTATTTTTGTTAAGAACTGGCCCAAAAAAGTCAATCAAGAGGAAAGTTCGGACAAAAATAACTGATATCTATGATATTAAGGTTGCATACATTCATATTTTATTTTTGTGGGCCAATAAAATTTTAACAGTGTAATTGCGTTTTAAATTTTGTTTTTTTTTGGTAAGTATTACCGAAGTATACCTAGTTTAATTTGTTTTGTGTATAATAAAAAACTCTTAAAACATTGTTTATAAAGCCTTGTAATTAATGTTTGTGTATGTACTAACAATCCGTGGTTTTCCTCCGTAAAATGTGTGCTTTTCGAACTGAGAACATCTTTAACCTTCCTATACTCACGCATACGGTCTGTGAGACCGATTTATATAGTATAGTATACGTATTTCATTTTGACGTGAGTATAGGAAGGTTAAATGTAAAATACAGCGCTCTACATCATAGCTAGTTACAGGCGTGTAATTAAAATTTTGTAATATTTGAATATACTTATTTTACCAGTATACTGCACTTGTTTTCCAGGTGGTTGCATACACAATTGATGCAGTCGATGCAAATCGGGGTTTCTATCAAAAACTGCACTAAGTTTTTGCTTCAAACCAACCCCGAACTTAGATGGAATACTTTTTAAGTCTTCAATCACAGGCTTCGCTTAATTTCAGATTCTGATTTTTAAAATAGGAGGGCGAATCAAATATGAACCGGACATTTGTTTTAGAACATTTATTGATACAGTAAATAAAATTTTGAATACACCTGATTTTCTATATAATCTCTTCTTAATCTCGTCATTAAAGAATGAATCTGGTCGCGTCTGTAACCAATTGTGCACGAACGTTTCTACACCTTTGTCGTCGTCAAAGTGATGACCTCTCAGTTCTTCCTTGAGTGGCCCAAACATGTGGTAGTCACATGGCGACAGATCGGGATTGTAGGGCAGATATTCCAGTGTTTCTAATGAATTTGGTCCAATTTTTTCTTGGGTTAATGCAGCTGTGTGTGGCCGAGCGTCATCATGGGGTACAATTGCACTTCGAATAGGCGTGTCTCGCCTCTTTCGTCGATAGGCCAGTTCCACTTCATTAAGCAGTTGGCAGTAGTGCGCTGTATTAACTGTACCGCGTTCATGGAGACAAACAACGAGCAATATGCCTCTTCAATCCCAAAAAACCGTTGCAGGAACTTTTCCCGCAGAAAGAGGAGTCTTGGCTTTCCGCGGTGTAATGATGCACCCACGACTGATCACAGGTGACAATGTGCCTCAAAAAATCATCCCACAAGAGACGAGGAAGAACCCAGGTTGCCATTCGCACTTTTCGGTAACCCAAATCATCTGAAATGATTGATTAGGCACTCCGATTCGATATTTCAACGTGTGCAGCAATTTCCTGTATTGTAAATCGTCTCACTGGTGCTTGTCCGCGATTGGCGTGCATGGGTCTCATTCTGCACCAAACATGTGCCTCATCTAGTTAATACTAGTGAGGAAGTTAAAGGTAAAGATAGAAGTCTTTTTACAAAGAGCCACTTTTCATGGAGTTTTTCGAAATGTTTTATTTTGAAGGAAGAGTCCGGCTATGCCAATATTTCTCCTGCTCGGAAGATGAGGTCACAATTATCACCAATTCCATCTCAACGAGATATCGACATATCACCTGGAAATTTTATTGTCACTCGCAGAACGATATACTGTACTGACGAGTCCTAACAAGGACGAAACTAACTAGTCTGCAGTTGCGTTTTGCGATTGACATAGTCAAAATTTCCTCACGGATTATTGGCATATGCAAACTGTGCTTACTTGATAAGCTTTTGTACGGTTACTTGTTAACTACCCATCAACGAACCTAATTATGTCGTTTATAGAGAATTCTTTACATTTTATTTTATTATAATGAGAATGTTTAATAAAAGTTAATATCCATATTTTTGGATTCTATGTACCTATTCTATTTCCGTATTTGTATCATTATATTACCTTCATTCATTAAAGATTTCAATTTATAATTAAATATACACATTACTGAGAATATTTCATTTCGAACAAATTAATCAGAAGAAAGTAGATAAATAATTAATCTACAAATACAATTATAATTACAGTATTACGTATGAAAAGGTTATAGATGTCCGATTCATTTTAAGAACTTCATATTCACATAGATTTAGTTTTATATTTGAAAATTTACAGAACAGACATACACTTTCTTTAAAACGCTTTTTGTTTGCGTTTCTTTGAACTTCAAACACCAAACACCATTGCAGAGACCATTCGTAAGAAGTATGCGATAATGAATATTTTATTAGCATTTACCAAATAAGCGTTTGTCAAATCTCCCAAACATATACGCGTTTTCAAACAATTGTGTCCGAAACTTCCACTACCACCTCAGCCTGCAATAATTCGATGAAGAACATGGGTCCAAGCAGTATTTTATTTACATAAATATTTCGCAAGTGTGAAGGATATGATTTTAAAATTTAGATCAAATGAATCTGTAGCGATTCGAGATAGCCAGCAACTTTTTCCAATTTGGACATTTAATTACCAGTAGATTAAATTTCTATAAACTATTCTGCAGTTGTACAAACTACATCGCTATTAGAACACAGTCACTTATCTTTGCGACACCCATTAGATACCTTAGATAATTTACAAGTTGCGCTAGAAATCTTGACGGATCCTATAGGACTAGATGTCCCTCAAAGATTTCGTGCAGTTTTAAATAAAAATTCCGTTTTTCAAAAGGTTCGGTCCTCCTCCGTTATTTCTTTCCATATCTTCAAGTTTCTTTGTAATTGTTCCTCGTTTCCTGCTATCAGCACTACATCGTCTGCAAATGTTGCCGCCGCTATTTCCACTCTTTCTAGGTTTTTATGTCCGACTATCATTCTATTGGTTCTTCGGTTGCATTTCTTAATGATTGTGTCCATGTGTACATTGAATAATGTGGGGCTGAGGCTTCCTCCTTGTCTTAGTCCTGTGTCTGTTTTGAATCCTTCGGACTTCATGTTTGCTTTTATTACGTAGTTCGTATTCGTTCTGTACATGTTTTGTATAATTCTTATTATTTTACTGTCTACCCCTCTATCTTTCAGTCCCTTCCATGCAGCAAAATCAATTTAGCAGTATATTCGTATGATCAGTACCGTTAGCGTGGATTTCTTAGTATTGGAGAGGATATAAGCTTATATTGCTGGATATAGTTCAATTAGTTATAATTAATTGTTTTTCTTTTTAAATAATAAAGCAAATGCATTGTTTTGCTATGCATATATCCCCCAAAGCAAAAAATTATAAAAGTTTTTATTAAAATGAACTCATTCGTTATAGGAAAAATATTCACGCCATCGTTACGAGCATGTAAAACAGTTTAAATGATGTCTTGTTGGTAGAGAAAAAGTTTCAGACAAAAGTTGTAGATGATTGAATGATCTATAACTTTAGTAATAGCTGAAACTAGAAAGTGAACGGTTAGGGAGATACGGGCAAAAAGACGAAAATAGGGAAGTTCGCGTCTTTTTGACGCAATAACACGAAAAGTTTGATGTTAGAAAAAAGTTTCGGATAAGAAAGTTAGGAAATCTAATTTATGGGAGAAAAGGTCTCCATTATTTTTCGTGTAAAGTAAATCGTTCTCGAGATATCAATTATGCTCAGAACACACCGCTTCAATTATATCAAGAAAATTACTATATCTCATGTAGATTGATTCACCAAGTTACTGACCTATACGGACTAGAGCATTTCTTCATGCAGACGTTCGTGCGTGTAAAAGTGATGAAGTCAGTACGCGGCTTTAGAATAGAGTATGTTTCATGCAAAGTTTCCAGAGAGGGTGATGAGCAAATGTAATTGGAATATTTTGTGACCCTGAGTAACATATTTAATTCGTTTGCTGCCAATACGGTAGATATATTGCGGATTGGAATACAGTTTCAGATATACCATAATTTGATACATGAATCCCATTTTTCAAGCTGTCAACAATATTAACTGGCATCGTCAACAGATTTTTTTCATATACTTCTAGGAACAAAGAGTATTATGTATTTTTCAAAAGGTAACAACTAACAAATTTCTTTTACTGTTGGCTACCTTTCTTCTATTAAACAGATGTCATATGTATTGCAATTGCCACATAATCATAATTCTTTTAAGGTCTTTTTCGGGGTTCCTTTTAGAAGAATGATATGCGACAAATTCATAACAAATTGCTTTACATTCCTTTACAATACTTTTATATGTTTCATCATTTAGCTACTTGGATGTAATTACTCTGTCCTTCAAAGTTGTTTAAGAGATTGAACGTTCATTGTTTCCAGTTCTCCCATTTATAAACTCTCATAAGTTTGCAATCAGGTTTTGTATTAGGTTGCAAACAGTATTAATTTCATCTTAAATAATGTGAAATGTTCCTACTATTACATGTAAATCAAGCAAAATAAGAGTGCGGAAACAAACAACAAACGGCGTAAAACAATTGCATCCCAATGATTTCTAGCCTCTCCTGATATGCTAATACACTCGCTCATAAACAACTTTGTGATTTTGACACATATGTATTACCTTTAAAAAACAGATTATATTTATTAGTTTTATACTTATATTTATAAAATACATTGGTGTCCGTTGTTATTAATCGTATCTAAAAGAGAGCAGCCACTTTTGCTTTTAAGAAAGATTAATTTTAATTTTCAAGTTTTAATGTTTGCTTATACAAGGCGTGTTTTTAAACTAAGTACCGTTTTAACATAAAAAAACAACAAGTAAATTTTTTCCAAAAATAATTTATTCACTTGAAAGGTCATACTTTACTCTACTTTTCTACATAATTCCCATTAATATTGAGGCACTTATCGTATCTTGGGACCAGCTTTTGTATGCCTTCGTCAAAGAAGTTTGCAGCCTGAACACAATTTCCGATAATTTAAACGTTCGGACACAATTTCGTAAAGAACACTTCTTGAGACAGCAGGAAACTTTTCAGCTAACGACGAAATCGTGAATCGTCTGTTCTCTTTCACTTTACAGTCCACTTTTTGAATCAGATCATCGGTAATGACTGAAGGTCGCCCACTTCGTTTCTCATCATGAATGTTTGTGCGGCCATCTTTAAAGGCCCTAACCCATTTTCGCACCATTCCATCACTCATAATGTTTTCACCATACATTACACTGATTTGGCGATGAATGTTAACTGATTTGAAGCCTTGAGCACAGAGAAACCGTATTACAGCACGCACTTCGCAGTCGGCGGGATTCTCAATAGGTGGAGGCATTTTAAAATCACGCAAACAGATGTAGATTCGATCGGATGGTTCCGTAATGGCGTCTATGGCTTCCCAACAGAGGTAGCTACATGGCACGCATGCGCTAAACGGCGACCGCAGTGCTGCGGCGGCGTAATTTAAAAACGGTACTTAGTTTAAAAACACGCCTCGTATGTATGTAGAACTGGTACTCCGTTCAACCGTTTGGCAAAGTTCTTCCTCCATTTTAGTTTCTACAAGAGAAGAAACTATCCTATTTACTTTTAACTTTGGATGACGCGTCGCATTAAAACAGTGCTACTTTGCAATTTTTACTTTTTACTTTTTAGTTAAACATTTGCAGATCTCAGAGTATTATTTATTTTTAAACTCGGTTTAGTCGACTGTTTTACAATGAGTAACTTCTCAATTTCACCACATGAATTAGCACAAATAAATAAGCTAATATTTTTTAGAACATTTCTCCTCCATTCTTCAAAGATACCGTTTCAGAGCGAATCGGAAAAAACAAGTCCTTTTCATCGCCGTTATAAATATCATTATAGGGTTTATAATTTTGGATCATTTGGGGTATTCTTTGTTTCCAGTGATTGACTACGATATTATTAACGCCATAAGCAGACCTCGGCAAGACAGCCAAATGCACGTAATGCAGGAAGGCAGGAATTGTTTTGTAGTTGAACGCTCCCAGTGCCTTGCAAATAATTCTGGTGTCAATTGTGAATTTCAACGCTAGAGATATACAAGGAGACGATGTGTATATTCTGGAACACCACAACTCTAAAGTGAAGTTCTTTATATTTTACACGCTTTAGTACGCTGTTCTTGTATAAATCCTTTAAATATTATATGTAAATTACATTAGTTTATCGACATTTCTAGTGAGCTATCGGCCCGGAGATATTCCTTTCTCTAGCAAAAAAAAAAACGATCCCACGTTAACGCATTTATTTCTTCATTGCCAGTTTCATTGTCACCTTTTTTATTGCTATTAATAATTACACCTAAAATATGTATGTATATAGATATTCGGAATTAATTAATGACATACCTAAGCAATTTCTATTGTTTTTCTTGTGAAGCGCACGTCGTAATGTAAAATATATTTGTTTATTTTTAAAAATGTTGACATTTGTTTTTGAAAAGAAGCAATCCAGTTTATAATGGATAAACGAGAACACAGAAACAGTACCGTTTGTAATTCTCAATTTTCGAAATAGATGTAGCTATACATTTCAAGAACATAGTACCTTTGTTGGGGTGGAATTCGGCTAAAGGCGAAGGTCGTGGGTTCATTCACACCTGCTATATCCAAACGGTTCTTTCGGATTGTGGGTGCATTCAGCCCGTCAAAATCACTACTTAGGATTCATTCCCTGGGGTGATAATAAGGCCTTAAAGCGTAGTGACTGGCGGCCACATTACCTTCAATTCTTTAGCCGTGGGACTTATTTTACACATACTTTTGTTTTGTTGGGAGTCACCTTTCTAGGCCGAGGCCCATGGCGAGCGGTGTGTTTTTCCCTTAAGGAAATTTCAAATCGCCTTAACAGGAACCAATTCACCATCATGCGCTGCTACCAATTATAGAATAGGGAGGTCGGGAACGTCACCGAAGATGAACCGGGGACCGAACAAAAGCTGATGAGGTGCAAGACCACCACCTCCGTCTAATGGCACTGAGACCGATTCTCCAGCACCAGATCAATGGTTAGGTAATGAAGATCATTACGTGACTCATCGAACCGCTTATAGTCGTATCAGAGCTTTCGGCTTGGAATCCGATCGGTCAAATCTTGTGCTACCACTTACGGCTTAACACCGACTGCAGCGTTTGGAGTGGAATAGATTGCGAATGCACTGGAACGGGGAGCAGAGGTCGAATATTAGAAACGACTTGCCAGCTTCCCCTCACTTGCCTGGCGAAATATTCGTCATAGTGGGGAATCAGCCGAAGAGGGCGAACCGGCCCGATGTGCAGCGGTACGCTTTCGGCTGTTCCTTGCCCCTTATCTGTTATATAAGAAATATTAAATTACTATTGAAAGAAAAGGTCTGGATCGAATTTCATGGTTGATTGTATTTGGCTTATGCCTATAACAGATAGATTTATAGGTATTCTTTTTTAACTAATAAATATCCATTCAACACTTATTTTATTTTAATAACGAGTCCGCAGGACCAAAAATAATGTGGTAAAAACTATATAAACAACGATGAGTTGAATGTTGGACGAATATTACATATCGCATACTGTTTGCGAACTCGGGCAATCGCAGTAGCATAGATTAAAACAGCGAGATTGAGGAACTAGAGAAAACAATGATTTATTCCTGTCAAAAAAAAGGAGGTAAAACCGTCCAAAGCTATAGAATACAGTCACGTATAATAATTATAATAGTAATAATTATAATAATAACAATAAAAATAGGCATAATTAAAATAATAATAATAACAATAGTAATAATAATAATAGTAATAATCATAATCATAATCATAATAACAATAATTGTATAGAGGCATAACCTTCATATGATATTAAACGACATCGAGCGTAATCGAGAAAATGAGATGAGGGACCCATAAATCTAAAATTAATGGAATATTTACAATTTCGGGGAATAATTTCAAAATCATTAAGAAGTATTGCACAGCTGAAAGTTGTTAGAAGTAGGTAATAGAGGAGCTTTGCGAGCACAAAATTTGGCAAAAATTATTCAATTTTATTAAATCCGATTAGGAAAAGCCACAACAAATGTTCAAACAGGTATTAAAAAAAAGTGTAAGTTATACAACGTTTTTCAAAATTTAGCGGAATAAATCTTCAAAATGTTGGAAATCATAAGAATTCCCCAAATTCATGGAAATAATTTTTGCCAAATTTTGTGCTCGCGAAGATTTTGAAATTAATCATGGAAATTCTACATAATTGTACATAATTATATTGTCATTAACTTTTGAAAGTGAAAACTTCGGTATAACTGGCAATATGTGAAAACAATACAACATGTGTGATGATTCGATAACAATTTACAAGATGACGACAAATAGAATGTATGTGAAAGTTACATTGATTTAATAATATAATATGATTATGAATATGATTATTATTATTATCATCATTATTATTACTTTGTAAGGCTTTTCCTCCTTTTTTATGCTTTTTTATTATTTATAATAAATCTTGTTTTCTCTCCTTCCTCAATCTCGCTGTTTTAATCTATGCTACTGCCATTTTTCCGAATTCCTCCAGATCTCACGCCCGAGTTCGCAAACAGTATGCGATATGTAATATTCGTCCAACATTCAAGTCATCGTTGTTTATATAGTTTTTACCACATTATTTTTGGTCCTGCGGACTCTTTATTAAAATAAAATAAGTGTTGAATGGATATTTATTAGTTAAAAAAGAATACCTATAAATCTATCTGTTATAGGCATAAGGCAATACAATCAACCATGAAATTCTATCCAGAGCTTTTCTTTCAATAGTAATTTAATATTTCTTATCTGTTACAAGTATTATAACAGATAAGGGGCAAGGAACAGCCGAAAGCGTACCGTTGCACATCGGGCCGGTTCGCCCTCTTCGGCTGGTTCCCCACTATGACGAATATTTCGCCTGGCAAGTCGTTTCTAATATTCGACCTCTGACGGGGAGTGGCATTGGGTCATGTGCAGTGGAGATTCGCGCTTTGTATACGGATGCACGATGGCCGCATAAGGGTCAGACGAAGACGTGGGGAACGTTGTGATAGTCAATTTTCCGTAAACATCGAGCCGTGGGAGTTATGATATGGGGTACTATAGTATATATATATATATATATATAACATGAACGTCTAGCGTTAGATTGATGAGGTGGTGGAACCCCATATTCTCCCATATCTTCATCAACTTGAGGACCTACTTTTTCAGCAGGATAGTGCCCGTCCCACATCGCGAGAATTTCTCTAAACCGCTTTCAAAGAGGCCTATGTCAATATCTTGCCGTGGCCACCCAGATCTCCCGACTTCTCGTCAATTCAACAAACATTGGAAGCTCTCCGGCATGAACTGCCTGGTTGCTTGGGACACCATAACCCAAAAGGGCATAAACCAGCTACTAGAATCAATACCACGAAGAGAAAGTGTCAAACTAACAGGCGGGGCCCAACATATTATTAATAAAGAAAAAAATATAATGTGTCAATCTCTTGTCCTTTTTCTTTGAAATTTTAACCAATTATTACATTTGAATACGTAAACGTTTTTACAAAGTTTGGTCAAAAAATTCGCACCCCTTCTAAGTGTAATTTCCCTCTGTATGAGTCTGTAGTTTACATGTGTGCCGTAATGGTAACCAAAAACCGATACATAGCCGGTAATACATTAGACGTCTATTGAAAGTTCTCGAAGCAGTGAGAAGGAAAGTATTACGACAGACTAGACAAGGAACTCTACTCTTCACATATATCGCTACTGGAAAATATAGACCAACACATTCAGGGACTGCTTTGAGAATTTTCCATTCAATTATTATTGTGTAGTAATTTTGGCGTTCTGATAACCTTCTTACAGATGTATTTATATTTGTTGTAATAATCGATAATTACACTATTACCACTTAGTGTCAAATTATAGAGTTCTTTCAGATTAATGGCAGAAGTCCGTATCCCCACTGTGATCACAAATCGCAATCCACACAAATATTATCTATACAATTCAGGAGTCTAGTGGGTTCTTTTATTGTCAAAATAAGATTATGCGAGTACATCAGGCCCCGAAATTTGAGAACATCATTGGTTTCATTTAGAAAATTTATATTAAACCCCCACAAAGGATAATACTATGGTCCCTGTACCGTAGCATAATATCAAAGGCCTCATTTAATTTATCGAAAAAAACCTTCTAATTTGTTACTTGTGCTTCTATAAATTACCGCAACTACCATTTTTTACCATTGACCATTTTTGATGCCACACATTCAAAGTGTAATTCGACTGACAACCGCTTAACTGCATCGATGTTACCACCACACTCAACCCTACCATATCTCCCAAAAATGTACACCGCCATGTATAGTTTCCTCCCTACCAAAATAATTTATTAAATTAAAGTCTCCTAACGTAATTCCTACAATATTATTTCCTAAGCAAAAATGTTCAGAGACACAGAATATATCACAATCATTTTCGATAAATACCTCAATGTCTGATAGTTTATTGTTTATACCATGAACATTCTGATGAATTATAAATGTCTTCACTAATTTGATGTTTTCTTCATGGTCGATTTTCCTAAAAGAATTCACAATACCAACTGCTCCTTTCGTCAATTCTTCACCCAATTCCGGATCCTCGTTGGTTCTTTGTTGATATATATTGTTAACCCCTCCTTCAACTTCAATTTTTTTAACATCTTTCATCTGTTCCATAATTTCTAGTAGTTGCTGACGAATGTATCCTTCTGTATTGTTTTTCAAATGAATACCATCACTGCTATAGTCCTCAAAAAAGATTACATTATTTATGCAAAACACATTCACATGATTGTATTGCGCCGCCATCTCTTACAACCTATGATTTGTGTTCCACGATCCTGGTTAAGTCGCTTCTATACAACATAAAAGGAATAGTACTTATTATCAGATTACTTTCCATTGTTGCTTCCATAATGTATCTATATTTATTTAGTAGTTCCTAAATTTTTTCGCTGTCAAAGCATACTTCTATATTATTTGTGCCTCCCATTATTATTATAAAATCCGACTGATTGTACGATTTGGCAAAGTTTTTAATATCACCTATAAGCACCGACTCCTAGCCGTACTACACCCAAAATATCACGTTCCCTGCTTGTATGTCTCTTTAATAATAAACTGTACCTTCTCCCATGACTATCACTCAACAGCACCACCCTGTCCTTATTTGTGGTCGAGTCCAATTTATTATTAGCGTTTATTGTTTTGTGTGATGTTTTGGATGGACTATTACATAAAGTTGTGTACAACGAAGTCCAATCTGCTGTCTGCACAGAAACGTCTCTACTGGTGACTGAAATTGTTTGTGTACTGTTTTCAGTTAATACTTTGTTTTGAACATTCAAGTCAGATTTGTCTGTCTGCGCAGAGACATTTCCAATGGTGACTGAATTCGTTTGTGTACTGCTTTGAGTTAATACTTTGTTTCGAACATTCAGTGTAGAGGTGAGCGAGTTCACAACTTCTTGTAAACTATCTATTTTTTTTGTTTCATTTCGATGTTTAGATTTGCTTTCTGTATTCTCGCCATTAATTTCTCTCTCCCCTCAACCATTTCTCCCAACTCAAACTCCACCTTTGCCAGCTTGTCACGTAATTCGTTCACCATGTCCAATTCTAATCGATTTTTATTTTCTTCACATTCACTTACGACCATTATGTAACTAGTATTCAACTTTTTATTTTCACATATTATATCGTGTTTTTATTTGATAACATTAGTTTCTGCGATCTCGTATTAGCCATAATATTTTATTCGTCTTTTCCCGTATTATATTTCTTTTTGTTTATCTTTTTACTTATTTTTAATCACTGATAGAAGAAGTCAGTTTGCGTAAGTCAAATATATAAAACATAAGTCAAATTCACCGTAAGATATATTCCGAGTGTAGAATAAAATATTTATACACATCTGCACATACATGTATACCGATGCAAGTCTACTTTACTCCTCTGTGTTAATAATTCACTCACGTGATTTTTTTATACTCTCACTATGTTCGATTTTTCCAACATTTTGTAAATTTTACTAAATTCTTTGATAGTTTGTCGGCGATATCTTTTACGGAGCAGACCCAAAACACATCCACTCGGTTCAACGATCGCGTCACGAGAATACTTTTCCTATTACTCAAATCCTTAGCTACACCGCGAACTCCAAGTGCATCCAATTTTGATAAAAGTATCGAATAATCAATAGTGTCGAAAGCTTTTGATAAATCGAAAAATACGCCAGCAATATTCATCTTTTTATCCAGCTCTTCATAAATCTTGTTCATAATATGGCATATGGCATCACACGTAGACTTCCCATTACCAAATCGAAACCGTATTGGAGACAGACAGTAATTCGTCAATCGGGTGTTAATAATTATCTCGAAAACTTTCGCAAAGACTGTCGGTAAGGATATAGGTCTGTAATTAATTACATCATGCATATCACCGCGTTTGTGAATCGGAATTGTTTTGTTCATCTTTAGACACCCAGGAAAACTCCTTCAGAGAAGCATCGATTAATTATATATACGAGCGGCGGTATTATATAAATCGAAACATATTTAATAAGAAAACATGGTATATCGTCGACGACAGGTGAACGTTTCATCGCAACACTCTCCACAACCGAACCCATCTCATATTCATCGGTTGGCAAAAGATAAAATGAAGCGTTTCCACCAATGTTTAAACTTGGGAATTGATTACTGTCTCCTGGGAACTACGAAATGGTCTTGAAACAACTCTGCAATCACTCGCACCCTTACCGTCACGGATAGCTAAGTTGTTCGGGTTGGAATTATTTGATCTTGTTAGAGCCCTAGAGACACCCCATGCAACTCTGGACGTGAAGCCGAAATCAAATTTTCGTAATATAGTTTTTTCGTTTCAGCAACTTGTTTTTGGTAGTTTTTGTTAACTATCTTATAAAGCTCAAGCATATTAGGGTCTTGAGTAGAATTATATAAATTATATATAAACACTACGAACGTGTTCTGCAAAACATTTCAAGTCATCATTGTACCATGGATTCGGTTTAACTAAATATTTCTTCAGATGAAAACTTATGGAAAAATTATGGATAAAGTGTTATAAAATATTAAAAATATATCATCAAAAATCAATTATAGACTATTTCTTAGTAAGCAAACACAAAGAGGAAATGATACAAGATATTAAAGTAACACGCAGTGCAGAGATAGGAAGTGACCACTACTTGGTAAAAATGGATATGAGAGGGAAAGAGAAAAGAGAAGAGAAAAGAGAGGACAAAAGAAGAACGAGGATACAAGAAAAAATTAAGAGTTACAAATTGAAAGAAAGAAAATATGAAAAATACCAACAATTAGCTAAAAAATTGCAGCAATTGCATTGAAGCAGCAAAGGAGAGCTGTGGAGTTAAAAAAATATCAAACAAGTCCGGAAAAAGAACAGAGTGGGGGACCACTGCAATAAAACATATTGTAAAAGAGAAGAAAACCAGTTGGAAAAGATATCTTGAAACAAAAAACCTGGACGATTTGGAAGAATATAAGGAGAAACGCAGAAAGGTCAAAAATGAAATTAAGAAAGCGAAAGAGAGGTCTTGGGTAAAATTTGGAGAAAAAATGACTAATAATTATAGAGAAAATCAAAAATTATTCTATGGAACACTCAAACAATTAAGACAGAAAAGAGAATATAACATGGTAAACATAAAAGATAAGTATGGTCGTATAATTACAGAGGAAGATCAAATAATGGAAAGATGGCGGCAAAACTTCCAAGAGCTGACAGAAACTAATGTCGAGACAAGGGAAAAAGAAGAACAGACAGACAAAATACAAAATATAGAGCCAATTCAAGAAGAAAAAATAATGGAGTTCGTAAGGAAGCTGAAAATAGGAAAGGCTCCAGGAAGAACAACATAACACCAGAAATGATCAAATATATGGGAGAAAAAGGGATAAGACAAATAACCAAGCTAATGATTACGATTATACAAGGTAAAATACCGAAGGAGTGGAACTCGGGAATAATATTGCCCATTTATAAGAAGGGGGACAAGAGGGATTGCAATAACTACAGGGGAATTACACTAACAAGCGTCCCAGGTAGAATATTAGCGAGTATTATAGAAAAAGAATAAGAAAAATAACTGAGGAGAGCATAGAAGACACTCAATGTGGATTTAGAAAAGAAAGAAGTACACAAGATTTAATATTTGTGATAAGACAAGCAAGTGAAAAGATAATTAACAAGAAAAAACAAATACATATATGTTTTATAGACTTAGAAAAAGCTTTCGACCGGATAAGAAGGGAAGACATATGGAATCTCCTAGAAAAGACAAATATAGACAAACGAACGATAGAGTTAATAAAAGCGATGTATAGGAATAACACAAATATAGTAAGAACCAACAACGAAGAATCTAAAGATTTTACAACAAAGATTGGGGTAAAGCAGGGCTGTGTGCTTAGTCCACTGCTGTTTTCTATGGTACTAGATGAGGCCATAAAAAGTGCTAAAAAACAAATGAAACCACTAAAAATGGGTCACTGGAAAATGAAGGAGACTAACTTGTGTGAACTGATGTTTGCGGATGATATGGCAATTCTGGCTGAATCAGAAGCAGCGCTACAAAGGAACCTTGAAATCTTAAATAAGGAAATAAAGAATATAAACATGAAAATAAACATCGAAAAGACCAAATCAATGATAATAGCAGGAGAAAGGAAAAGACATAACATCAAAATCGAAGGGAGGACAATAGAACAGGTGAATAACTACAAATATTTAGGAACAATAATTCAATGGGCCGAAAAAATGGAACAAGAAATTAATGAAAGAATGAAAAAAGCGGCAAGAATGTTTTATATGATGAGAACTACGTTTCTGGGGAAAAAGGAAGTGCCAAAACAGATTAAAACGGAAATTGTGAAAAAGTGATAAGACCAACAATAACATATAGTAGTGAGTCCTGGACAAGGTCAGAAAAGGTAAAATCGCGGGTGAACGCCATGGATATGAGATTCCTAAGACGAATAGAAAACAAGACCAAGAAAGACAAGATAAGAAACGAGAATTACTGGCAAAACCTAGGAATAAAACCCATATGGAGAATAGTGGAGGAGAGTCAGCTGAAATGGTTCGGCCATGTGTGTCGCATGAGTGATGATAGACTAACAAAGAGAGTGTATGAGACACGAGTGATAGGAAAAACAAAAAGGAAGGCCAAGAAGAAGATGGAATAACGATGTCAGGGGAGCAGCGGCAGAGAGGGGAATTCAGTGGGAAGGGAATAAAGGATCAGACCGGAGACAGAAAACGGTGGAGAGAACTATATGAAAAATAGGAAACTTGACTCCATCCAAGCCTTACACCGAAAAGTACATAGGAATATGATTAAGAAGAACAAGAAGTTTTTTCGTTTCATCAAGTTGTTTTTGGTAGTTTTTGGTAGTTTTTGTTAACTATCTTATAAAGCTCAAGCATATTAGGGTCTTGAGTAGAAATATATAAATTATATATAAACACTACGAACGTGTTCTACAAAATATTTCAAGTCATCATTGTACCATGGATTATTGTGGTTCGGTTTAACTAAATATTTCTTCAGATGAAAACTTATGGAAAAATTATGGAGAAAAGTGTTATAAAATATTAAAAATATATCATCAAAACTCAAGTAACTAGAGTAAACATCATGCCAGTCCTCCCCACTCATGAGCATTTGAAATTCAGAGATTGACCTTCTAGTGAAACGCCATTGGTATTCAAATCTAGATCCCGTAACAATCCAATGATACGAGCTTAGCAACAGAAATTTATGATCCGACAGCAATGACTCCCTCACGTGACAATAATACCTGTATGCATCACTATTTGCAAACACATTAAATTACAACAGACATAAAACACTTCGTCTATTAGTTGTGTCTTCCATAAAATCAACATTAAAGTCGAGTAAAGTTTAGTAGCCGCAAACGACAACCTCACCAAGCCTACCGCACACCTCATCCAGCAAGCGAAACATACACTCCAAAAAAGTATCCAAATCTCCAGATGGTGATCTGTGGACACAAATAACAATACACCCGCTCCACCCAAAAGTGATATTGGCACATGTATATTCAAAATCCTGCTCCAGAGCCGCAACAGTAGACGTCCAAGATTCCGCGAGCAAATCGGAGAAGGAGTATATGGCAACACTGCCAGCCCCCAAATTATCTCGGCAAAAAGTATTGATAAGTTTATAATTATTTAAGGATCAAGATGATATTTCTTAATTTGATAGCCAATGCTCTGAGATACATACTACGCTAGGAAAATTCAGATTCTGCAGTAAAACTTCAAATCTACCTATCATATTGCGAATACTGCAAACATTTAAATGAAATAACCTTTTTGTTTGAGTCGTGCGTGTCGATGAATTATTCTTAGTAAATGCCGCGTTGGTAATTAAAAATTTGAGCTGTGGCAAGGATTTGTATGTAAAGGAACATAAATCAAATTGGAGTAGGTAACACCTCTCGATTCAAAATCAAGTTCCCCCAATTGTATATGTTCAATAAGGAATCGAAATATTTTCTCCTTGCCTCTCCTATTGAAATGAAAACCATCACTGCTCTTACTAAAGGTATCTAACAAACCATTTACTTCAACAAATTTTATATTGGAAAAGCCACACAATCGAACCATGTCATATATTTGATTATTGTAGGAATAAATCAACTTATTTAAAATTGACCGTTCGGACCAAAACGGAATGCTTAAAAATAAAACATTAGTATGAGAAAGTTTATAAATTACGTTAGCGAAATAGTCCGCATTAACTGTTTGACCCTTCAATACATCATTGGAACCGGCCTGAATAATTACATAATCGCCCCCGGAAAAATCTCTAGTCAGCCTTTCTATACCATCAACCAAAACCAATATTTTTCGATGATTCCGTATATCTGATATCTGTGACTGTTTCTTGTTTGGGATTTGATTTAACTGATTTTTCACCTCGCGTAGTAAAGATCGATGATTCTGTATTCCTGTTTGTTCTGTATTCAACTTCTTATCGACCATGAGAATAGGAGCTGAACTACCTGAGATGGTCCCATTAGAATATGTTTGAGTTTCTTTTTCATTCGACAAAGACCGTTCTGTTTGCGTAAGCTTGTTGGAAGATGTTTGTGCACCTCGTTCATCCACAGAAGGCAAGGTTGAGATTGAATTCCTTTTTGTCGACTTTAAATATCTCGGTTTGAGTGTACGCATTCGGGCTCACGCAACATGCCCGACTCTCCCCTCATTGATTGAAAACACCTCAGTTTGTGTATGTACATGCACATCACTATCAGTTTTTTTTGGATAATGTATCAATTGTTTGGTGCAAATCTCTAATAGTATCTTGTTGATTAATATATTTGTTCCTATAAAATTCAACTTTCTTCTGTTGCTGCGTTTTGTCATCCTGTAGTTCTTGTAATTTATAGGTTAGGGTAGCTAATTTGTCCCTTAATTCTCGCAATATATCACTTTCCGTATTTTCTTCTTTATTTCCGACCGATGTAATTGATATATAACTCGTATTAGAGCAAGAAGAATTTCTTACAGACACATTCTTTTCCACAAGACATTTACTTTTTGTGACCGTGTCTTAATGTTGCTGCCGTCGGTATTCGTATTTATAAATAAATTGTATCAAGTACTATAAAATGTATGTCTTATATTCTCAAATTTTAAATCGTTCCAGTTAACAACAAACGATGTTTTTTTTTTCAGAAAAAACTCAACGGTACAAAAATTCTGTAGAAAACACTGTCAACCTTTACAAGGAGTTGCAATTTTTACGTCACACACTCAAGTTTATAAACATATAATTACTGTTTCAGGATCGTCACCTTACTATCTTCATTTTTATACCATATTTAACTATTTCGACTATTTAAATAACTCGTAATGTTCATTGAAGACTTGAGAAACTTCCGAGACTAGTATTTACATGCTGTGCGATACACATACAACCGTTTAGTTCAAGACTTCTTTTCAGCAGAACGCATACAGCTTCTGCCTTGGCCTGCTTATTTGCCGGATATGCCGCCTATTGAACATGTGTGGGATTTCGTTGGTCGGCGTCTAACTCGTGATCCTCGTCCTACAGCTTCAACAGATGAACTTTGGGGACGCATACAAGCAATATGGAGTGCTCTTCCCCAGGCAGACATTCAAAACTTATTTGACTCCATACCACGTCCTATAGCTTAATTAATTGAAAAGGACAATAAAGACACTTATACGGTAATAGAGCATCAATTCAAAATTGGATCCTCAGCTGTTAAAAAATCATATACGATCACCTGCATTAAAAAAAAGGTAAATCGTTTTGTGTCGCATCACCTTTATGGCTTCCAAAAATCAGAGCGTGTAAGAATTTGTCATGAAACTTTAAATTTATTAAATAATGGCGGGCACTAAATTTTTTCCAAAATAGTGACATGTGACGAAACTTATATTCCCTTTTTCGACCTTCCTACCCGCCAAGAAAGTCGGGTGGGGATTCGCAAAGATGGGGAAACTCCTACAACGACTAAGAAGCAGCGACCTATGAAAAAGGTTACATATGTACGTATGGGTTTAGTAAATGCAATTAAGCTAGATGGACAAGAGTTCCAGAAAAGGGAAATATGCTCCATCATGACAATGCATCGTTCCATACGGCAGTTTCAACTTTCTAGGTATAGTTAAATATAAAAGTGACAGAAGATCCGCCGTACTCACCTGATGTAGCAATGTGCGACTTTTGGCTATTTTTTGGGCTTAAACGAAATTTGCGGGGTAAAAGGTTTTCGTCTGAAAGAGATTGATACCCCAGTTCCCGCTTCTTTTAAAGGTATTCCGAAAGATGATTGGTTGGTAGGTTTTAAACAGTGGAAACAAAGAATGGTCAAGTGGATCATTGCTGAAGGGAATTACTTTGAGCATATTTAAAATGAAATCCTAGAAAATATTAACCGTGTTTTTTATTTCAAATAAGTTCAGTTTGTTTCTCGTATATATGAATTTTAAGTTGATTCATATTAAAGTACATTGAAAAGTTAAATTTTCTTCTACTAATTTTGTATCAATATAATTAACTTACTAAAAAGATACAAAACAAAATCGTATGAAAATAAATGCACACATTTGTTTGGACTTTTTCTTTTCATGTGGGTGCACTGCTATTATTTTGACAGCAGCTGTATGTTGGTGTCCTTTCGTATATAGCTATAATTTGGCCACCATCCCACTCCGCGGGCATAATTTCCTCTTTCCAAATGTGTTTGATTAGTATGCATAAATTCTCTTGATACTGATCCCACGTACTTATAAGTTCCTTGTTATTGTCATTCTTTCCTGGAGCTTTAGCATTATGGCTATTCCTTAATAAAATAAAATGTAGAGGATTCTCTGCAAACGACCTAATAAATTAGGTTCGTTAATGGGCAGTTAACAAGTAACCATGTGAAAACTTACAAAGTAAGCACAATATGCATATGCCAATAATCCTGTAGGAAATTTTGACTATGTCAATCACAAAACGCAAATGCAGACTAATTAGTTTCCTCCTTATTAGGACTCGTCAGTACAGTATATCGTTCTGCGAGTGACGCAGTAAAAATTTCCAGGTGATACGCCGATCTCGTTGAGATGGATATGGTCATAATAATGACCCCATCTTCCGAGCAGGAGAAATATTGGCATACCCGGTTACATCGCAATCAACGACGAAAATAAATAGTGAACTATTTTTGAGAACCAAAATTTTAATAAAATAAAATACAGAGGACTCTCTATAAACGACCTAATAAATTAGGTTCGATACTAACTAATTAGTCTGCAGTTGCGTTTTGCGATTGACAGTCATTTCCTACAGGATTATTGGCATATGAAAATTGTGCTTAGTTTGTAAGCTTTTGCACGGTTGCTTGTTAACTGCCCATTAACGATCTAATTTATTAGGTCGTGTATAGAGAGTCTTCTACATTTTGTTTTATTAAAATTTTGGCTCTCGAAAATAGTTCACGGCTATTCTTAATGAATTCCTTAATTTGATCTTTTGGTAGTGAATTCATTTTCAGCTACCTCTACTACTTCTAACCTATTTTCTGCCATCTGTTGTGATTGAGTGTTAATCAGGAGACGTTTAAAATGATCCGTCCAAACTTGTTTATAGTACCTACACATGTTTGGCAAGTTATTTGTACTCACTTTGCGAAGCTATTTTCTCACGTTATTTTTGTGCATCGTCGTCTTTAACTCTAACTGCAGCATGTATTGTTTTTCAGTATTTATTAACTTTGGTATTCTATTTAAAATCACGTATAATTCTAACATTGTTTTGTTGACACTCAACTCGTTTACACAATCAAGACCGTACCGTCCCAACATTTATTTTAACATCAGAAATAAACAAGAAGTAAACAAATGTATTCAATAATTTACCTTTAAATACTAATATTACTGTAATTTCGACTTTTTATTATCGGACACTACCTCAACCTTAACACCTGGCTCGCCTTCTTAAAAAAGGCATTTTGCCATTTTGGTTTTTACTTGTTCCGACTTTAGTATAATAGATATCGAAAAACAATAACACTGTCATTGCCACTTTTAGTTCTTTACAAGGGCGGGAAAAAGTTGTAGAATGTCTCGTTTCCAAAATTTCATCAACAGGTTAATCTTTTTTAATGGACCGAAAGGAAATTGATATCGGTTTTGGATAGTATTCTTTATACCAAAGCCTTTGATATATCAGTTAAGGATTTTTGTTTCTTGTATTAGGAATGAATCGAAATTTCATCGGATCTAAGTCATTAAGTTTTGCACAAAGTAGGCGGAGAGAATAATATTAGTAAGTACTGTCAATTTGACGTTTAGTAGTCAGCCAAGGAAGATGTTAAGAATTGTATTCTTAAATATTTCATTTTTGTACTATAAGTGTAACTTCATTACGCTCGTTGTTTCGACGAAAGGGGTTTTCGGTTTCTACCTGGCGCCTCTGACGTCAATACCGTTTTATTTAGGGCTAGCAAACTTTCTATTCAAATATTTCAAATATTTTGTTTGATAGCTCGACCCTATATAAGCAACCCGAGTTTTAATTCGAGTCAGTTACAACGCAGTTAGAAGGTTTAAACACCAACTATCGTTTGATAATAACTCCGGGTTTCAATGCGTCGTGAGCGGGTTAACCTGTAATTTCGATATAATTTAAGTTGTTTTGTAGGTTTAGAAGCTTGTAAATATATTGTAATCAGTGAAGATTCGCATTATTTTACGAACGATTAAGGGTGCAAAAAGTGGAATTAATTCCTTCAAACCAGGAGGAGTTCCAACATAATTCCTTCAAACCAGGAGGCGTTCATGTAACTTCAAAAACATGTGACAGATGGAAACCATGGAACCAGCAAAAATTAAACAATGAATTATTAACCGTTACTAGGAACCCAGGAGTCAAGAAGGGACAGCAACCGTAATACGGCGTGGGCAAAATCCATAGCCCATTTATGCTAAGTGAACACAAATTTCATCAATTCTAATATATAATTCGTCAATGTCTGAGATCGGGCGACCAAGCAATACAGTTCTTTCCGTTAGTTGTACACGAGATGTCAAGCAGATGAAAACTTCTTTCAAAATAATTTGATGGGATGAAAGTAAGATGGTTGGTGGGCCCATTATTAGTCTCAATAAAATCTACACAGGATCTCGACATTAACATCATTATAGTTTTAATATATGAGTCGGATTTTGTTGTAGAAGGATCACTGATCTTTATTTACTATAATTGGCTAACCTCCGAACAATGTTTAGACCTAACGCCCATTGAATAACACTAACCCTTATTTAGCACTCAATGCATGTATCTTTTCCAATCTACACATCTACATTCATAGACAGGCACTCTATGACGCCTCACATTTGAGTAGCGAATGAGTAATAATTAAGCAATTGTTAAGGGCAAGAGAACCTCTTGTTATTACGAGAAGTCACCTACCAAGTATTCGTACAATATTTATTGTAAGTGGTGCAGCGATACAGTGTTTAGCTATAAGTAGAAAATAGTTGCTTATGAATATTTTTTATATTACATTGTATACATTTTAATGTTGAGTTCTACGTATGCAATATATATTGCGTTCTTCACAATTTATGCATCAAATTAAAACAATAGAAAATTCAAATCAAATAAACCAAAATTAGGAGTAAATATATTCCACTTCCGTATTATCACATTAACGTGGAAATAAATTTTTGAAGTTCAGAAAGTTCCACAAAAAACACATGAAAAACCTCTGATAGTATGCCGTGTTTTTATTTTTAATTTAGATGTAAAAATGTAAACGCTAATAAAATTGGGGTTATATCTGGAGCAATATCAAGCGAATCTTTTATCATGCGCTTAATCATGTGTTGAAGAACTTTGTTTACTTTCGTGGGAGGATCGTATCCCTTTATTTAAGAGAGAGTTCAGCGGCAACGGGTTTTTTTAATTGTTTCGACGATAGGGGCGCTCCGTATCCGTAGGGATGTTTCCGCCGTTGTCCGCGGATACCTGAAACCGCAGATAGTAACAAATGGGGGTATGCATATGAAATATGAAGCAGACCTAAAACAGGAAGGAACGTGCTATATTTATTTAAAATTACCATGAAATAATTATTCTTATGCTGCTGCAGAAATAAAATTTTGCTTTAATAATAGTTGTGCAATAGTGCGCACATAACATGACAATAGATTACAAATGATTATAAATGAAAATAATTGATAACAAAACACGTCTTCTTTTATTAATGTCACACTACCTCTCCTTCCCCACTGGTCGAATTCCGCTATCTTTTTCTTAGCCATTTCTGGATTTTGCGGATTACAAATTTAAAGTATTTCCTTTAGCTTCTCTTCTAATACCTACTGGAATGAATTCATTATCTTCCATTTTTAAACGTGTAAATAATTTACAATTTACTTTGTCATCCACTTCTTTGCGCTTCTTTTTTGTTTTTCGATGTTTGGTTGTGAGTTTGACCATATCGCCTTATTGGCAATCAAAAACGCTCAAGACAAAATGACCACACACGTTGACCTCGATGTAATTATGTGGAGCTAGTAGAACTACTTAAGAGGCCGGTCTCTGTTTCTGCCATTAAAGCCTTTGAAGGGGCGAAAAGCGCTCCTGACAATTGGTCTGCCTTTCCTCTTTTTAGCAATTACTGTGCAATTGTTGCAAGGAGAAAATATTGAAGCATATGAGCAAATAGCGCTTCAAGCTGGATTCTGTCTCTGATCTAAAAGAAATTGAAGGCTAGAAATAGAGCTGCTTTTCTTTTTTTGCCAATTACAATTATTGCAGGAAAAAGAAATTTACTGACGCTTTTATTTTGACGCATGAAGAAAGTCATAGTTGTTTATTATACGTACTATATACATGTTGATAAATTACGATAAGAGTAATCGCCTTTAAATAGCTACTTGCATCAAAACAAAAATATTTATTTTAACCCACATAAATATCTAAAGAAAATATGTTTTTCTATCAATGTGTTTGTATTTCGGACCAAATAGTTATCGTTTTATATTTTTGACTAGTTGAAAACGCGTAGGTATAAGTACTGGGTAAAAATTTCTATAATAAGCCTATAATTTTTGATGTCGAAAGGAAAATTAGAACTGAGTATATATTGAAAAATAATCTACTCATTAGTAAAGGCCGGATAATATGCAGTTTGCATAATATATGCATTTTGTATATTATTTGCATATTTTGTAGTAATTCAGCATATTTGAAGTATCCGAGTTTTATTTATTTATTGGATGTAATTTATTATAAGATAGGCATTGCTAAAAATATGTCGTGGTTGTAACAAACAAAGAGTTAAACAGCCCTCTTTAAATTAAAAATAGCATTCTATGAAGCCTCTTCTCGATACTTTTCCGATAAGCGCTTCCAAAAATTTATTAATGCTGTTCCCATACATCTAGACCGGGACAGAATTCAAGGAAAAGCTAATTCCCTGAAACTTCTAAATAAATACAAAAATACATTTTACCAGAAAATTAGGAGCACAGGTGTTTCTTCGGAGAAAGTTATTCTCATATTCGAAAGCAATCTTATTTATTTTAAACGTCATTTTACGTTGGTTTTTCGAAGTGTAAACTTGTGGGTTGTTATTAATTATAATCGCAAAAATGCCGAAAATAGCGACCGTGCCTGGATGGATTGCACCTTATTCAGAATTGCGTATAGATGGAGAAAAAGTATTTTGCGTAGCATGCAGCAAGATTGTAAGTAAAATTTAAGTTTATTTCCTCTTATTAATCTATAGTTTTTAAACGATATTTAACAAAATCACCAATACTACGCTTCGATAAATAATTTTATTTTAAAATTTTATCTTAAAATGAGTAAAATGAGATGTATATTTCATGCGAATACGGTATATCTGATATTCCGTATTCTGCTGATGATTTTTAAATAAAAATAATTTTAAAATAAAATTATTTGTCGAAGCGTTGTGTTAGTTATTTTATTAAATGTCATTTATTCCGATTGCTTCGCAAACTCTTTACACATTAGTTTTTCATTACTTTTTTACCTTACTCTTTTACTAACACTTATTTTATAAGAAAACAACTGATGATGTGATATTTTTTATGCAGGTTACAAGTGAGAGAAAGTTTCCAGTCGACCAGCATATTAAAACTCCATCTCATGCTGCAACACTATCAAAGATGAAATTGGCGAAGAAGGGTCAGCAAACATTACCGCAATGTTTGCCATCAACCTCCAAAAAATCTGAACAAGAACAATTTAATGAAGATTTATGCCTAATGTTTGTGTCGACAGATATTCCACTACATAAAATAAACAATTTAAATGCCAAGTTATTTTTGGAAAAGTACACCAGCAAATATAACATTCCCGACGAGAGCACCTTCAGAAAAATTACATTCACCGTATCTATGCAGAAACATTGAGTAGCATTAAGAAGGCTGTGTCAAACAATTACCTTTACATATGCGCAGATGAAACTACTGATAGTGTGGGCCGATACATAGTTCATTTAATGATAGGTATCCTTAATGTATCCGTTCCAGCGAAATCTTATTTAATTTCATCCAAACAGTTAGAAAATGCAAATAATTTGACAATAACAAGGTTTATACAGGAAGACCTGCCAACCTTTTTCTTACCGGAATCGATTCCAACAGAAAAATTCTATTGCTTTTAACGGATGCCGCATCATACATGGTGAAGGTAGCTTGCAACTTGAAAATCTTTTACGCAAACTTAATTCACACAACTTGCTTAGCGCACGGAATAAATCGTGTTGCAGAAGAAGTAAGAAACCATTTTCCCTTGGTAAATATTTTAATTAGTAGTGTTAAGAAAGTGTTTTTAAAGGTTCCATTAAGAGTTCAGTTTTACAAACATCTACCCGGTATTCCGCTTCCCCCTCAACCAGTAATCACACGATGGGGAACGTGGTTGAAAGCTGCTATTTTTCATGCATTCATGGATCTTGATAGCGATACACAATCTGCGCTAGACGCCCAAAAGGTGTATTCGAGTAAAGAAATACCTTAACAGTTGGCGTTTATTAAACTATATTGCAATTGGAAAAACAATTTATGTCGCTAATTGAGAGCGTTGAAATAAACAAATTAAAAAAGTTATGTTTTGATGTTAAAGGAAGGGTCGGAAAATCTGTGTATGAAAAATTTTTAAGTGTAATAGAAAAAAATTAGGGTTTTAAAAAGCTAAAGGATATTGCCAAAATCTTGTGTGGTGAGTCAGTAGAAAATATTGAGTTGACAATAGAGGATATTTCTAATTTGAAGTAGGCTCCTATAACAAGCGTGGACGTAGAGCGAACCTTTTCAATATATACATAAATACATGTTATCAGACAAGCGCCACAATTTTTCTATTGAAAACTTTGAGAAATATGTAATTGTAAATTGTTTTCAGTTAATTATGTTGTAAAATGTTATAAACAAACTTGTAGTAAACATAATAGAATATTTTTTTTTCTATAGTATTATATTTTCTAGCATTACTCCTATTTTCTTATCTGCATATTTTTCATAAGGAAGTGCATATTTAGGCCAAAACATCTGCATATTTATGGGCATATTTCCACTTTTGTTTTGGATATAATCCGGCCTCTACTCATTAGTATCACCATATTACGTTAAACACAAATTAATCTACTAACAGTGTGCGATTGAAAATTTCTGCATCGTTGAATTGAAAAACCACTTTCTCATAAACTATTCAAGAAAATTTCTCATAAACTATTCCCAAAAATTTGATGAAAATTTCAGAGAATTTCAAAATATTAATGTAATTAACCATAACATTCTCATTATTGTGCTGTTCGTCAATGTTGCTCATTTATATTATTTTTTTAATAAATAAATCCCGATTTTGTCCTCTTCTGCACACGGAATTTGAAAATTGTTTGAAGAACTGAAAAGTCTGAACAATTGAGATTCAGAAACCATTTCAACTTTTTCGTGCTCGCTATTTGGGTTAATAATAAATAATATTGTTAAGCGCCGCGCGCGGCGCCCAGATCAAAAGACGCGTTGAGAACTTTGTGCCCATACGCTTGACCAACGGGTCTCAACCTTTTTTCCTTTGGGACACACCAAAGTACGTTTCCAATTTTCGCGACACCCCCACACGTTACTTTTTACCTAGATGCAAAAAGCGAACACATAAAGTACCTACAATACTTCTTTTTTATGGAACGACTATGAGAAACTAATTTTAAAATTTATTGCGTAAGATTCTTAAATAGAAAAATATAAACATAAAAGAAAGTTATGACTCTTAAGCAGGAACATAAAAAAATAATCAACATCAGAAATATAAAGACACTTAAAACTAGTGAGATACTTGTCCCTGGCGATTTCTGCAAAGTATATCTATGCACGGACGAATTCTTGACAAACACTCTCAACTCGCCGTACACATCACGTAGGCGAGACCTGTAATCACATTTTATATTCTTCAATATAGAGAATTCGGATTCGCACAAGTAGTACGGCGAGAAAGGCAGTAAAAGAGATATTGCTTTATTCGCGATATCCGGATATTCATTTCTGATTGAGATAATGAGAATAAGGGTTACCGGTTCAACATGGTCATATGTTTGAATATTTTTGTTAAAACAATTTCAGAGAAATCGGCAAAAAAAAACAAAAACAAGTCCATTTTCAGGGACGCTTTTCACCCCTTTAAAGGTTTTAATGGCAGAAACAGAAACCGGCCTGTTACATAGTTCTCCTAGCCTTACATAATTACCAAGTTTCATCGAAATCGGCGTGTGCCGGTGGGAACCTTTCCTTGTGAGTCACTAAAATTAACGAAGCTTACATTATTTAGATACAAGCAAACTGATCATTATATTCGAGGTTGCCCTAAGAAAAACACGATCTAATAATTATAATAAAAGTTTCCGTTTTTATTATATGTAATGAAAATTGATAAAAGTTTGCTAATACATGGAAAATACTTCCAAACTGCATATTAAAAATATAACCCAAGTAAACTTTAGTCTATAGAACAAGGACGTACTCATTTATAAACATACAATATGTTAAATAGTTGTAAATAGTTTATTGAATAGTATTACGCAACGACTTGATAGAGGGTCCAATCTCCGTTGCTCTAAAGCACTGCTTAGCAACGTTTTGGTACACTTTCAATAATTTTTTCCGCATAACGTGTAGTTAAGGAACGCCATATTTCTCGAATCTTGCGAAAAAGCTTCTTCAAATTAAATACAGGGTTTACCCGTAGCTTGTAACCACGTTTTCAATGAGATACGCATCCAGGGATTGTGACGGCCAATCCAACACAATGTTATTTTTCGTTCTTCAAATGACATTACGATGTTGCGGATCGTTATCCTCTTATAATACCAATGTTGTATCTTGTCCAAATCATTGCTCGGCCGAAAGTATAAAATACTTCCAATAAATTTGGACCATTCACTTGGTTCAGAAGAGCGTTTTCCGACCGTTTCAAGCGAAAAAAACCAAATAATTTTTCTTTGTTAAGACAGACTTCCTAAATGAAATTTCACTACAGAGGTTAAAAGGTTAAGAGGAACTTGATTTTATTGTTGAAAAAGCAACATATGCCTATCTATATATTGACACCATTATAGGGCCAAAGTATTGGTTTCCTTTTGACACATTGGTCCTATAGATTGGGGTATTTTATTACAGGGACTTTATGTTTATAATATGGTCCGTTTTCTAATAACATGTACTCCCTTTTTTCAGTACAGAAAATTTTTGAGAGTACCCGCCAAAAGTGCAAAAGTCCACAAAAAGCTTCACAACTGCCTCGAAGTCGCCCTTAGAGGGGTAAAATGTAAAACCGACCCCCATTAATCCCCCTAACATTTTCACATTTTTGTAAAATTTGCTTCCAACACTCTAACTGTCTCAAGGGTGCCCCTAGAAGAGTGAAATGCATGACCGACCCAATATTTTTTCAATCCCAATATTTTCGCAGAACATACCGTCTATCTTCAACCCTTAAGGTGGTCTCCACACAATTCGTTTTATAAATTTATGAAGTCGAGAAGTCCGATTGTAAGCTCTTTAATTTGTGGTAATTGTTTAGTAAAATATAAAAATATCCCTTATTTAATAGGATGGTAATTAGTTACATTTTTGGGAAATAACCGGCGTTTGTTTTATTGCAGCCGAACCTTTTTGGCAGGTATTTTAGAGTAGTGTTATGTTTGATTTGTTGAAATATTTATGTTTACTTTTTCAACATGCCCCCGCCTTAAAAGGGGTGCCTTTCAAAAATCTCACCAAAATTAGTTACAATATAATAAGACAGACTATAGTATTTGTGATATAACATGACTACTCATACATATACAATAAGGTAAGTATTATAAACGGTAAGTAAATTAAAAATAAAATAAATTTTAGATTTCAGTTTCTCGGACAGGTAATGGACATATTTTAGAGAAGGCTCTCTTGATCATTCCAGTTTGGGTATTGATAGTAGCCACCCGGCTAATCCCGTCGCAGCCTGGATGAAGCTCCATGATTCGTCCCAGTTTCCAGTGAAGTAGAGGTACGTTGTCATCCTTTACGACTAATGTGTTCTTTGTCCTTGTGATGTAGTCCACTTCTGTCGCATTTATAGTTCTGCCACATACTCTTTCGAGCATCTGCTCCAGAAATGCTGCCGTAGTTGTTGAATATGTTCCCATTTCGACATCTTGGAAGGTATTATTTTGGAATGCTTGGATTGGAGATGGTGAGTAAGCGTTTGCCAATTTAAAAATGTGATGGTGGGGGTGCATGGAAATCGTTAGGATCTGAGGATAAAGGGGTGAGGGGACGTGAGTTTAAAATGTCTTCAATTGATGTACTGTATATAATTGTTCAAAGTTAATTTTTCATTGCCAACAATTCTTTTTAAGTGATACTTGGTAGCCTTAACCCCCGTCTCCCATAATCCATCAAAATGTGGTGCATAAGTCGGGATGAAATGCCATGAAATTCCCTGAGAAGCTAATCCGTCGAAATTCTCATGTAATTCCAGATAAGTTGATTATTCCTTTAATTCCTTTTCTGCTGCAACAAAATTTGTTCCATTGTCAGAAAAAAATGTGGGAAGGAATATCCCTTCTGACTGTAAAACGTGAAAATATTGCCAAAATGCATCCTTTGATAGATCAGTAACGAGTTCGAGATGGATAGCTCGTGTTGTAAAACACACAAAAAGGCATATATATCATTTTGGTACTGTCGCTCCTCTTCCGTTTCGATCCTTTATCAGAAAGGGACCAGCGTAATCGATTCATGTACTAGTAAATGGTAACGATGGTATCACTCTTTGCATTGGCAATATTCCCATGATAGGACTGATTGGGACTGGTTTTGTTTTACAACATCTAATACATTGGTGGACAATAGTTCTTGCTAGAGATCTACCTCCAATCGGCCAAAAATGTTCTCTGACTGAAGCAAGCAATAATTGCGGTCCTGCATGACCCATTTTCCGATGTTCACTTTCCAAGATAAGCCTAGTAAATTTGTGCATTTTGGGTAGAACAACAGGATGCCTCTTTTCATATTCAAAATTTGACTATTGTAATCGTCCACCAACGCGTATGATTCCCTCTTCGTCTAATATCGGGTTTAATTTATGAAGTTTGCTTTTCTTGTTAGTCTCTTGTTGCCTGGTTAATAGTTTCAACTCCGTTTCAAAAGATTCTTGTTGACACAATTTTATAAGACTGCTTGTTGTCTTGGAAATTTCTGTACTTGTCATTGACCCAACTGTGTGATTACTGTGTAGTTTTCTGCAATTGTGTGTAAAACGAAAACAGTACGCAACAACTCGGTTCAATCTATCATTTGTAAATTTATGAAATATGTCTGAATTGTGTTGCAGTAGGGTCAGTACTCTAGTTTGTTGTCTTAATTCAGGTGGCTTGCTACTCAATTGAATTACTGAGTCTGGCCATCCATCGCATGGTTTGTTAAGCCACGACGGTCCCTGCCACCACAACTTACTCTGAAATAATTCATTTGGAGAGATTCCCCTGGTTAAAAGATCTGCCGTATTGTGATGTGATCGTACATGATACCAATCGTTTTACTTAGTTATTGCTTGTATGTGTTCTATTCTATTACCAACAAAGGATTGAAGTAGGTTAGCTGGTGTGTGAATCCAATGTAATGTAATAGACGAATCTGACCATAGATATGTTCCGTCAAATTTAATTTGACTTGTTTTTAATGTCTTCATCACCAATCGTGCTATTAGCAGTGCACTGCACAATTCTAATCTTGGTATTGTTTTGGGCTTTAATGGTGCAACTCGAGTTTTAGCACGAAATAAGTTGGTGAAAAACTTTCCTGTTCCCGTTTCTGTTCTCAGGTATATACAAGCGCCATATGCACTCTGTGATGCATCTGCAAATCCATGTAATTCAATTCGAAGAGCATCATTACCAACAACATATCTTGGTAACTGCAATTCATTTAACATTGGTAACTCTTTTAGAAAGGTTCTCCATTTTGTGTAAACATCTGCAGGAATGTTCTCACCCATGTCAATTTAGATGCCCATAAATTTTGCAAAATAATTTTAGCGACAATAATGCTAGGACTCAATAATCCTAGTGGATCATATATGTGAGCAATGTCAGACAATATTGTACGTTTTGTTACTCTTTGATTTGTCATTTCTTGTATGCTGAACTGTAATGTGTCTTGTGTGCAACCCCAAATACAAACCTACTGTTTTCTTTGTATGGTTGCTTTCAAAATGTAAGAGATCGGTTTGTGGTGTTGCTTCTAATTGATTCAATATGTTTGACTCATTCGAACCCCATTTGTTAATGCAATGTGAATGAACATTTGTGTGTTATCTTTGATATGCTTCTATTAATTCCTATAATTGATGACTTGATTGGTATTTTTTCCAATCCTACTTCCGAACACATTCTATAGTCATAAAATTTGACTGTGAACCTGAGTCTAAAATCGTTCGGCATGTGCGTGGATAAGCTTTACTATCTGTTACTTGAACCAGTGCTGCAGCCAATAATACCTGTTGTAGTTTACTGTTTTGTGCTGACAATGCTACGCCTTGGTCGTTCTCATGTGTGGGTTTTGTATCACCCGGTATATGTAACAATGTATTGTGCATTGTATCTTGCATTTACCAGATGTGCAATCTTTCCCTATATGTCCAGGTTTCAAGCAATTTATGCAAAGTTTTATTCTCTTAACTTTCTCAATTCTTGACGGAATCGCTATTTTGAGAAACTCAGTGCAATTAAAATATAATGCCCTCCATTACAAAAAAACACATGATTGTTTGGATGATGGAGATGAATAATTGTTCTTTGAATGTGCTTCAAGCTTAAATGGTTGTGAATCAGTCTTTTTGTTTCAAATGTTTCTAACAAGTCTGCTCTATTTTTTAAGAATCTTCAAATCTTCTAATGTTGGTATTGAATCTTTTTTTCTTTTCTTCCCATTCCCTACTTGTGAGTTTATCCAATTTTTTGTGATTATGAAAATGATTAAAGTGTCCCAATGTTGTGTGGGTTCTCGTAAGTTATTTAATGATCTCAAATGCTTCGTTAGGTTATCAATTAAGCTGCGTATGTCATGGGCTGATTCTTTTGCTAGGGCCTGTATCTCAAAGAGTGCTTTGACATGGTTATGAACCAGCAATGTTGTTTTTGAATCTTTCGCGCAAAACCCCCACGCCACTGCATAATTATGGGCAGAAAATTCAATAGAGCGTATGACGTGGGCCGCCCCATCTGTTAATGCGGCCCTTAAATAATGAAATTTTTGTACTATATTTAAGGTATCATTACAATGGATTAATAATTGAAAGGTATCTGTAAATTCTAGCCAGTTTTCGTATTCTCCACTAAACTTGGGTAAATGGATTTGTGGTAGCTTCATATTGTTGTGATATTATTTTTATTTATGGTGTTATTATGCTGAATTCTCGATGTGTTCTGCAGTATTGACTTAGCTCTAGCAATTAAATCATAATACAGTGACTCAAATATATCCCTTTCTTTTAACTGTTCTTAATAATTATTGGTAATTATATCGAGATTCTCTTGCAATTTATCGAATTCGCAAATATATTTTCAATTCTATTGAATCTAGTTTGTAATTCCAAATATTTTGTGTTTTCTATGATGCTATCTAGTGATTCCAATTGTTTAAAAAATGTTGTGAATGAGGTTAATTTTGCTTTTAACACACCGCGTTTACTAATTAATTGTTGTTCTGCAGCAATCAGCTGCAGCTGCAATCTGCTGACGTCTTGCCGTTGATCAAATGGCGGTCGATAATTCGATAACTCTGCTTTCGGTAACGACGTCTACCAATTCGCTGTTGGGCTGTCCAATGTGGCTCGAAGGACCAATGTTATATGTTTGATTTGTTGAAATATTTATGTTTACCTTTTCATGATTTCAACTGTAATAAAACAACACTGTTTTTCTCTACTAATGTTTAATGCTTACCTCTTTGTAGCGCCATCTTCTTACATTGCTTCGGTTCCGCGGATGCCTTCCGAAGTCCGTCCGACCGGGAAGCGCGTAATTCAACTTTACATTCTCAACAAGTAGCTTTAAGATTTGTATGAGTAGGACTTAAGTTCAACGTTTTTTAAATAACTATTAATACCCAACAACCATTTCAGGCCACCAGGATCAATTATGCTCGATGGGTAGCGAAAGGCATATATTGTCCAAAAATGTTTGTTCCGAAAATATCGCGGTTTCAACAAAAAAAAAAAAAAGAATTAAAATGGACTTCGCAATGTTAGCATTTTCATCGTAACGCTTTACGTGAAAGCTTCGTTTAGCAAAATCAGAGCAACCGAAAGAACGATTTAAATTTTTTGCAAGCAATTGCTGCTTATCCTTCAATTGATAAAATTGTGTCGCAACGATTGGTGAAGAGATTCTGTGGACATCTCTGGTATTCCAATGGTGCAGCTATTGCTCTTGCATTATTTGGTCCGAGTACCCCTGTGATATCAAGCAGGAAATGGCGAATGCAATTCGAGTATTTGAAGAAGAGAAAGAGTTATCTGACGATGAGATGGACGAATCGTCCGACGAAGACAGCGAAGTGGAAGTTAGAGCCTCTAGTGGCAACCAAGATCGTGCTCATCCAGTACATATTGTTGGCTTCGACGGTGTAAAAATAATTACCTTGCCATCGAAACAAGTGAATCCAGAACTCATGAAGATTTGAGCCATTACGTCACACCTGAAACAGCAAAATTTTTCGTACGCTTCGGGTGTCAACAGATTTCATTGTTACCGATCCAGAAACCAGACCAACGCGAAGACTATCAGCAAACGCTAGAAATACATCATAACTTACATGTTGTCAACGACGCTGTCGAAAGAGGCGTAAAGTTAATAGAGGACAGCAACGTGTCGTAACGAGGAGAAAAAATATTTTTGCTTCAGGCCGTGGCCGAAAATAGGAAGAAATATCCATCGCATGACAAAAATAAATTAATTTAATAAACAGTTTCTAATTATAAAAACATGTCTTTTTACACTCAATAAAAGTTACAATTACTACAAATTAAAGAGCCCACAATCGGATTTCTCGATTTCATATATTTACAAAAAAATTAAAATTTTGCATGGAGACCACCTTAACACGTTGACTGCGCATTGTGTTACCATTTGCCGTTCCGATGGGTTAACACTGAACGTGTTATGGGTTGAAGATAGAGAATAAGTATGTTCTGAGAAAATGTTAGGGGAGAAATTAGTGGGGTCGGTCTTACATTTCACGCCTTTAAGGGCGACTCCGGCGCAGTTAAGAGGCTTTTTGTATATTTTTACCAGCTCACCTCCACGTTTGACCCGGATGAAGAACCATTTGATCCCACCCCACCCTCTCCATTTTATTCCAGCTTTTTCTTTCGAACCTCACAAAAGGGGTTCCAGCGTATCGAAATCGAAAAGTCGTGACACTATCCCACCGCTAGTGCTACAGTGAAAAAATGTATCTCCTAAATTTCTGTATACAATAACTGTATTTAATATGTACAATAGATATTTCAAAATCCAACGTTGAAGAAGGGTCGTATGATAATCAAGCACGCATGTAATATATTTGATACATACATACATTAATGTGGGTTATACTTTTAATATTTTTACACTATAGGTATTGCAAGGGCCACTGTTTACTGTATTGTAAAAGTACAAAGACAAGGTTTTATTTCACAACTACTAAAACATGCAGGCCGACATTCCTTTGTTAACACATTGACTGCCATGGCTATCATATTTAATAGCCAGTGATGTTTCCGTTGAGACTTTGGCTATCAACTATGATAGCCACAATGTATTCACCTGTCAGGCCACAGCTATCAAAAATGTATCACTTAGACGCAAACCTTGTAGAAGCTCCCTCCCCCCTCCTTGCGATGTGCTCAAATATGACAGTCATGATCTGTGCTGAAAAAGTTTCACGGAGAGCCGCGGCTATTTTTTTATATATAACCAGGCAAAAATCATTACCATTAAAAATTTAGCCACATTAAAAAAAATCTCTTACTTAAATTTAGTGTTGGATACTACGTACTACGAAAAAAATTATGGTGGCGCGCCATTAGCAAAACAACATTAGCAAAATTGGATGGGCAGTCAATGCATTTGTCAATATGTTTGATGAAACCATGAAGAGTATTCTAAGAACTATACATAGTTTCTTGATTAGAGGTGAACTTCCTTTGCCACAGAGTTAACACTTTGTTGATGAAAATGCTTAACTTTAAGTAAGTTATTTTATTAAAATGTTAATGAAAAGGAGTGTTATAATTGAATAGAACTGGCTTTTACTTGATGAAGATCCATAATAATAATGAATGAAACTCATAGGCTAAAAACACCACTATATTGTGGTCGTTGTCTCTACTTACATGCAAGACGCGACATTAAAATTCGGAGATGTAAGGGCGTCACTTCGGTTTACACTACTTAATGATAACACGTAATTTACTTTTATCAAACCTTAGTTATGATATATGCGTATGTTTGCAATATTTAAAATCAAAGCATAATGGCGTGCGACTTGAACGCATCAAAAACACGAATATTTTTATTAATTTTCAATTACAGAAAGAAAGCCGAGTATTATTATTATTATCAGGTATTAGTTATATGAAACTTATGTTGAACAAAGATCATACTAAACCGAGAAATTTGATGGACAAGGATTCATTGAAGGCATCAGTACGAGATCCAAATAAATTTTCTGGCAAAGGTTGGCGTTTGATTATTTTGCATATTGCGTCGCCTCCTGAGAAAGATATGATTGGTATAATCAGCAAGGATAGGAATGTATAATCCTAGTGTATCATTTACTATCTATCATATTTTTATTTTCCATTGTATTAGTTTTCAACCCACCACAAAAGTATCCTTTCGCTTCGACCTTTCCAACGATGTACAACAATCTCAATTCTTATTTGTTACGTAGTTATAGGCAAAAGTCAGAAAAGGGTCCAACTCTGACGACATCCCGACAAAATAATTTAAAATTGACAGTCTTTATGAGAAGTAGATACGGAAACAAAATGAGGTAAATACGTAATAAAAAATTTAATAGTAAAAATAAACTATTTTCCAAATACACAATTTTACAACTAAAAACAAACCCTTATTAGTCTCTAACTTTCTTAATTCGAATTAAATTTTTATTTTTATAGTGTATATATTATACACCACTTCCTTAATAGATGTTCATTTACTGTTTTTTAATAAATTGAGGTAACAAGACACAAGCTTCTCAGCCTTTAATCTTTTCCTAGGTTGTTTTGTTTAATATAATTTTTTTAAAAATTTATAATTATTTTTCTGTTCTGTCGACCATGACTGTCTCAATTTTTTTGCGAATGCAGAGAGAACCGCTATGGAACAAATTCAAACTACTGTGCAACAAAAAATGTCAATCAATTTCTTCGAGAATCGCTAGGCTAATTTTCTGTTAAATCAAAATAGATTTGATACTGCGCTCAAATAAAAAAAAGGCGGTTTACAGTGGTTACTTGGCTAGAGATGTCGACAAAATACTTATTAGGATTCAAACTAAGAGACAGATAGACAGACTTCATCGACTTTAGTTGCGATACAAACGCGCTACAAAAATGTTATAAAAGCACCCGTCTATGGAAAATCGAAAACCATAAATCTTATTTTTAGCAAGTACAACATGATCACTTACTTTATATCAAAAATATGTTAAAACTACCTATTAGGAATTTTGAAAGAAATAAACAGGTTCGTAAGAAAAGTCGAATATTTACAAAATTGAATGCGGAGCCAGAGAGCACTTTCGAATCATAATTTACTATGATTTTAAAAGAGGTTTAAGCGATTATGAGTGCAGAGAGTTTTGATTCGGTTTTTAGTGAACAAGCCCCTTCCTTGAGTACAATTTACCGATGGTATAAGGAATTTTAACGCGAAAGGAATTCTGTTCAGCATCAGAAAGAAGCAGGGCGTGCTGCTGTTAAAAAAATAATTGAAGGCGACAATAAAGCCACTTATGCGGTAATAGTACGTAAACTGAAAATTGGATCCTCAGCTGTTAAAACAATCATACACGACCACCTGCATTTGAACAAGCGGTAAGTCGTTTTGTGTCACATCACCTTTCTGACTTCCAAAAATCAGAGCGTGTGAGAATTCGCCATGAAACTTTAAATTTATTAAATAATGGCGGGAACCATTTTTTTAAATAGTGACAGGTGGCGAAACTTACATTTCCCTTTTCGACCTTCCTACCTCCCAAGAGAGTTGTGTATGGATACATAAAGATGGGGAAAATCCTACAATGACTAAGACGCAGTGAACTATGAAAAAGGTTATTTATGCGGTATTCTTCAGAAGTACGGGCTTAGTAAATGCAATTAAGCTAGATGGACAAAACACAGTTACAGCTAAGTGGTATACTGAACAATGTTTGCCTGAAGTGTTCAATAGAATTTCAGACCAGGGTATTATGCTCCACCATGACAACGCTGCAGTTTTTGGCTGAAAAGAATATAAAAGTAATAGAACATCCGCCGTACTCACCTGATATATATATATACAGTCATATATGTACTTATATATAGTCTTATATACATCACATCAAGATGTATATATATATATATACATATATATATATATGTATATATATATATAAGAGCACGTATCTGTTCTTGTGATTGGGAGATTTGGGGATTTTTAATTTTGGACAAGATTAATTTTAATTACATTGGGTTTCTTTTTTGACGATGTTTTTAATAGAAATTTTATTATTGATGCATTTCGGCATGGTGCAATATTGGGATTTCCCCGCATCATTGGAAATTAAATTGAATTAAATTGAAAAAGAGGTGAATTAAGCTCGAAACATCTGTCGCCAATGGATTTTCAATACAATTATATTTGACTGTGTACTCCGAGTATTTTTCTTGCACATTTATCATCGGTCAAGAACCTAATTGTGTATATTCCCGGGATAACTCAATGCTATAGCAAACACAGATCCTCTTAGTAGCGTATACATACATATGTAATTTTGATTTCGCTAAAGTAGTCTTAACATAAACTTTGTTGGCTGAGGTTTGTTAATAATCACCTTCGCTAATGTAAACATTTCGATAATGTTAAACACACTTGGTCTTAATTAGTTCACATTATCGAGGGTCAGCTGTATATATATACATATATACATATATAGTAACAATGTATATCGACCGTACTGTTTAGAGTAGAATATAAAAACAAGCGAAAAACTCTATTGGGGTGATCGGTCCGTAAAATAAAAAGTATCATTTGTTCAACCTCTATATTTCATCACCGTTTGGTAACTTCATCAGGAGTATGCTGAAAAATGTGCTATCACAATGTTGCAACTTAAGGATTAAATTAAGACTTACAACTAAAGTAGATCACAAGCCTTCAGATACATATTAACGTGGTATTAAACCATCAGATTTTGTACGTGTAATCACATGAACGCGTGAAATATGTATGAGTATTTGTTGAAATTGCAATGACAAGTATACATGTTAAGCGCAAGAGAGACAAGAACAAGCTTTTTGACGTGCAAATATTTTTATGTAAAAGCTCAATACACTATAATTTATACACAGTTCATCCCAAAAACCACCAAAATTGGCAAAGTTAGAAGCGCATCAAAGATTTAACAATTCGGTGTAGATTATACTCAAGTGATTGACATCTGTCTTGAAGTTGATGGCCCTATTGTTTTTGTGAATGTGTATCATTTCCACCAACAATCTTGTTTTGTAGTTGCTTTCCCTTTCCAAAATCTTGACACTATCATAATCAAAAGTATGAAGAGATTGATGAGAATGAACAGCCAACGCACACGAACCCTTTTTCACCCTGCAGTCGCTCTTATGTTGTGTTAATCTTTGTTTTAGCAACTGTGATGTCTGCCCAACATATGTACTCACAATCACCACATGGAACTGCATAAACGACATCTTTTTGGTTGAGCAAAGGTGTTGTGTCTTTAGTTCTTGTGAGTATGCTACCAATATTGAAAGGATTGTATTTAGCTATTTTAATATTAGGGAACTGTTTATGTGATCTGTTAAATTGGATATATATGGGATCTTTTTGGAAGTTACCGATTGTTCATTAAATGTGGTTTCTGTGGGTCCATCAAAAGCATTAGATATGACACTCAAAACTTTTACTTTTGACCTCATTATGGCACGGGTTGGCACCATCCGATCAGCCTGAAAATTTGCTACATCAATTTTGGCATCAAATCGCATATTTTCATCGCTACCCACATTCAAAATTCCAAAAATACAAAACCCCATATTAGCTGTGCCAGGTCTAATATATATAGACCTGGCGCAGCTCAACTTTACTCAAACAAAAAGAAATTGAGTACGCAAGATTTCCCCTACTCGGCATTTTGCCTCGCTCATGAGACATCCATTAACACAATAGACATAGACAACTGTGTCCTTTATAAGGTTCTATTTGCTCATTGGTGCTAAGTATTGACCCATAGATATGTATAACATTGAATTTTGTTTGCAGATTTTCAATAAAAGGTCTGACTTTGTAGAATCGTTATACATTATTCTGCTGTTTTTCATGACCATTCGCATGCAGTAGAGATTTTTAAAAATCTAGCGCCTCATCACGTCTAGATATAGACATTCTATGAACTGTTCCATATCGTGTTTTGTTGATGATAGAACTTTAGTGATAGGTTTTTGGATGACAAAAGTTTGATCGGCGTTTTCTCTCTCCCATTACTAAATACAAGCTATCTCCAAGAATCGACCAAGCGACACTGAAGGAACAGCAATGAAATTAAACTCAAAGCGTTTCAAGGTACACACATAATTTTAATCATCCCTATCATAAAGACACCTACCGCCGCTTTCAAGTGATGGTATTCTAACATTTTTAGGATTCTTCTGCATAAGAATACATATTGCACTGTTTTAAATATGAGTCCTTGTTGCAAAACAAATTGTCAATTTCAAATGTTTGGTTGACCGAATTACACAACACAAGTAATTACAACCCAGATTTCGCAATTAATGCTGGTGATTATTTCTTCGTTCAGATATTCTCACTCTTCAAATAAACCAATGATTCCCAAAGTATCGCGTTAAAGAAGTGAGGAAGCCCAAGCGGATCTCCAAAACAAAAAAGCGCATTACTGTAAGCGACTTTCTTGCGAAACGCAATGTCATCCAACATGCAAGACAAGAAACAGGTGTTAGTGTTTAGAAATAATGTCATTGAACGAATACACTTAAAATGTACCTACGTCTTAGGCTAACCTTAGAAACAGCAATTTAAAAACGAATTTTTCTTATGATTCAGAAGCGAGATTGGTATACGTGCTACTGTGCTTCGTTGAGTTCTAGTTAAGACAACAAGAAAGTGCAATGCACTGATTATCCAAATAATGGAAAGAGTGATACGAGCAAGAGTAGACATGAGTATAGTGACTGTCCGAAACCAAGAATATTTTGCAGAAGTTGCAAACGGTTAGGTAGTATCATCACTAATTGTCGGAAGAGAGTAAACCAGTTAACAATAGTGTCCAAGAAAACGGCGATAAGATCAATTTTGTTAATTGCAAACTAAATGATCAACCAAATTCACGTTACATCGGCACCGGAAATATAACCGTTATGATAAAAGAATTAGAGACTTATGGCATTGGAATATACGACCTAGTGGTCAATGGATATGCTGGTGGTACGTCTGTCAGAAAAAACGGAGCACCGACAAAGATCGACGATGTCAAAGTAAACGTGCAAGCATAAATAGTAACACCCTTTGCAGGCTATTTCAACAATTACGGGATAACTCTATGAAAATCATTGAAGTGCCACCAAAGCAGAAGAAAATGTAAAACAATGATTTTCTTCATCAATCTGCTAACATTTTCTCCTAATATACAGCATACAACATAATCTTAATACTAATATATTTAAATCTGGATGACTCCTGATTAAATTAGGTACGTTAATGAGCAGGTATCAAGTAATTGTGCAAAAGCTTACAAAGTAAGCAGAATTTGCATATGCCAATAATCCTGTAGGAAATTTTGACTATATCAATCACAAAACGCAACTGCAGACTAATTAGTTTCGTCCTTATTAGGCCTCGTCAGTACAGTATATCGTTCTGCGAGTGACACAGTAAAAATTTCCAGGCGATACGTCGACATCGTCGTTGTTAATTGTCCATTGACAAACCTAATTTATTAGGTCGTTCATAGAGAGTTCTCTACATTTTATTTTGTTAAAATGTTGGCTCTCGAAAATAGTTCACTGTTTTCTTTCGTCGTTGATTGCGATGTAACCGAGTATGCCAATATTTCTCCTGCTCGGAAGATGGGGTCATTATTTTGACCAAATCCGTCTCACCGAGATATCGACGTATTACCTGGAATTTTTTACTGTGTCACTTGCAGAACGATATACTGTACTGACGAGTCCTAATAAGGACGAAACTAATTAGTCTGCATTTGCGTTTTGCCATTGACATAGTCGACATTTCCTACAGGATTATTGGCATATGCAAATTGTGCTTACTTTGTAAGCTTTGCACGGTTACTTGTTAACTGCCCACTAACGAACCTAATTTATTAGGCCGTCCATAGATAGTCCTCTACATTTTATTTTATTAACAGAAAGTTAGATCAAATATTCCAAGTGTCGAAAATCGTTTCGATTGAAAGTGGAAATAAACTAATCCATTTTGGAGCTATACCCTATTATAAACTATTCGAGTTATTTTGCATATTATTAACTAAAGAAAACATGTTTGCAAAATAAAATACAGTGCTTTCATTTGAAAACTTCGCACCTTGAATAGCTCTTTAGTTAGTAAATGTATTACAAATTCCTGAAACACGTCGATTTTGTTTTGGAAGGGGACATTTAATAGCCTACGCTAATCAGTACGGAATCTTTCACACCAGAGTCGTCCAGCAGCAGTGTTTCTTAAAAAACACAATAGCAGGTTGCAGCGTTGAATTCATTTTGTCCTGGCGGCTTCGAAAAGCATCCGTCTTAATTTTAATTGTGTAAGACTAGAGGTCCCCCTCAACGATTCGACGCATACTTTTCTTGCTCAAACCAACAACCAACGACAATTTCCGGATGGACTGCCCTGGATCCTCAAAAATCAGTTCAGTATAAGTATGCATATATACATATATCTCTCGGCTAATTAAATGCTTATATACACTCCCAGTCACGGTAGTTGGGACACCTCGTTAAATTTACGATATTGTGCAATAAAAATTGAAAATCTTACACAATACTGAGAATTCTACTGCGTAGTAATTATTACCAGTTAGTGGATCATACAGCATTATTAGGAATGCTACACTAATGGAATTTACAATAGAACTTAATCTTAATTACAATAATCGCAATATGATGATTTCATAGTATTACCGAAAGAAATATTCAAGTAGTACTAAAATGCTTTATGTGTCATAAACATTTACAAGGGTATTTCAAGAACGATTTTATGGTCATCAAGGTATTATCCTATCCCTGTAGTACCTCGGACCATTCAGTTTACTTCTAAACGTCTCCGTGTACGCGCGAAGTGCAAGTGGGCGAATTTTGAAAGTATTAACAGTGGAAATGCCGCGTGGAAAAGCGATCGTCCGTGATCACACTCGATAAAGAAGGGTATTCTGTTCGACAAATTGGCGAAAAAGTGCATCTGGCAAAATCTAGTATAGCGAATATTATAAAACTGTACCGTACACCGGAAAGTTTAAATGACCGTGATCGACCAGGTCCGTCTCGTATTACGACCAACGTTGATCATCAGAACTCAATCGCGATCGTCAAAACGCGGTGTCAGTGAGCACTATTCAACGTCGCTTGCGAGTGGCAAACCTATTCGGACGAATTGCTGTACGGAAACCGCTACTAAGGCGAACCAATCGTTTAAAACGATTACAGTGGGCGCAACGACATCGAGATTGGACGGTGGAGGAGTGGAAAAATGTGCTTTGGATCGACCAATCCAAGTTTGAAGTGTTTGGACAAAATAGAAGAGTTTATGTTCGGAGATCAAAGACAGAAAAAATGCTTCGCGAATGTCTAGCACCCACTGTAAAACATAGTGGTGGCTCAGTTATGGTGTGGGGTTGTTTTCGTACGCAGGAGTAGATCTCGTTCGGATAGAAGGTATTATGAGAAAAGAACAGTACAGAAATATTCTAGAGCATAATGCTGTACCTTCTGGCCAGCGATTGATAGGGGAGAATTTCACCTTCATGCAAGATAATGATCCTAAACATACGGCGTTAGTATGTAGGGATTATTTGAATACACCACAAACACAAAATACCTTGCAAATAATGTCATGGCCTCCACAGAGTCCCGATCTTAACCCGATCGAACTCTTGTGGGGTGAGCTGGATAGACAGGTACGAAAAGTGGCTCCAACTTCGAAACAACACCTTTGGGAAGTTTTACAAGAACAATGGGACAGTTTACCACCCAACACACTTACAAAACTTATCGAAAGAATGCCCAGAGTTGTGCGAGCCGTATTGAATGCAAAGGAGGATTCTTCGACGAGAAGAAAGTTTAATGATTGTATTTGATAAATATTATTATTTGCTATCACTTTGTCATAATAAACCAATTTTTGTTATATATAACTGATTTTGTGTTTTATTTTTGTACAAGTTAAATATTTACACTCCCAGTCACGGAAATTGGGACAGTTAATATTTTTCAATATATATTAACTTGCACAAAAATAAAAATAAAACACAAAATCAGTTATGTATAACAAAATATTGGTTTATTATCACAAAATGATAGCAAATAATAATACTTATCAAATACAATCATTAAACTTTCTTCTCGTCGAAGAATCCTCCTCTTGCATTCAATACGGCTCGCACAACTCTGGGCATTCTTTCGATAAGTTTTGTAAGTGTGTTGGGTGGTAAACTGTCCCATTGTTCTTGTAAAACTTCCCAAAGGTGTTGATTCGAAGTTGGAGCCACTTTTCGTACCTGTCTATCCAGCTCATCCCACAAGAGTTCGATTGGGTTAAGATCGGGACTCTGTGGAGGCCATGACATTATTTGCAAGGTATGTTGTGTTTGTTGTGTATTCAAATAATCCCTACATACTAACGCCGTATGTTTAAGATCATTATCTTGCATGAAGGTGAAATTCTCCCCTATCAATCGCTGGCCAGAAGGTACAGCATGATGCTCTAGAATATTTCTGTACTGTTCTTTTCTCATAATACCTTCTATCCGAACGAGATCTCCTACTCCTGCGAACGAAAAACAAACCCACACCATAACTGAGCCACCACCATGTTTTACAGTGGGTGCTAGACATTCGCGAAGCATTTTTTCTGTCTTTGATCTCCGAACATAAACTCTTCTATTTTGTCCAAACACTTCAAACTAGGATTGGTCGATCCAAAGCACATTTTTCCATTCCTCCACCGTCCAATCTCGATGTCGTTGGGCCCACTGTAATCGTTTTAAACGATTGGTTCGCCTTAGTAGCGGTTTCCGTACAGCAATTCGTCCGAATAGATTTGCCTCTCGCAAGCGACGTTGAATAGTGCTCACTGACACCGCGTTTTGACGATCGCGATTGAATTCTGCTGCTATTTGTGGTGCTGTCAGTTTTCTATTTCGTTTACTAATTAAAACGATTCGCTGATCATCAACGCTGGTCGTAATACGAGACGGACCTGGTCGATCGCGGTCATTTAAACTTTCCGGTGTACGGTACAGTTTTATAATATTCGCTACACTAGATTTTGCCAGATGCACTTTTTCGCCAATTTGTCGAACAGAATACCCTTCTTTATCGAGTGTGATCACGGACGATCGCTTTTCCACGCGGCATTTCCACTGTTAATACTTTCAAAATTCGCCCACTTGCACTTCGCGCGTACACGGAGACGTTTAGAAGTAAACTGAATGGTCCGAGGTACTACAGGGATAGGATAATACCTTGATGACCATAAAATCGTTCTTGGAAATACCCTTGTAAATGTTTATGACACATAAAGCATTGTAATACTACTTGAATATTTCTTTCGGTAATACTATGAAATCATTATATTGCGATTATTAGGGATTATTGTAATTAAGATAAGTTCCATTGTAAATTCCATTAGTGCAGCATTCCTAATAATGCTGTATGATCCCCTAATCAGTAATAATTCCGACGCAGTAGAATTCTCAGTATTGTGTAAGATTTTGAACTGTTATTGCACAACATCCTAAATTTAACGAGGTGTCCCAACTACCGTGACTGGTAGTGTATATTGAAAAAATATTAACTGTCCCAACTTCCGTTACTGGGAGTGTATAAGTCATGGTTTGTCAAATAACTTATTTTGTTCATTTTTACGTTCTGTTGAAAGTACCAACTATTAAAATAATAAAATGAAACTTCGACTACAGGTAAAGTATTTGCCATGTAGCCTGTTTCCTAGCAGCTTCCTTTTGTAAAACTTCTTTTGTGTTACACTACTTTGCTCAAAAGCCTTTTTAATTTCAAATGGTTCCCATAGTAGATTTAGACCTTAAATTAGTTTATTTTACGGAGATCTATTCAATTCGGCTACTGTAAAGTTTAGACTATGGTATAGTTCAGAACGCAAACTCCTTTTAAAACCTGTTAAGGATTTAAAGACATTTTCAATAGACTCTTAAATTAACAGTTTTTCTATATATTAATATTATTCATTTGTTTTCATTTCAATAGATGTTTTTACTTTTATCAATGTGTTAAAATTGATATTCATTTCTGTTTATGTATGTACTAAATTTAGAATAGTTTTATGTTTCAACTTTTATAAATGCTTGTATTATGTATCAAACATTATCTAAATTCATCGCCGACAAACAATGAAGGCTTTCGATAATGCGTACCGAAAATCCTTAACATACAGATAAAAGAAACTTCGGCGGTCGGCTCCAGTACGAACGTACAAAAAGTTATTAATCAAGCGTCGACTACATACATGTGGCCCATTACGCAAGCTACGAGTCCAAAAGGACCGACCGGCTACTTGAGTAACGTTGCCTGGAATTGTCGCTTACTTGGGTGAGGCGAGCGCGTTAGAAGAAAGCAATACAGCATAAATTCCATCACCCGAACGTCGCCTCGAACTGACCGGCCTCACCACGACGACGTTCTTTACCTTTCTTCGGATAACCGCTCTATGTACGAAAAGTACAAGAATATTAGGGTCGACTTGTTCGGCACCTAACCGGCCGCCCACCGGTTTAAAAGCAAACAGATCTTTCAATCTTTGAATACATATGTAGATGCATAGAATATGAAACGTTTAAGACAAACGTATTTTAAAACGTTAAGAACAAGGCATATACAGTTGAACTAATTTGAACAAAACGCATTTTGAAACGTTTAGTCACAAACGTGTGTTAAGTGGGAACACACAAGTACAATTCTTTGTCATTATATCAGAAAATAAAGACACAAATAGAATACACGCCAAGTGCGTGATATTGAATATACTATAAGTGAGTTGCGAACATTGTGTAAGACAAAAATGTGACCTTGAAACAATATATATAGGAACACGTATTTTTATAATTATTTTATTGCCTAGTAAATATCAATATGATCTGTCTAAATGTCTGTCTAAATGTGTTATATGTTATATGTCAATCTAAATGTCGTTTATTGTAAAAATATATATCAATCTATCTGTTCAAATAAACCGGCATGAAAACAGAAAAGCCTGTTTTCTTATTTTATATCCCCACGCAAACGGGTAACTGTTTGGTGCTCTCTCCAAAACAGGGGACCGTAACAAAACCTTTGCACTGTAATCCTAATTAAAAAGAAATCCTCTTTGCGGTTCGTGAAAAAAGTTAAAGGCAAATATTTTTTTACAAATATATGGATCTACCTCCAATATGCTGCGGAAAGTAGGGAAATGCCACTAGGCTGGGCTTGGCGGTACGGTATACACTTGTGTATACGGCTCGGTGGCTCCGAACAAGCCCTGGGCCTTTAAGGCCTGTTAGTGCTGATATATACAGTGTGTCCCAGGATTGACGTTACAAGAGGTGTGATGGACTGAAAATTTTTGAATTTTATTTTAAGATTGTAGAATTAAGCCCTGCTTGTCGTGAATAGAATTTTAAGAATATTTTCAGTTTTTGACAAACAAGTTGGCCTTGACGGTGAAGCGAAAACTATTTTCCTTTCACGTAACCTACCCTTTTGTTCCTGATACGTCAAAATGTTACTAAAAAGAGTTGTTCAAAATGAAAAATTATGGCTCTATGCAAAATTTCAGAAATATTTACGTACTTTGACTAAACCGTCATTTTTTAGATTGAACAAAATAAATTGCATGTGGTATTTACTCAAAAATTAAATTTACAAAACGTAATAACATTGTTGTACATAATGTAATAATAAATTATTTATTCAATGTAACTACCGCCATTTTGTACACACCTTTCTGTGATGTCTGAAATCTCTGAAACTGTTACGAACTTCCTCGATGTGTATTTGCTGTACGCCGTTTCTTATCCTTTCCTTTAGTACTTCTCTACTGTTGGGTATTGGTTGAGAATAAACCAGTTGTTTGAGGCGACCCTATAAAAAAATCTAATATTGTGAGGTCGGGCGACCGTGGAGGCCACGCAATCGGACCATTTCTTGCTATCCACTTTTCTTCAAACACCAAATTTATCGATTCAGCTACGCGTGTTGTCGAACGTGCAGGACATCCGTCTTGTTGGAAATACATTGCTTGTCTTTTTGTCAGCGGCAAGTCATGTAAGTACTCTTCCCTGAATCTTTCAAGTAGCTGTACATAAACATTCTGATTTAACCGCCCCTCTATGAAGAAAGGTCCAATAATGCCAAAACGATATGAAACGGTACACCATACATTCACTTTCTGGTAATACTGTCGTCTACAATTGACCCGAAACTTTGGATTTTGTGTAGCCCAATAGCGACAATTTTGAGAGGAAGCAACGCCATTTGTAGTAAAATTTGCTTCGTCAGAAAAAACAATGTTTTCATAAAAATTTCGTTCAATACATTTCTCCCCGATGGTGAGACAAAATAATAATCTTCGGCCTTCATCACCTTCTTCGACAGTGTGCACAAATTTTGGTTTGAATGCCTTTACCTTGTTTGCCTTATAAATTCTTTGTAATTCCGATTTACTAACATTAAGATTACGTGAACGTTCCCTCAATGATAGTCTAGGATGTTCTTCCACCGAATCAAGAGCAATAATAGTTACGGCATCGTTTTCATCATGTTTCTTTTTTTCTCTCTTTACGCTCAGAACGCTGCCAGTTGCAAGAAATTTTTTAACTTTTCGCATGGCAGTCATACGTGTAAGGTTGGTATTGGGAAATCTCTCGTTAAACTGCTGCACCACTTCTCTTAGTGCAATTTGTCCGAGCCCATAACACTGAACAACGTAAATTCTCTGCTGTAACGTTAACATGATCTAGCATTAATTGAAATTTGAACTAAGGGATACTACAAATTATTGTAATCTGACAGTACTTAAGATCAGTGAACAATTTTGTTTTTATGGCCTCACATTGTTTTATTTCCCGCGAATTCAGACATCCCAGACTTTAAAAAACAATTTATTTTGTTCAATCTAAAAAATACGTAAATATTTCTGAAATTTTGCATAGCGCCAACAACAGCCTGAACAACTTTTTTTAGTAACATTTTGACGTATCATGAACAAAAAGGGTAGGTTACCTGAAAAGAAAATAGGTTTCGCTTCACCGTCAAGGCCAACTTGTTTTTCAAAAACTGAAAATATTCTTAAAATTCTATTCACGCCAAGCCGGGCTTAATTCTACAATATTAAAATAAAATTCAAAAATTTTCAGTCCATCACACCTCTTGTAACGTCAATCCTGGGATATACTGTATATGTAAAGAGAATTTACTCTCTTTAAAATTAGCGCGCTTAGTATATTCTGCGCCCGCTGCTATGAAAACCTGCTAGACGTCTCGCCGAATAATAAATTAATTAATAGCCACGCGGAGAAAGATATATAGATAGAATTATAAATAATCGTTATAAACAAAATAGTTGATAAAAGCGGAGTTGTGAAAGGGAGACGAATAATTGACCTTAATTGTCGCTTCTCTTATTTACAGGTAAGTTGTAATTTCTGTATATATTGTAGTTAGAGGAATACCAAAACATAAAATTAGATTAAGTTCATATAGAGTAAGCGTATTCAGTAAGAGCAGCTGTCGTAATTTCCACAAATTTTAAAGGCGCATGGTCTAAAACCTAGCATTCCTTTGCCAAAATCCCGAATGAGGCGTTAAAGTATAAAATTGTGAGAACAATTAGAAAATTGCTTCTATCTTTGCCCCAAAATGCGGGAGAAAATTGGTACTCTTACTCTAGTTTTAGCGGCTAAAGTGGGTAGCATTCTGACCTTACACTTTTCCTGCATGTCTACTTCTAATTGTTTTGTATTTACCTTATGAGATTTTGATTTGCTGGTAGCAATAAAACGCTTTACACGCCACACAAGAAGTCTTGACTCGCAAGAAAAATAAAACTAAAACGTTTAAAATCTGAAAGACCCATTTTAAAAATAAAAATTATACGAAAGTAAGACAGTAATCACTAAAATTTAATATTCAGAAATGCTACAACGATTAATGAACAAAATGTGTGATTTGATCGGCTTATTTTAACGGCGGAGTCACCTTTCATTGTTTAACAGGTAGCGACCAGAATGTTCGAGGTAAAGCAAAGTTTATTTCTCCTTGCAACAAAATTACTATAAAACATTCACCATCTGTAACAGTATCACTTGAAATTACCGAGGAAGCCCTGGTCCTCTTTACTTTACTTTACTGAAAGTGCCAACAGTGACACCTGAAACTTCCGAATTTAAACCGCATAGAGAATGTGTGACGCCCACTAGGATATGTAACAAGAAATTAGGTATGTACTAACAACTAACGGATGGCACAAAATATTAATCTTTTGTTTTTATCGGATAACTTATCATGTACTTTCATTAAAACCAAGTCGTTACGGATGTGTCTTTAAATTTACAAACTGTTATTTTTACATGGTTGTTTTAATAGATCCACCTCCATTCCCGTTAACAGACAAAATTGTGTCACTTACAATTAGTCACATATGCACCTAAACTCTACAATTACCTAAATATATAATGAGCTAAGTAGAAAACTATAAATAATATAACATTCTAAAACTATTAATAATTCCCGTATTAACAAATAAATGGGAAACATGACTAATAGGAAGATCTGTGAGAAAATTAGGTGAAAATATAATACGCTGTGTCATACTCTCATTCAGGGCAAAGATAAATTAGAAGCATGTTTAAATTATAAACAATCATAAACAAGAACCTACGAATTTCTTGCCAAAATTTTAACGAATCATCCTGAACCAGATAAACAAGTATTTAAAGAAAAAAATAGTAGATACAAATCATATGTACTTACCATTTGATCTTATTAAGGTAAAATATTGTTCATTTCGAAAAAAATGCATTTGTTGTATCTTTTCCATTTCACCATGAATTTAGATTAATACTAATACAGCCCGCCGAACTAATACTGGTGTAAAGTTAGCCATAAATTTCATCCATCAAATTTTTATTTCGATTTTAACCTTAAAACGCAACAATGCGATGAAACCAACCCTAGTAAATAATTTTCATAAGTACATAATTAACACTTAACTTGAATTCGACTATTATGAAATTTCGTCATTCCTAATATTGGAAAACACTTGCGTCCACTTTTAAGCACAGCTATAGCTCTCGCAATATAAGTTGGCGAGCGGTGGGGATGCGCCGTAAAGGTATTTAGGCCACGTACCTCCCACCAGTCTGATTCAGATAGTGCATAGGAATTACCATTACGTTGCAGGACAAATGATAGGCAATCTATCCCTCCTCTATCTGCGCGAACTCACTCCCACCCTTCGCCAACTTATATTGCGAGAGCTATAAGTTCATAGACAGAGGTCGAATATTAGAAACGACTTGCCAGCTTTCCCTCACTTGCCTGGCGAAATATTCGTCATAGCGGGGAACCAGCCGAAGAGGGCGAACCGGCCCGATGTGCAGCGGTACGCTTTCGGCTGTTCCTTGCCCCTTATCTGTTATAATACTTGTAACAGATAAGAAATATTAAATTACTATTGAATGAAAAGGTCTGGATCGAATTTCATGGTTGATTGGCTTATGCCTATAACAGATAGATTTATAGGTATTCTTTTTTAACTAATAAATATCCATTCAACACTTATTTTATTTTAATAAAGAGTCCGCAGGACCAAAAATAATGTGGTAAAAAAACTATATAAACAACGATGACTTGAATGTTGGACGAATATTACATATCGCATACTGCTTGCGAACTCGGGCGTGAGATCTGGAGGAATTCGGGAAAATCGCAGTAGCATAGAATAAAACAGCGAGATTGAGGAACTAGAGAAAACAATGATTTATTCCTATCAAAAAAAGCTATAGAATACAGTCACGTATAATAATTATAATAGTAATAATGATAATAATAACATTAAAAATAGTAATAATTAAAATAATAATAATAATAACAATAGTAATAATAATAATCATAATCATAATAACAATAATTGTATAGAGGCATAACCTTCATATGGTATTAAACGACATCGAGCGTAATCGAGAAAATGAGATGAGGGACCCATAAATCTAAAATTAATGGAATATTTACAATTTCGACGGATAATTTCAAAATCATTAAGCAGTATTGCACAGCTGAGCTAAGTTGTTAGAAGTAGGTAATAGAGGAGCTTTGCGAGCACAAAATTTGGCAAAAATTATTCAATTTTATTAAATCCGATTAGGAAAAGCCACAACAAATGTTCAAACAGGTATTACAAAAAGTGTAAGTTATACGGTTTTTCAAAATTTAGCGGAATAAATCTTCAAAATGTTGGAAATCATAAGAATTCCCCAAATTCGTGGAAAAAAATTCAAAACTATTCTTGAGGCATTTCCTCATCAGTCGCGTACAACGTTAAACCACGTTGTTTCTTGATGGAAGGTTGAGCGTTTCTTGTGGCTCACATCTGTCAACGCGGAAAAAGTCCTCTCTGCCGCGTTCGAGTGTGGCAAAGACCGTACTATACCTATAAGACATTTTAATTGTGGATACTTGAAATCTCCACTTTCATATTTCCTAAACAAAATTTCTGTCCACATATCATCAAATGACAACATGTCGATTTCTCGTCTAATCGAACCGTTTCGATATTGCGAGAACAAGAAATGCCACTCCTTTTTCATTACGGCCTTATCAAGTCCACCGAGTTTTTCCGCGACAATCCAAACTTCACTGAACCTACAATCCCGATCCTCATCTTTCAAGGCGGTTTCACTATCAAAAACACGCAAGGAAGTGAAAAATTCATCATTAATATAAAATAATCTTCGTTGGATTTGATTTGCAGCCTCTATATAAAAATTCAAACAATTCTGGCGAATTCTATGAACGATTTCCTCATTTTCGGTGGTATTGTTTGATTTGAGTTTTTCTATAACGTCGTGGCATTCTTCTCCGAATGATATCTCATCTAGAGGCAATTGATTAGTACTATCTTCGAATCGAACGTGCCCCCATTGCACAAAGAGAAGGAGAGGTTTCTTTATAAAATGTCGTACCATCCGCGAGAAAAATTGAAGGCATTTCCCGTGCAACTGATGAACTCGCGTTTCAGAATTTTGAAAAAAAAAAAGTTTATATTATTGAATATCGCCAAAACATACTCTAGAAAAGCTAGGTACGCTTGCATCTCGAGATCGTTGAGAAATGCGTTCATTTTTTCGAGTTTTTCTCGTTTTTTCAATCATCTTCTTCTACTATCGCATCGGAGAAGCATGCCTGCAACGACGGCATCAAAGACGCAGTCTCTGGACAGCGTCGTGACGTCCGAGCCACCGTGTTTTCGAATATTTAACCAGTTTTAGTTGTAACCCTTGACATGCATCAATAAACTCGTCTAAAATTTGCGATCGTTTCGCATAATTTTGGTGGTAAACGATCGCCATCATTGACTCCTCAACTATGTTAGGCATTGTTTTTTCAAAAGAATGCTTTGATATTAGCGCGAGAGCATGACAAATGCACGGAATAACGATGACGCTCGGATTCTCCAGAAGGAGTAATGCTTTGAAGGATACCTTCTCTGCGTTCATAACCGAAGCGTGATCGCATGCCATTGCAATAATGTTTGAAAAAGGAATTGCATGTTTTACCATATAATCCTTGAACAGCTTGAAAATACCCGCTGCAGTTAATTTTGTTGCGTTTAGTTTTAAAAGTGTCGGCAATGCTGTAACAACATTGAGTGTCTTCTGGTCGACGTATCGCACTAAAAAGGTCAGCCAGCTTTTATTATTCTGGGTTCCCTCATCGATAAAAAGCGCGAATTTGGTATCCCGAAGAATGCGAATCGAGGGTTCCTCTTCGTAACGACCGAGTACGTTACGCACAATACCTCAAACTTTGGGCGCGCTCGCGGTCATCGTTTGTAGAACTGCCGTATCTATCGTTTTGAAAAAATCTAGTATTGGTTTCATCTGCGTGTAAGGGATGCTCAATTCGCTTCCTAATCTAATATATTGTAACTCAGCGCTTTGTACCGAATTTTTAAAGTCATCGATGAATTCCTGAACTACTTCGGGAGGAACTTCATCTACTGTTGCTATACCGTTCGCAAAACATTGAGTCTTGTGCTCATCTTTACTTGCGTGTCGATCTAAACTCGAAGTTCCCCCTCGACAGCTTTCTTTCACATCACACACAATACAGTGAAAGGAATGGTTGTCCTCAGGAATACATCGAATCCAGGACTTGTACCTAATATCGGTAGTCCACGCTAAGGTAAACTTATGAGAATAAGGCCCTACTCTTCTTTCCCTGAACCCGCGTTCCAATTCAGCAATGCCTCTCTGATGTCGTTTAGTTGCCACATGAAGGTTGAATTGGTATTCCTTCCGCAGTATCAAGTCGACGTCGCACACATTGCAGCGAAATGCATGCGGATCCTCTCCATTTATCTCCTGGAAACAACTGTTGGGCTCCATTGAACTGCGAGAGAAATTACAACGAAACTGTAAGTTACACGCGTTGTGTAGACAAAGGCCTCAGGGTTAACACAATTTATGAAAGGGGTTGGAAAGTTGTAGTAGCCAGAAAACAAAAAATGACAGTAAAACACTCGACATATTCGGAAAAAACTTACATTTATATCTGCCAAAAAGCCTCGAGATAGGAATCTTCTTGTCGATGGATAACAGCCTGATATGGGTGTCAGCGGTTTGTTTGCAACTAAACTTAAACCTAAAGATTATGGCTTTAAATACTACTTGCATTATTTACTTTTTAATATCTAAGTACTTTTACCTATTATAATTACACTAATAACAAATAGTTGCATTGTGTAAGTAATTACCTACCTCCCGCATCTACTTACCTTGTTGATCAGTCACATACCAACCACAAACCGACGGCAACCGGCGCTAATTAGATACTGTCGAAAATGTAATAATTTCTAACTCATCAGAGATGAACTCGTAATTACAGTTTTTAGGTTTAGTACGGTCTTTGCCACACTCGAACGCCATAGCCGAGAGGATTTTTTCCACGTTGATAGATATTGCGAGCCACAAGTTCCGATGAATTTGGAAAACGTTGTATAACTTGAACTTTCTTATAACTTTTTGAATATTTGTTGTGGCTTTCCCTATTCGGATTTAATAAAATCGAATAATTTTTGCCAAATTTTGTGCTCGCGAAGATTTTGAAATGAATCATCGAAATTCTACATAATTGTACATAATTATATTGTCATTAACTTTTGAAAGTGAAAACTTCGGTATAACTGGCAATATGTGAAAACAATACAACATGTGTGATGATTCGATAACAATTTACAAGATGACGACAAATAGAATGTATGTGAAAGTTACATTAATTTAATAATATAATATGATTATGAATATGATTATTATTATTATCATCATTATTATTACTTTGTAAGGCTTTTCCTCCTTTTTTATGCCAATAATAAATCTTGTTTTCTCAACAGTATGCGATATGTAATATTCGTCCAACATTCAAGTCATCGTTGTTTATATAGTTTTTTACCACATTATTTTTGGTCCTGCGGACTCTTTATTAAAATGAAATAAGTGTTGAATGGATATTTATTAGTTAAAAAAGAATACCTATAAATCTATCTGTTATAGGCATAAGCCAAATACAATCAACCATGAAATTCGATCCAGAGCTTTTCTTTCAATAGTAATTTAATATTTCTTATCTGTTACAAGTATTATAACAGATAAGGGGTAAGGAACAGCCGAAAGCGTACCGCTGCACCTCGGGCCGGCACTATGACGAATATTTCGCCAGGCAAGTGATGGGAAGCTGGCAAGTCGTTTCTAATATTCGACCTCTGTTCATAGACCTATAATTTTGACCTTACAGGTTCATTCTATGCTATTTCCTCTATCAGAAACCGAAAAAACAGGTACACTTCGATGGCGAATATTTTTTGAGCACCGAAATGGTTTCCACTACCTACACGTATACATCACCGGAGGAAATTGGAATTTTAATATGCGCCAGCAGATATTCCAACTTGACAGGCTTCTTCTGCGTTATCTCCTTTATCAGAAACCGAAAAACATTAGGTACACCTCGGTCGCAAATATTTTGTTGGGCATCGTAAATAGCGTACAATAAGCCTGTGAACCCGGAATTGAAATATCTGCTGTCGCAGTTTATCAAAATTCCAACTACCTCCGATAATATATACGTACTATAAGTCATCTCAAAATTGTAATTTTATCAACTTATCTATGTTTACAGCAAATGTTTTCCGATATTAGGAATCACGCAATTTCATAATAATCGGAATCTAGTTAACTTTCAACATAATAAAATTACTTATTAACACTTCCGGTTCTACCGCCGCCTATAGTCGGTATCCACGAAACGGTCTCTGGGTACTATCGCCGCCAATAGCCGGCATTAGCGTAAAGCGGTGTTAAAATCGCCAGCTGCTCTAATTATTCCGTTATATGATTAGCAATAATCAACAGCGTGTCTTAAAAAGATATTTTGTAGTTAAAATTATATTTACAGTATATAGATAAATCACGGAAAAGAAATTGGTATATTTGCTTATATTGCAAGTTTTGCAGCGAAAGAGTTGAAGTTAGTTTCATTGTAATATTGCGTTTTGAGATTGAAATCGAAAGAAAAATTTTAAGAATGGATTTACGACTAACTTCACACTGGTCAAATTAATACATAAACAAGGTTTAAAAGTTTTCCTTTTTATTCTTTAGTTAAATAAAAATTATTTCAGAGCCAGCTTCGGCGGCCATTTTTAACTGAGATATTTAGATGGAAGCCTTCAAATTAAAAATTATTAAACTAATATGGAAGTTTAAATGAATGGAATAAAGAGGAGTAAAATATGTTTGAATTTATCCCTTCTTCACCTTCCTATTCTCTCAATTCACGTCAATATCCAGCCTCTTTACCCCATTTCATGTTAACCTCCATTCTTAATAGTACTTTCACATGTAATACTTAATTCACCTTAAAACCTAAACATTTTTATTCTAATTCTAAATTAAGCTAAATTTTATAATAACCTCTGTAACTTTTTGGAACATGTAACCTCCAATCTTATTTTTTTTCATCCATTTTAAAAAGATACTTAATAAAGAGATTATACGATTTTCCATTCGAAGACTTCCATTTAAATATTCTCAGTTAAAAATGCCTTACCGGCAAAACTAGTTCTGATATAATTTTTATTCAAGTAAGGAATAAAGAAAAACTTGAACTTTGTTATATACTTTCCTTATATCATAGACATTTATGCTAAATACATACAACTTGTCTTATCCTCTTCTATCTTGATAAAAAGACAATTATATAGTTTCACAATGTACTTCCCAGCAATATTTAATTATGGTGTAAAGGAAAAGGTACTACAAATTAAGTGTACCTTTTGCTAAATAAATAAAATGTACATTACACCTTCTTTTACATTGGAGCTAATAAATATAATTGAAATGTTTAAAAATGGTAAATTAAAAATAATCAATAATGTTCATCTTCAAAAGAGTTAGTTTCCTTCTTAATCATACGCAAGAAGAAAATAAAGAACAATTATGTAGTAAATTACTTCGATAGGATTTCAAAGAATTAGCAATTAAACTAATGTATCCAGAAGATGTATCTTTAAAAAACGCACCCGTTTGTAAAAATTCCCAAAGCAATAATTGTTTGGCTGTTTACTGTTAGAACTTTATTGCGATTATGTTATTGTGTATAATGAACCTTTTAAATAGAAAGCCTGTCTATTCTCACTCTAACATTTTAGTTAGTAGCAGCTTCTAGTAAAATATAACAAAAATAAACAATATATCGACATATTTACTAAAATTAAGCGACACATATTTTATCCACATTAACTCATATGATGGCTCTCAGTTCTGTTATATGTGTGAATTAGAGAATTATAGATTATGTCCATTTAGGAAGCTATAATCTTTTATAATGAACATCACTTCAGAGCTTGTATTACAATAGTTTGCACTGTGCCATTTTATTTTAAAATAAGGTGATTACACCATGCCCACTCTGATTTGTAGAAACTTAAATAAATTAAGAAACTGTTTGCCCATGCATGTTTTTTTCATGGGCAATAATATATAGAACATGACTAGTTTATATTGTGTATAATATTAAAAAAATTCAATCAACAAATAATAAAACTTCAGTAAAATTAACTAATATATGCAATATTGGCTCACCTTTAGAAATTGTAAGTGCTGGTGACCACTGCGAACGTAATATATCAAGACAGATGCTACCATTACTGTTAATATTAGGATGATAAATTCTAGTTGTAAACGCAACTTTAGGAGGTTTAAATGGATAGTCTGTAGGAAAATGAATAGTTAAAAAAATACTCCTCCTTGATATGGACTGTCGGGCTAAAAAATAATAAATTAAACAAAAGTTTACCCTACATATTGAAGGTGTTTCTAAGTACGTACAGGTCCCATTATTGTGGCTTGCCAATGAAATACTGCAACACGTTATTCATTTTAAAAGCATAAATCCAAATATTGTAATTTACTCACAATCATCTCCAACAGGTCCTGCTGAACATTGTGCTGGAGGATCTCTTCCAAGATCTTGTAATTCCTATAATATCAAATAGTATCAGCTGCAATGTGCTATGTTAATTATAGCCTTGCTAAAAACAAACTCCAAATATGGTGAGGTTATATACATTATATATTTTTTAAATGCTTAACAAGACTTACGGAATAATTATACATTTACCAACAATTATTTTTTCTTAGTACTAAACACATCAACCGGATACATTACGTTGTATCCGGCATTTTTAGTTTTGATTGCTCCATTTGATAAGATTAATCAAATAGAACAATTTCTTTGACAGTAAGTATCAAATAAAAGGTTACATCGAATAAATTGTATTTTCCTGTCGCACTTCTACAGTGTTCTAAGAGAAATATATCCGACAGTTACAACATAAGATATTTGACTAGTATTCATATTACTTTAGTACAAAATCGTTAAGGGCGTTCAGAATATACAATCAGGTTCTTACTATACAACCGGACATTCTAAATACCTTTCACTGACACTAGGAACTTTAACATACCTTATTAATTCGCTTTAAAGCCATTTGATCACTGTGTATTTAATAAATACTGGTTTCTCACCAGACAATGAAACTGTAAGCCAAGGACCTTTGATAGAAGATTACAAAGATGGCTTCCTTTAAACTCGAGTCACAACGTGACTCAAAAGTGCTGCAAAGAAATAGTTGTAAATAAGTGAACGCTGTAAAAAACTAACACAGCCCGCTGCTGCAATTTTATCTGTAATTTTAATTTGCTTAACGATTGGTATCAATATAAGAGAATTTTTGCTTAAAAATATTCTAGAAAGTACGAACTATCACTTCCGCAATAAACCGATTTCTATATTATGGTCAATTGTATTCTATCAGCTATCCATGAAAGCAAAGAGGCATATATACATTCCAAAACTAGATGTCGCTACAAACGTGGTTAATAATACAATTATAAAATTATTGTTGCCGTACATCCGCACGCACGTGTTAAAACTGCGCAGGGTACCTCGGGCATCTCGGGCTTCTCCATGAAACGGTAAATGGTCTCTTGGCCACTTTACGTGTTTTATAATATTTTTCTAATAAAAATTTTGAGATGGAAAGGTTACCTACATGTGTATAAAACTCAAATTTTAACAATTTATTACACATAAAAATAATGAGATTATCCCAAGATGTTAAAAATTTAAGCGATACGCTCTCGTCGCTCTCTGGTGGCAAATGTACTAAATAATTATAGACACGTTATCGTGACATTGGCGTTTGGATGTGTTGTATTTATTGTGTCATTCTTACAAAGATTTCAACGTTTTAATAAGTTTTTAATATGAATCGATATTGTTCTGTACCACATTGTACATCCTGGGCGAAAAGGAATCCAGAATTAACTTTTCATTTGTTCTCTGAGGCTGACAAACAACGTATTTATATTTACAATAAATTCCAAACCAAAGCTTTGATTGATAAGCAAAAAGCATGGGCTTTAAAATTAAAAATTGGAAAACCAGTTACTAAATTCATATAGAGGTAAGTAACGAAAATAAATGTAATAGTAGTATATTATACACACTTTTTTAACAAGTTTTAACAAATTATTTATTTGCAGAGAAAGACAGTGTTAAAAGAAAAATATTAAAGAGGAATGCAGTACCATCACAAAAGTTACCGCTTCTAGTGGACAGTAGCGTATCAGGTCCTTTTAATAGGGCAAAACGGATAATTAAACGAAGGGTAATTCCGGAGAAAAAAGGTGAAACTACAGGTGATTGTAGCAATGTAAAAAATGCATGTACAGAAGAGGACATCGAAGCAGCAGAATGAGGAATTGATTTATATTTTTCTCTGATTTGACTTTTTTGGGTTGACCAAACACATTTCAAATCTGTCTGGGACACAACTTCCATGTTTTGAAGATCTCTGAAATATAAACGTGGAAGGTGGATTTATCACAATAAAAATACTTATATTAATTACAATTACCACTACTTTCTGCTTTACATGAACAAAACATGTTGCTGATTTTAAAATTTCTATCTGGTATTAGAGTTAACACGCCATTTATTTTATGTTATGTTTCACAATCTGTCGAATTTAATTTTCCACAGAAGATGACATGGCCGGCATCCAAAACTTCCTGCCCTTCATATACACATCTAGAGCATTCAATGTCACCAAGGTATCTTATATACTCTACAATACTTAGCCTAGTCGTCAATCTGAAATAATTATTTTATTCACATTTTTGAAACACTTATTACGTATGTTAATTGTTTCAAGATAACCTTTTTCACACATTACATACCTTAATTAAAAATTATGAAAGTATATCCTATCCTATTAAATGCACTAGAATTAAAAAATTGTCTTACTCGTTTTTATCACGCCTTACAACACAATATAAACAGAAAAACAAATAAAACTATCGCAACAAGTAAAGTTTGTATTGTAAACAATAATGCAATGTATCTATAACTGGTTACATTTGTAGCCGCAATGGCGCTGCAATCTTAAACTCAATCGCCTATACGAGGGCGATTTGTAAAGTAAGTTCCGTTTCCGCCTAGTGAGCAGAGGAGTGGGGCTGTTGACGCGGTTTAGTCTGCTTCAATTTGAGTCTGGTAGTGCTAGTGAGAGAATCGTTCGGACATATTTTCGTGCTATTTTGATCGTTTAAAGTGGCTGCAATTGAAAATCTCGCCGACTGTGAACTGGCTACCATTATCCGAATTCTGTTTACAAAGGACATGATGATTGCACTTCGCTGATACGGTACGATATTGAAATTGATTTTCTCTGGCATATCGTAACAGGTGATGAGACTTGGGTCGCCTATTTCAACGGTAAGACGAAAAGACAGTCAATGCAGAGGGGTCGTTCTAACTCGCCTACGAGGAAACCTTTAAAATGGCGTCAACATTTTTTGCGAGAAAATTCATGGTTACTGTGTTTTGGTAAAGCAAAGGTATACTTTTTATAGACTGTAGGGACCGAGGGACCACAATAAACGCTGAAGTCTACTGTGAAACTTAGTTCACAGCCGGTAGAGTTCTACAAATAGGCCATTAAAGAACTGGTTCATCGTCATAGCAAATATCTCAATCTTAAGCCCGTCTGACACGGTAAATTTTTCTGTCAATTTTCTGTTGTGTGAAAAATTGAAAGTATCATACAAAAAATGGTCAATGTTTGGTTCAATTATTATGTACATTAAAAAAAAAATTAATTGAAAAAGGTATAATAAAAAATGATACAACAATGCGTACTTAGTGAAGGTGATTGCAAGGACTGTGGTGTATTTACTGACAATATCAATACAAAATTCACCTATGAATTAACTTGTAAACGAACACACAAAATAAAGAAGAATACCAAAATTATAAGCCGTTATCTTATATTGTTCTATGAATCGTATCTAATTTCCGGTTGTAAACGCATTAAATTTATGCGCAGAAAATTGACGAGGAAATAGTACATTTCCTATTTTTTAATGTGCATAATAATTGAACCAAACATTGACGACTTTTGTTACGATACTTTCAATTTTTCACACAACAAAAAATTGCCAGAAAATGTACAAGAAAATTGACCGTGTCAGACGGGCTTTAATGACAGCTATGTAGAAAAATAGTTGAAAATAGTAGCTTTGACATCCAAACGGATCTTACTTTACGAATTGCCCTCGTACATATATATTTTTATAATTAAAAATTATTCAATAATTGTTATTTCCTTGAATCAACGCAAGAACTTGTCTTCACTGGTTTTGATAACGCCATTGTCGCGCTGTCGCGAGTCTCCATATCCACTGGCCGCATTTTCATCGATTCAATATTTATCCTATAAAACAACTGTGTTCAAAGTTAAATTATATGCAACAATTTTATTTAACGTGTGAATGTGAAGTTGTTTTTAATGCGAGTTAGTGGTAATTTAGATTAAATTATTAAAATACAATGGTAAATATTTATTTTTGTCTCCGTTATTTATTATCTTATATGATAGAGATCTACCACTAATAGGTCAATAAAAAAACAAGGCTGGTTTGAACGATAGTTATATTTTCGGAACGTTTACAAACGTTTTCGGAACACCTTCGTCAGTGAAAATATAACTAGATAAATATATAAACAAACTTTTGTTTTTTATTTGGGACTATCAACAAAATAACTAGTGACTAGGATTTCTTGATATAGAGGATGTGTAACCAACTTTTATATATATATAAATTATAAAAACTAAATTAATGTGTAAACATACATGCAAATTAAGTAAAACCTTATATCAAAAAATCTTTGTCGAAACCTTAACAATTCTGTTCAAGGACTAGGGAAAACCAAATTCAAAAACCTATATAATATATATATATATATATATATATATGTATATATATATATATGTATATATATATATATATATATGTATATATATATACATTTAAGTTATTTATTATTTTACTTTGAGATAATGATAATATTTTATGTATTTTTTTGCACTTGGTATGTTAGAAAAATTAAAAAGTTAGTAGAAATAGTTTTGATACACAGAAAGACGTACTTATTTATTGAGACATAACGTGACTATCGTTTCGATATAGATCATTATCAAACGATAACAATACATATTGTTTGGGTTGGATTCCTGTATTTGTCCTTTTTATATCAATATGACTAACTATCACTTTCAACTTCAACTTTTGTTTTATTTCGGAATTCCCAAAAGACAAAAACCTTCTGATGTCAAATTTCGACAACAAAAAATTAAGCAATAAGAAAAATGGCTAACAGGTTAAGCAGGTTTCCGCAATACGGCAAAAGTGCTATAACCATAAGTACCCGTCAAGACTTTATCACCGATGCAATATTATTCGCATCAACATCGCGATCGTCATGACAAGAACATTTTGAAAAGGAGGTTTCAGTATTATCAAAAAATTTGCACATTTACAAGAAACCCGATTTAAATGAAGACGCTAAGACTGAGCCTCAACCTGATACCAAAATAAATGAACTGGAAGGGCAAAATAATAATGTGATTTCCGATTATCCTGGCTTATGGCCTGAATTAATAACAACCAAGATTTCAAGAGTTTTGTGAAGCGTGAACCTGTGCAGTTAAAAGAACATGATCATCCGGTTAACGAAGATTTTGTACTAAATATTTTGCTAAACAACTTTCGAATGAATTGTTTATTAAAAACCAAAAAATTCATTATTTTATTTCTATTGCAAAATTTTTGGAAAACCTCTAAATAGTTTTTTTTTCTGATTCAAAAGGTGTTTTGACTAGTAACATTTATTTTTGACTCGTGAAACTAACTCACTAAACACCTACATACGTACAAACATGGTTTAAATGAAATGAAATATTAGAATCACGGCTGTTAATAGTGAACACTTGCAACGTTTTGAAACAGAAAAGAAATATGGATATGATGTTTTAGAAAGAACTCTCGCAGTAATTAACCTTACAGTTGGGGTGCCGTGTGCCAGAAGCGGCGTTCTAAAAAACGTTCGTCATTCGTCGCAGAAATTTTTTGAGATCGGTGCATCTGAGTTTCTTCATACAGTTGTGTTTAGTTGGTTTAACCTTGCTGTACTGTTAAAATTTACTTTACACGTGTATCGTTCGGGTCAATATGACCCGAAACATTATTTGCAACAAAGAATAAGTCTACTGTTTGAAAAGAAATATTTTATTTATAGAAAAATAGAAATTTACATCTTCTAATAAAAAACATTTACACTTAAACATAAAAAAATGTATTTTATAAAAAGACTATGGAGCACAATTTGGGCAAAAGAATTTTACATGCTTCTTACAAAGATGTTTATTGCATATTACACAAGTAATATTTGTTTTGTTGTCATTACTTGACGGACAAAATTTGCATCGTGCACGTTTTGCATTAATGTTCGCTGCTGTTGAGGGTTCATTTGATGTTAAGGCTATATTTCGATTTTTCGATTGTTGAGCTTTTACCACCATGTTGCGGGCTTCTTCTCCCCTGGGTAGGTACGTTCTTGACTCCATATGGAATTTTATGAGTGATTTTCCTAATTCTTCTAGAAATAGTCTTCTTTTTGTTAGTTTATTGTTGTTCCAATTTGGATTCACAGCAGTCCATAATACATACGCGTTGTAAGCCAAAATGTCTAGCATGTTATAAAAAATTACCATAGGCCAGCGATTGGATTTCCTTTTACAAGTATATGTGCCCACTAATTGATCGAGTGTGTCAACAGCACCTTTAGTTGCATTGTAGTCTAGTATTATATGAGGTTTCTGATCAGTTCTTTCAGCGACTTTGTTATCGTGATGCAATATACTCATAAGGATCACGTTCTTACCCTTTTTGGCACATAATTTACGACGGTTGTATCATTTGTGAAAAAGAAAGAACAGCTATGTACTTGTTTGTTAGTTATTGGCTGAGGAAGTTCCGGCTTGTTTTTTCTAACAGTTCCTACCATCGTAAGTTTTCTTTTCAGCAGTAACTGTCCTAAGTTGTATGATGTGAAAAAATTGTCACACGTCACATTATGTCCTCTTAGTTCGCTGGTGAGATCGCAAGACAGAGAGTCCAAATTTTGATACCATACCTCGCTGGTTTACTAGGTATATATTGCTTGAAAGGTGACCTCTAAATGCAACTAAGTGTTCATCCACCGTTACATTTTCTCCAGGATTATATAACATGGGAAGATTTTCTACCCACATTTCCCAAATGTTTCTAATGGCCGCTAATTTATCAGCACGTCTTCTTTCCTGGCGTGTAATCTTGTCATCAAAGCGTATCACACGGGATATCATGCTGAATTGTACACGAGACATGGTTGCTCGAAGAATGCTTCGACCGGTATCATTGTCCCACAGACTTCTTGTAGCTTCTCCGTGCGATCGGTAGACGCCGGCAAGTAACAAAAGACCAATGTAGGCTTGAAAAGTGGTACTATCTAAAACTTTCCACTTTGTATCGTAAACCCGTAATCCTTCAATATTTGTCATCATTATCACTTCCTTTTCGATCGCAGGAAAAAATACAATTTCAAATGCACTTTTTATGTCTGTAATTCTCGCAAATGATATCTTGTAATTCCTGCAGGAATCACATTGCCAGAACTAAAACGACCACGTGGCTGAGGTGGAAGTAAATTCCATTCAATTTTACCATCTTTCGAGAAAATTGTCTGAACATTCTGAAGCATTTGAAGATTTTCTTGGTCTTGTTCGCTATTAGAACTATCACTTTCCGACACATCACTTATACGATCTTCAAATTCAGAAACAGATTCATCACTATCAGAGGCTTGTGCAAGAGGTTGCAGTTCTGCATAACTTAGTGGTCTTCGACTTGCCATGTTGAAATCGAGAATGAAACTAACAAGCGCTAGGAACTTCAAGTCGATACTAGGGCCGGTGGGGGATTCCTTACGCCCTTTTATCTTCAGGTGTAGGCTGCTTCGATCACGCAGCCTGGGGAGAGATGAGGTTGGTTAGCGAAGAGCTAACTGGGGAAGATGACTTTTCACCTGTAACGCATACGAGGATTTCAGACTGAAAAATAGCCATTTATCAGTCGTTTAGAGGACGATGATGGTCGTCGAGGGACCTGTGGGAATTGCCTTAGTCCAGATCGATGACATCTGCAAGGCGACGGACCTTCTTTTTGGGAGGGGTCGATCTTGGGGATCGACGACCATCTGAACGCAGAGATTTTGGCTGGCGCGGGCTCTTTCCCACGCGGACTTCAGGAGTTTCGTCAGAAATTCACGTAGAGTCGGAACGTTCAGTTCTCGATGAATCTGAACGTTCCTTACGAAGTAGGGGGCGTCAACGATGAGGCGGAGAGTTCGGTTTTGGAGTGCTTCCAAACCTTTGATGTTAGACTTACTCGCTGTTAACCAGGCCATAGCGCCGTAGGTTAAAAGCGGTCGAAGCGTCGTCTTGTATAGGAGCAACTTGCTCCCTAGGTGAAGGGGACTCCTTCGTCCTATGAGGGGCAGAAGCAAGTTGCGGGCCTTGATGAAGCGATTTCGGATTTCGTCAGTTTGTTTTTGGAATGTGAGCATTCGGTCGAAGATGACACCGAGGTATTTTCACTTCGGAGCTCCAGGGGAGCTCGGAGTTTCCTACCTTAATCGGCTGACCGGCGTTTGCGCGATCGTGCGAGAATCTAACTGCCACACACTTAGATTCATTTACCTTCAGACCCCAGCGAGAGGTCCAACTCAGAAAACCGTCAGTAGCGCTTTGGAGGCGTTTCCTGAACAGCGCCTGCTTCCTGCAGCCTGTGTAGATGACAGTGTCATCTGCATAGATTGCAATCTCGGTGCTGGGCTCTCGGGGAGATCCGACATGTAAATGGAAAACAGTTGCGGGCCTAGAAGTGATCCCTGGGGAACGCCGGCGTGGATTTGTCTGACGCTGGACTTCACGGAATGGGATTTAGTGCAGAAGGATCTGCCGGCTAAATAGGACCTGATGAGTTTGACCATGGGGGGATTGATTCCTGAGACGATCATCTTGTAGATCAGCCCGTTATGCCAGACTGTGTCAAAGGCATTCTTTAAGTCGAAGAAAACTGCACCTACGGGTACTCGCCTTTCGAGTCCGTTTCGGATGTATTCCGAGAACCGGAATAGTTGTAGGTCGGTGGACAGTCCGGCTCGGAAGCCGAACTGTTCATCTTGGATGACATCGTCGCTGAGTTCTTTCAACCGAGACAGGATGATTGCCTCAGCTATTTTCGAAACGTTGGAGAGAAGGCTGATCGGGCGGAAGTTTTGTGGGAGTTTGTGATCTTTCCCGGGTTTGGGGATGTTGCAGACTTCAGCGTGTTTCCAGCAGGAGGGAAAGTACTGGATTTGGAGCATTGCGTTGATGATTTCGCAAAGATGCTCCGTAGCTTCGGGGGTAACCACTTTAGGGCCAGATTGGTGATACAATCCGCCCCTGGGGCCTTTTGTTGTTGCGCCTTTTGATGAGGGCTCGAACTTCGTCGGGGGAGGCGGGATCGAGTGGGGTTCCGATGAGCTCGGGGATCCCGTGCACCACCGTTTCCACTTCTCTTCGGAAGATTATTTCGTCGTCGCTGATTGGGGGCGGGATGCCGCGGAATACTTCTTCGAGGTGGTCGGCGTGGATTTCGATTTTCTCCTCGGGGAGAAACCTAAACCGTGGGTGCCGTGAAGAGGCCGGTTTGGGGGTTTTTTGAGGGGTTTCTCAAGGCTTTGGATAGTTTCCATAGGGAGCCATCCTCCGTCGTGAGAGACTTGACCTTGTCGTCCCAGTTCTCCTGCTCGAAGGTTTTGAGAGCCTCACGGAGCTGTCGAGCAAGATGATTTGCTCGGAGGCTGTCAGCGGGGTTGAGGGTGGTTTGAGCCCTTTTCTTGGCTCGTCGTCTTTCCCTAACTAGCTCCCTTAGGTCGGGTGGGAGTTGTCGAGAGTGTTTGCGGGGTCTGATGGTAGAAGATTCATCGAGGGCCCGAGAGATCGCCTTAGTGAAGTTGTTTGCGGCTTCCTCTAAGAGGGCCGCTTCCAGAAGATTTTCGTTGACACTGAGGTTGGTGAGAACTTTGGAGGAGAAAAGATTCCAGTTCGTACGCCGCCGAACTTTTTCCCCCAGATGAAGTAGTTCGCTACCTAGGGTGATTAGGATGGGGTTGTGATCTGATGAAAGGTCAGCGATGCTTTCCACGGTCACGTTTACCGGGATGTCTTTAGATATGGCGAAGTCGAGGACATCGGATTGGGTGCCAGCACGGAAGAACGTGTGGCCGTCGGGAGGGTGGTACGAAAGCCCTAAGGCTTGGATGATGTCGATCAGCTGCCTGCCCTCAGCTCGTATGATCCGGCTGCCCCAGAGGTGGTGCTTCGCGTTCAGATCGCCCGCCATCAACACCGCGTTGGGGTCGGTGAAGATTTGGTCGAAATCCTGGCGCGAAACCCCGCCAGGGGCGGGCCTATACGTCGCGTAGAGTTTTAGCGGACCGAAATCGGTCCAGATGATGACTGCCGCCGCCTCCAGAGAGTTCAGCGGCGGCACTACGACCTCGTAGTGGCGGATTGAATTTTTGACGAGTACAGCTGTCCCGCCGCCGCGGCCCGTCAAGCGATCTCGACGGTATGTTTTGTAATTCACGACCTTGAGACTGTCCCCCGGGCGGAGGCCAGTCTCGCTGAGAAGGGCAACGTCGATTTGGTTCTCTTGAAGAAAGTCTCTCAGCTCAGGCATACGAGTTCTGATGCCGTTCGCGTTCCAGGCGACTATTCTGGAAATGCCTTGCTGGTTTATGCTTACCGATGTATTCATAAACGGGTTGATAGATTAATAGAGGTTACGGGGGATGGAGCCCTGAACCTGCTGTAGTGCGGACGAGAATTGTCCGACCAGCTGTAGAAGGGTGGTCACGGCGCCGAAGAAGTCGGTGTTGTTGGTGGCGGGGGGCTTGGGCCTAGCAGGGACTGGCTGGGCACATCGGTACGCAGCACCTTAGGGGAGAAGAAGATTTCCCTTTGGTGGCGTCGGAATACTTCCTGCCAGAGGAAGTGGCCTGGGAGGATTGGGTGGCTTGGGTGGCGGCCTGGGGGCACTTGAGCCGGGGTCTTTTTCGCCGAAGGGGCGGCTTGGGATCGGGTTGGCAGTCGGGGTTTGGGGTAGTGGGGGCATCCTTTGTAGTTTGCCGTGTGTGAGCCAACACAGTTGGCGCATTTGGCAGGGTCGCCCTTTTCCTTAGATAGGGGCAGTCTGCGGCGCGGTGGTTTTCGCCGCAGCGGACGCATTTGATCGCTGCCGTACAGCAGGATTGGGCGTGGCCGAACCGCTGACAGCGGTGGCATTGCCCGACGGCTGTTCGGGAGCGGAGGGATTCGACGGAGACCACTAGTCTGCGGATCTCCTTCAGGGCGAAGATGTCCTTCTCGTTTCTCGGGAGCTTTATGAGGATGAGGGGCATTTCCTTCTTGCTCCGGGGGTGGCGGAGGCGATGGATGCCTTCGGGGTGGAATCCGAACTCTAGGAGTTCTTCTTCCACTTCTTTGAGGGGGTCTCGACGGGGACCCCACGGATTACGATGTTCAGAAGCTTCTCCGAAGGTAGCTGATAGGTGTGGTACGGTAGTACCAGACCGTCGAGCATTCTTACGGCAGCCCTGAAATCTTTCTCCGTGCTGGGGAAGAAGCGGATACCGTCGGTCGTATTTTGGGCCTTGGAGAAGTTGATCCGAAGCTCGGAGAACTTCGTCGTAACGTGTCCCCAGGCGGATTTTTCCCTGAGGACAATGGGGGGAATCTTATTAGTTTCGGACGGGGGCCTGCGAAGCAGCAGCGCCCTTTGGCTCGTTGGAGCCGAAGTCGGTGGAGGGGCGGTGGTGGCGGTCTTTGTGACCGTGGCAGCCGGTGGCCTTTGCTGGCTCTCGGCGCTGGTGGAGAGGGTGGCGGCCGGTTGCGCCATCTTCTTCGAGGCAGAAGGTTGCCTCTTCTTACCGGCCTTACGCTTTCTGCCGGCTTTGGTCCAGCCGGCATCGTCGCGCTCTGAACCGGAGTCGGAGACCGACTCGTCGGATGCAGAGGGGGCGGGGAGGCCGCTACGGGGGCGGCGGGAAGAGCTGCAGTCGAAGCTGCGATGCGTCGCCTTCGGAGCTCCTCAGTTAGCTCGGCGATTAGCCGGACGAGGGTTTCGTCGTCGTAATCGAGCGACGTGAGGAGCTTTGCGGCAGACGGCCGGGGTCCGCGGGGGCCGGAGGAGGGGGATTCCGGTCTGGAGGCCGATGATGAGGAGCCCTCGTCCATGGACTCCTCGGCGGAACGGGGGAGGGGAGGGAAATCCCCTGCGGTGAGGCGTTGTTGGCTAGAAGAAGCCATCTGAAAATTGTCCAAATGGACGAAGACAAGTTAAAATGTTTTCGATTTCCGGAGCCGGAGCTTCGAAAATCGAAAAATTGGCCGCTTTGGACGGCGAAAAGCCGGCTATGCCGGTTCCTCCCCGTCGGAAGCTTCCTCGATGATCAACTTCGATTTAGTTGATGGCTCTTTTTCGGGAACCTACCGGAGATTAACTCCGGCAGTGGTGGTTTGTAGAAATAATATTTCTACTCTCGGAGAAACTCGTCCGTTTCTGATGGTACCTCGATGTCGAATGCCTCGGCGCATCGGATTGATGCCGCCGTTATATCGCTGAGCTGTTCCGTACACGGACCGCTCTCGGAACGCTGTATCGATTCTAACGAATAGCCTCGTTGTAGCTACGGAAAGACACGTCCGCTCGTGTCCACTGCCAGGAGTGGATTAAACTAACAAGCAAACTGAGTGCAACGTTTTATAACTAAGGTATCACGCATGCGTGCAACATCCGAGACGTCCCCTTACAGAAACCAAAAAGACGCTAACACGTTTGAGCTTGAATAACCCTGCGTAAACAAGAACATGCAAGAAGGTAATACGTGAACAAATAAATCATTTTTATTACTTTCTAACATATTAGGCGCAGTGATGGGTCGTTATTATATGCACAATTGTGTTGTATATAATAATAAACAATATAAATGCGAAAATCATATCCTAGAAATACGTATATAACGTAGATGACTGTCGGGTCATATTGACCCGAACGTAATAAAGGTAACATATAAATAAATATTTCAAACAAAAATAAAAAAATAAAATGTTTATGGAATATTAACGTAAACAAAGTAACAAATAAAGTCAGTGAACGTCATGAACATTTTTTGACAAATATTCATATTACAGCAAAACAAAATTCTGTTTGGGTCAAATAGACCCGAACAGTGCAGCAGGGTTAATGCAAGTGTTGACGTCAGACGATTTTGCACTAAAATTTCATATCCATATAGGTCTCACAGACCTGACGTTCCGACTCGACCTATTATTTTCAGGGAGTTTCAGACAGTGAGCTAAACTTCGCTTCTGATAAGTTATCTATTTTTTACTCTATGTTTAATATATTAAAGTGCCTTATGTTATATAATATAATTTACAATACAAATATAATTATTGTTGTTAAAGAAAGTAGCAATAATGATCAAAGTTTGTTGAAGAAGACGATATTTTTGTTACAACAAGCTCAAAACTGTGGCACAAATAATTAAAATACTTCAAAACATCTTATCATAAAACTTCGCTGTACTGTACGCACGTTTCAATAGCCCAGCTACCATTATCAGCAGTAAACCTAAACTGAATGATGATTGCTGGCCAATTGAAACGCGCGTCCAGTACAACCACGCTTTTTGTGGTAAGGTGTTTTGAATTGTTTAGTGATATTTTTGTTATTTTCCGTGAAGAGGAACCTTTAGTTAAAATTTTACTTACAAACCACAAAATAACTTATGCGGTGACTATAAAAAAATAAGAGGGAACTTCCTCTAGAATTTATCAATACAAGAGCTCGACCTGAAAATTCCTCAGTATTCGGATTTCAAGAAGATATGACCATCGTATCTAACGTATCCAAAAATATGAAAACCTAATTTTGGTGTGAAGTATACATCACCATGATGCCACTGATTTATCTTCTGTTGATAAGTATAAGCCCGACATTATCACATATTATACTCACACTAAACGAGGAGTTGATACTTTGGATAAGTTTTGCGCAACTTATGATGTTGCTAGGAATACCAGAAGAAGAAGTTAATGCACGGATTATTTATGCATCTAATAACAAAGTATATAACATTCAAACAAGACAAGAAGTGGCTGTAACTTTGGAAACAAATCTTAACAACGAAATTCCACCTGGTATGTGTAGAAGATGTTTTTATTGTAAGAAAGACTCAAAAACTAAGTATATAGTATTGTACAAAATGTAAAAAAATTGTGTATCTTTCTGACCTTGTCCTTTGGTGTGAAATTGCTCCAATGAAGCAAAAAATGATTAAAAACGTCCTTTGTCACAATTCTCGTTTATTTTTAACCAAAGAATATTGTTTAGTCTATGGCATTTATTTATTTTTCTATACTTCTTTAGCACCGTTGTGAGTGATTTGAAACTCCGTGAAACGAAACATAAGATAGAACGTTATCGAGCGTTTTGCTGTATTTAGTTAGAGGTTTTTATATCAATAAAGATTCTAATTTTCACATTAAATGGTTATTTTTAAACATATATTCAAAATATTAAAATAAATCTGGTAAGTCTATGAGACCTGGCGCCCCGACTCCCGTCTCACATTAGGACGCCCCGTTTATACGATTAAGTATGTATGTACACAATGTTTTGCGTTTCAAGGTTCTTCTACTTTTTACTCACGATAATGCCAATTTTCTATATGCAATTAAGATGATTTCCAAATTTGATTTAGTTATGCGAGAGCACGTTAATTGGAATATAGAAAAATCGCAAAAAACAGTTAGAAAGAATTACTCAATATTTAGGAAGCCAAATTCAAAATCAACTAAATTGCACAAGTTTGCAGTTCGCGTTAGAAACCTAAGAATTCTATCGAAACCCTAATAACAATCTCTCGTAAAGTTGAAAATTGAAAAGATATTCGAGGAAACAGAGGTCGTCTATGTTTATAGTGAAATGAAAAATAAATCGCGCAACAGCTCTGATCGCAGTTCCCGCCAGAAATCTAAGAGTTCTATCGAAAATACCAATAACATTCTTTTGTAAAGTTGAAAATTGAAAAGGCATTCGAGCAAATGAAGCTTGTCTATATGTATAGTGAAAAGAAAAATAAATCGCGCAACAGTTCTAATTGCAGTTCCCGCCAGAACTCTAAGAGTTCTATCGAAATTGCTAATAACATTCTGCGCGCAATAGTTCTGATTGCAATTCTCACTAGAACCCTAAGAGTTCTATCGACAATCCTCATAACATTTTTCTTAAGTTGAAAATTGAAAAGATACTCGGGGAAATAAGGCTCGTGTATATGTATAGTGAAAAGAAAAAATCGCACAACAGTTCTGATTGCAGTTATTGCTAGAACTCTAAAAGTTCTTTCGAAAATCCTAATAACATTCTGTGGTAAAGTTGAATATTGAAACGGCATTCGAGGAAATAAAGCTCGTGTATATAGTTATGTTCGGATAACATACAACAGACATAACTAGGCGCCAGACGTCCCCTTAAAATGTAAAACATCTTCCGTTTAAAATACTAATATCATCCCTAAAAGAATTCCACAAACCCCAACCAGAATGGTTTGCGGACAAGATATTAAATTACGCAACACACATGGCCAGTGAAATTCAGAACGTAGAATCCGTATAGATAACTTGTACCTCTAGGCTATAGGCTTGGGTACGTTATATTCTATATTATATTTGTAATGTACCGACCTGCCTACTTACCTATTTGATTTATTACTTTCTTTATGTTATATTAATCGTAACTATATTATTTTAGTGATTCATATGACTTGTTTCTCAACTATCTTAATACTCTATTTGTTCCTGTCGATAAATTGTCACAAACAACATTTTCATCTATCGGATATCTTATTTAAGTTTGCATTGCCTGTTTACGCATAGTTCTCTTATCCCTAAAATTCTCCTTTTGAACTTTCAACTCACCACCATCTCGCGAGCGGCTAATCAAGTTAGATAAGAAATCCAACCGATATAGAAACTTATAAATATATGTAACTTAGAATAGAATAGCGTTCAACACAAAAACGCAGAAGCCAGAAGACAACAACAGAAGTAACGCAAGAGTATTAGTACCTTCAAAAAAACACATCGATTGTAATATTCCACGTTAAGTTATACATTTTATTCAATAAAACTCAAGTCGGTCAAGTTACTTTTATTGCGAAGTATTGTAAGATATTGTTTCCCAAAGTGTCCATTACAAAATTTTGGTGTCAGAAGTGGGATCTTCCTGTTCAACGTTCCGAATTATCTACCGTAAAGCTGCCAGAAAACAAGGAGACCCAGGACGCGGAGAACAACACCAGCAATCACTCAAGGAAGTCATGCAGACCACAAATACACTGTAAGTGAAAAGAAAACTTATGTATCTATCGTTACAGTTAAATTCTTCAAACAACACAATCACATCCACAACTACCATGTCCAAGGTAGGAATTGAACTAGCCGAAAAGCTTCTCATAAAATTAGACGGTCCAAAAATAAACTTCATAAATAATTATAAATAAATAAAAATAAAAATAATAAATTCATTGATAATTGCGATAAAGCAGTAGAATTAGTTAGGGAAGATCAAAAACATTTGTTATTCGCCATAATAGAAACTAAGCTTACAGATAATGCTCGAGCAATTGTACGAAATAGATCATTCAATTGTTGGAAGGATTTAAAACGACATTTATCAGATATTTATGCTGAAAAACATACAATTGGTCAGTGGCAATTAGAACTTAACTCGTGCAGGCAGAATGTAGGTGAAAATATTATTTCTTTTTCAAACAAAATCGAAAATTGTTACGTCAAGCTAATTAATTTTCTAGACGATAGTCTTTCTGATGAAGCGCGTACAGCTTGTGTGACCTTGTTAAAAAATGAAGCATTGAATGTATTTTTAACAGGACTGCATAAAGACATTGCTTTAATTGTCAAGGCACGTAGACCTGATTCATTAGCAGACGCTATTGCTCTAGCATTAAATGAGGAACAAGAATTGAAATCTAAATCGGAAATTAATAAATATCAGAATGTCAATAATGCGTTCGCTAAATTGTGCAATTTTTGTAATAAACCGGGACATGCTACATTTAATTGTCGTAATAGGTACAATCCAAATTATAAAAATCATTCGGACATAAAACAAGTTCGTGCAAATAGTGCAAACAGTAGTAATTACCAGTCAAAGTTCTGTAACTATTGCAAGAAAAATGGTCACGTTATACAGAATTGTAGAAAAAGAGAATATAATAATAAAAATCGGAGTCAAAGGTATCCTACAAATAATAATCCAAATTCACAACCTTCGACATCTTCGAATTTAAACTCTCAGGCTCCTCAATCTCAACAGGCCGAATCAAGGAAACCCTTCACAGTACAGGCCGAATCACGTCAATAAACGATTCAAATGCAAGTTTCATATTACTTAATATCAATCAGCTCGCCAACGAATACAATTCCTTTCTAATTGACATAGGTGCAGACATTTCACTAATCAAATTAAATAAGTTACGAGGTGACACTGATTGCTATGACGAGAATATAATTACACTTAAAAATATAGATCATAACCCTAATCTTCCACAAAAAACGCTATGCTACTCATATTTCGATATTGTTATAGGAAAAATACCTATCAACACAAGTTCCACGTAGTACCAAATCAATTTCCTATACCATATGATGGTTTAATAGGCGCAGATTTCTTAAGAAAATTCAACTGTTCCATTAATAATCTTTTCCAAGAATCATGTTTAAAAGATGAACCAGTAATATTAGAACCTAGATCAGAAACGATAATCAAAATAAACATTTCCAATGACAATATTCAAGAAGGTATTTGCCTTGAGATAGATATTCTAGAAGGTGTTCATTTATGTCCTAGTCTTGTCAAGGTATTTAACAACAAATATGCTCTAACATCTATACTAAATACCACTGAAAAAAGTATTAAATTAACTTCAATAGAGGTAGAACTAAATCCAATTCCAGTAAGTAATACGAAATCTAATCTATATCAAATTAAAACGGAAAACACAAGCGCAAATCATAATTCGGAGAGATTAAAAAGTATTTCTAATTTACTACGGACGGATCATTTAAACGAAGAAGAAAAAACCTCTTTAACTTCCATTTGTCACGACTATAACGATATATTCTATATCGAAGGCAATCAATTATCCTATACGAATGCTACTACGCACAAAATTTCATCGTCCGCTCCCATCAATGTTAAAACCTATAGATACTTCCAAATACATAAAGAAGAAGTCGATAACCAAATATCAAAGATGCTTGAACAAAATATAATCGAGCCATCTTCGTCACCCTGGAATTCTCCTCTTTGGGTCGTCCCACAGAAAGCTGATGCCTCTGGAAAGAAGAAGTGGCGCGCCATCATCGATTATAGGAAATTGAACGAAATAACTATAGGAGATTCGTATCCACTTCCAGGTATATCAGACATACTAGATCAGTTAGGTCATTCTAAGTACTTTTCGACGATTGATGTAACTTCCGCAGTTTACCAAATTAAGATGGATCCAGATGATGCCGATAAAACAGCGTTCTCTATCCCCTCTGGACACTATATGTAGGTACGTGCGAATGCCATTTGGTCTTCGCAGCGCTCCCGCTACATTCCAAAGGTTAATTAACAACGTCCTATCCGGATTAGAGAACAATCGCTGCTTCGTATATTTAGATGATATTGTTATTCACGCGGATACGCTTGAAAATCATAACAAACGCCTGAAGGAAGTATTCGAACGTTTGTCGACAATCAATCTCAAAATTCAACCTGACAAGTGTGAATTTCTTCGAAAAGAGGTCATGTATTTAGGTCACGTCATTACAGATACTGGTGTGAAGCCTAATCCGAAGAAAGTCGATGCTGTAATGAATTATCCAGTTCCAAAATCCGCCAAAAACATAAAATCATTTCTAGGTTTAGCCGGGTACTACAGAAGATTCATTAAGGACTTCAGCAAAATTACTCAACCACTTACCAAACTTCTAAAGAAAAATGCAGTTTTCAATTGGACAAGTCTTCAACAAAAATCTTTCGAAGATTTAAAAACGATATTAAGTATAGAACCTCTACTCCAATATCCAGATTTTAACAAACCATTTCGTCTAACAACTGATGTAAGTAACTTTGCTATAGGGTCAGTACTCTCTCAGGGAGAATCTCCCAACGATCTTCCTATTGCATACGCAAGCCGTACGTTAAATAAAGCGGAACAGAACTATTCAACTACGGAGAAAGAACTACTTGCAATAATCTGGAGTATTAAGCATTTTCGCCCCTATCTTTACGGACAGAAATTCTTTATTTCAACTGATCATCGACCTTTGACTTGGTTGTTCAACGTGAAAGACCCAAGTTCGAGACTGGTTACATGGCGATTGCTGATAGAAGAGTACGATTACGAGATTTTCTATAAACCGGGTAAAACCAATCAAAATACTGACGCTCTAAGCAGAATAACTACTATAATTCAAGATCAGAATCAAAATCAGGCGAAAATAGACCATTATTCAGAATTCTTAATCAAATTTCAAAGTAGCCTCATTGTAAACCAACATTTAGAAGAATTGAACGATAACCTAATCGACGGTAATAAGATAGTAATTATTCCTACTTCAGTTGACTTAGAAAATTTAAAATCCGATTCCAATCACTCCTCTTCTTTATTTGGTCATAACATAAATGACATAAAAGTAATTGATCATCTTTACTACATGTTCTACAAAGAACAATACGACTTATAAGGAATTATTTGATACACTTCTAAAGTTAAAGAATACACCAATGGAACATAACATTTCAGAAATTCGTATACCAAAAATAGGTGATAAATATGATAAATTAAAATGGAATAAGGTCAGAGCCATAATTAGGTATATTTTCAGGACGAGCAAAATTAAAATTGTTGTATGTCATGAGATTATTCAAACTCCTACTTGTGAACAAATAACCGAAATATTACAAGAGTATCATGCCAACAGCATCTCTGGACATTCAGGTTTTCACAGGACATATAACAGAATTAAGGAACGATTCAAATGCCGGCCAGGTATAGAGACAGATATTAAAAAGTTTATTAAAACGTGTGAAACATGTCAAAGGAACAAAATTACCAGGAAGAAAACCAAACAACCAATGGAAATCACTACGACAAGCACACAACCTTTCGAAAAAATATTCATGGATGTTGTAGGACCTTTACCTCTCACAGAAAACGGAAACAAATTCATAATTACTCTACAGGATGGTTTATCAAAATTTTCGCAAGCTTTTGCAGCACCGAATCACGAAGCTTGAACCATTGCTAAACTTTTTACTCAAAATTTCGTTTCTAAATTCGGAATCCCAAAATCCATTGTTACCGATCAAGGTAAAGACTTCACATCTAAATTACTAAAGGGTATAGCAAAGCTATTCAAAATTAAACAAATAAATTGCTCAGCTTATCATCCACAAAGCAACGGCGCACTAGAGCGTAGTCACGCTACGTTAGCTGACTATTTAAAACATTATATTAACCAAGACCAATCTGATTGGGACGCTGGGTTAGATTTTGCAATGATGTCATACAATACCACAACTCATACCTCCACGAAATTTACCCCATTCGAACTACTCTTTGGAGTAAAACCCACCTTGCCTAGTAGTATAACCACGAACCCCGAGTTCAAATATTATTATGACAATTATCTAGACGAATTAAAATTCAAGTTGCAAAAATCTCAAGAAATAGCAAGAGAAAATTTATTAAAATCTAAAAAGAAATAAACAATACTATGATAGAAACTCAAAATTATTAGAATTTGCAGTTGGAGATCTAGTCTATATTCAAAACGAGAAAATTAAATCTGGTAAATCTAAGAAATGAACGCAAAACTGTACAGGTCCGTCAGAAATTATCAAAGTTAATTCTTCAGTAAATTGTACCGTAATGATAAAAAAGCAAACCATCATACATACAAATAGATTAAAAAAGGCTTTTGTTTCAGATAGCTAATTTTGGTACTGATTTAGGTCAATACTCGAATGAACCAATAAGAAACGCCAGTGGTTTATATTACCATCACTTTAAGAATGTTAAATTTATTACTAATTATTGGGATCTTGTTTGTTACCTAGATTTAGATACGTTTGATCAAAAACTGGAATTTATTAGTACAACCTTCTCTAGAACACGTAATCTTTGTATAGAAAATCAAAAGGTACTTTACACACATTGTCAAACGTCACTAAAGATATTAGAGCAATTAATACCTAATTTAAGACAAGAAGATAAAAATTTCAAAATTCTAATTGAACCATTTCGTTTCAAAAGAGTATTATGTAATGTGGTTGGATCCGTATTTAAAACAGTGTTTGGTACGTTAGATCAAAATGACGCAGATCATTACGACAAGATAGTAGATTCAGTAAATAAAAATGAAATTCAACTAGTAGATTTAATTAAACAACAAACTCAAGTAGTCAAAAGTACAATTAAAAATTTCAATAAAAGTATTACAAATTTAGAGAAAAATAGGGAAATATTTGATCAAAATTGTATTACATTAGTGTAATGTACCAACGTAGATGGGAAGAACTTACGAACGCACCTGACTCCGGGTATCGAATTTATTAAATGAATTTATAAATGAAAGAGGTAACAATTTATATAATATCTATTGCATTTTATTGGGATAGGGCAATAAATAAAAACTAATAATTATTATAAAAGAAAGTTCTTTTATTTAATATCAACGCACAAGAAAGACCGGCCGTTTATGTTAGCGATCTACAACCGACTCATGCAAAGTTACTTCACCCATCGATACATTTGATACCCGAAGACTGTTTATATTGAACGCCATGATATATCTTAGCTGACGCAGGTCGGTCCTATTCAAGTACATAATTTACTACGGGCCAATGTGTTTATGTATCAATTCATTTTTGTTTGTATGGCGACGTTCGACTCGCATTTAAGATGGTGAGAATATAATTATTCCACCACAGTTTTCCAACACGCCCCCTCAAAAATGAATCGTACAAAATACATGAATTTCATATACGTATCTACTTTATATAATTTAACAAATAAACGATAGGTCATGTCCTTCTTGTGCTTTCTGGTGATATTGCTTATGATCCAACATTTGTTGCACAGGATTAGGAAAACCCAGAAAAACCTAATCAGATCATTTCACTTAACATATTGTAAACAAAAAAAAAATACAATAATTTCAGTTCTATTCTAAATTAATTTTCGTTTTTAATTCCAGGAATCTGGCTGCTGGTAATGGCTTTGTCAACAAGTCTGCCAGTTGATTACCTGTGGAGACATATTCAAGTTTAATTACACTCCTCTCAAATTGCTCTCTAGAAAAATGATATTTTATATCAATGTGCTTTGATCTTTTATGGTTGGTCGGGTTATTTGCTATGCTTATGCAACCGTTGTTATCCTCATAAATTACAATTGGCTTTACAATATTTATATTAATACTTGTTGCTAACGATTTCAACCACAATGCTTCTCTGACAGCTTCGAACAGAGCCATATACTCTGCTTCAGTAGATGAGACTGCTACTGATGTCTGTCTCTTTGTATTCCAACATATTGTACAACTTTCAAATAATTTAAATAAATAACCTGTTGTACTTTTTCTGTCTTTTTCATCACTACCTCCCCAGTCAGAATCAACAAAGCCAATCAGAAAATCGTTATATTCATTTCTTTTGTAAGTTAATTTGATATTGATAGAACTTTTAAGGTATCTTAAAACTCTTTTTAAATATTGCCAAAGTTCTTTGTTATTTTTATTCGAATATCTACTTAAAATGTTTACTGCTGTACTTAAGTCAGGTCGCGTACATACCATGATATACATTAAACATCCAATGAGATTTCGACATGGAGCGTCAAATCTCTCATCTGAATTCAGAGCTACATAATTTAATTTACTTTGAAGAGGCGTACTGACAGAATTACAGTCAGACATATTAAATTTGTGTAAGACTGTTTTTATGTAACCACTTTGTTCCAAAGTTATTATGTCATTGCATTTTCGAATTTTGATTCCAAGAAAAAGTTTAATATCTTTCAAATCTGTCATTTGAAATTTATCCATTAAATAATTTTTAAGATTGCTCATTGTTACACTGTTTGCTGTTGCAATTACAAGGTCATCAACATAAAGCACAATATAAATATGAGATATATCACCTTTATCTAAAATGTAAATACAACGATCGACAGATGAATTTTTAAATCCTCTTTCTTTCAGAGTCTTTTCAAATATCTCGAACCAACACCTGGCTGCTTGTTTTAACCCATATAGAGTTTTATTTAATTTACAAACTTGACTGCAATTGCTTTTAATTCCTTCGGGTACTTTCATATAGATTTCTTCTTGTAAAATACCATTAAGAAAAGCAGTTTTTACATCCATATGATGTACTAGTAATTAAATTGATTTGAAAAAGCAATAATAAATCTAAAACTTGAAATTCTTGCTACTGGAGCAAAAGTTTTATTATAATCTACCATATATTCTTGGCTAAAGCCACGAGCAACAAGACGAGCTTTGTATTTGAATGGATTCCCAAACTCATCAATTTTTATAGAGAAAATCCATTTACAACCAACAATATTTTTATTTTTAGGCATTTGTACTAAGGTCCAAGCTTTATTAATTATATGAGTGAATTGATTTCATCATTTATAGCTTGCTCCCACTGAGCTCTATCATCCCTTATTCTTATTTCTTGAAATGAAGTAGGGATTTTACAATTAACAGATTGAGCACACATGAGATATTCATCGGGTATATTATCCTCATTGTAAGAAACAAGAGGAACATTTTTAATTCTATCACTCCTTCTAGGCTCCGATTTATGTTGTTTTATATTTTTTATCGTATTGAAATAGAGAATCATTGTATATTTGTGTATCTGTTTTACTTTCAGATTTATTAGGTATCTGACCTAATGTGACATTTTCATCAGACCTTACTTGGACCCTTGGGATTAACTCATTATCTGTTTTACTAGTTACAGATTTATTAGGTTCCCCTACTGATTTTGACGGCCTATCAGATGCATCAGTTTCATCTGCTTTATTATTTACAGATTTATTGGGTTTACCTACTGATTTTGACAACTTGTCAGATGCATCAGTTTCATTGGACAGATTGTCCGAATGTACTCCACCAAGTTCCACTCCCGGTCTAGATGTTAAATAATTTATTTCATCTACAATTACATCTCTTACTATAAGAAATTTTTCAGCTTCCACGTCCCACACTTTATAGCCGTTTGGCTCATACCCAACTAGTATGGATTTCAAAGATTTTTCATCGAATTTTGTTTTTCTGATTTTATTGTGCACATAAACAGTAGAACCAAAATTTTTTAAATACTTTAATTTGGGTCTTTTGTTATGCCAAATTTCGTATGGTGTTTTATCTTGTTTTAAAGCTTTAGTCGGTGTTAAATTAATTAAATATGTAGCAGTTAACACTGCTTCTCCCCAAAAACCTTTATACAAACTAGCACCGTTTATCATTGCACGAGCTTTTTCAGTTATTGTTCTAACCATTCTTTCAGAGACACCATTTAATTGAGGGGTTCGTGGAACTGTTAGATGAAAACTAATGCCTTTTTCCACACAATATTCTTTCATTTCATTCGACAAGTATTCTCTACCATTATCACAATATAAATTAACAACTTTCAGATTAAAATGAGCCTCACTTTTTGCAATATAATCTCTAAAAACAGAGAAAACATCTGATTTGTACTCAATTAAATACGTAACACATTAGTGAGTAAATTCATCTACAAAAAGTACAAAATAATTTTTATTATTGATAGTTGAAGGAGTGATTGGACCACAAACATCAGAATGCACCATAAATAATGGTCGTAGTATATGACTTTTATTTTTAATCTTTTTAAATGGCAATCGTGCTTGTTTACCATTTATACAAGCTCCACATAAATTGTCATTTGGTATAATATTCGTAATTTGGTTTACATCATCGACCATTTGTTTATTCTTTAATTCTAAGAATTTCTGCTTTCTAATGTGCCCTAAACGTTGATGCCATAAATCATAATTATTGTTTGAACTATTGTGTGCTTGAAAATGGTTATTTACTTTTCTCAGATTCAAACTAAAATCTATAACTATTAAAGTATTTAAAGACTTACCACTCATAATTGTTTTACCATTTTTTTCATTACCTCAACTCCTTTTTGATTGAGTACACTCATACCTGTTTGCTGCATTTTCCTTACTGATAGTAAGTTGTAGGGAACTTCTGAATTCCCATGTTACTTGTAACGTTGATTGTGCCCGTGTTTTTGCTGGTTTTTGTTTCGTAAGTGCCAGTCATAAATGCAAAACTGGACGTGTTGTTATCGCTTGATGTTGATGGTTCCATCATTTCGACGGTTTGGACGGTTCTCTTTCTATTAGCGTTATTTCTTAATTTGCTTTTGTAGAAATAGCACTCGCTTATTACATGGCCTCTTTTTCCACAATGATGACATTTGATGTTGATACTTTTAGACCTTCACTTCGTGGTCTAGAAGTCTTGTTTTTACGAAAGGCAAGGTCAAATTATCTTCCGATGAGATTTCTATTGCCGTTATAACACCGTCATACGATGTAGGAAGGGTCAACAATAAATGTGCTACTTTATCAGATTCATCTAATTTTGCACCTGCTGCTATTAATTCGGTGATTAAATTTTCAAATGCGGTAAAATGCTTCACAAGCTGTACGTCACCTTGTAGTTTCAAAGTAAGTAATTTCTTCCGAAGGGCCAATTGGGTGGTTAAACATTTTCGCTCATAAATATTGTATAAACTTTGTAGAATTTGTTTAGCTGTATTTTCGTCTTTCACAAAACCAAGAAAAGAATCCGATAAATATTCAACAATAATGTTTTTCGCTCTTTGGTCCGATTTAATCTACTCTTGTGCTGGCGAATCAGGGACTTTGTCATCTATCACTTTAATTAAACCTAGTTCCGTTAACAAACTACGCATTCTAAGTTTCCACGCACTGTATCTATCACCATCGAACGGTTTAATGTTTCTTTTCTCCTTCGAACCCTCCATTGTCTCTTAAAACCGACACACTTCACGAAATAACTACTTCACGCTAATTTACGCCACTTATAATAAATAATAGTTAATCAGGGAAACCTGGGCCCATAACCTATTGGGATAGGGCAATAAATAAAAACTAATAATTATTATAAAAGAAAGTTCTTTTATTTAATATCAACGCACAAGAAAGACCGGCCGTTTATGTTAGCGATCTACAACCGACTCATGCAAAGTTACTTCACCCATCGATACATTTGATACCCAAAGACTGTTTATATTGAACGCCATGATATATCTTAGCTGACGCAGGTCGGTCCTATTCAAGTACATAATTTACTACGGGCCAATGTGTTTATGTATCAATTCATTTTTGTTTGTATGGCGACGTTCGACTCGCATTTAAGATGGTGAGAATATAATTATTCCACCACAGTTTTCCAACACATTTAATAAAAGATAAAATAAAAGAAAGAAAAGAGACAATTGTTTATAATGAATATTGCGACCGACTGACGTGTGACGCGGCTGGACTGGAGATTCCGAGAGACTTCCGTGTGGTTTCTGGCTGCTCCTCTTTTAAGATCTGTCCTCTGGTAGATTAAGGGTGCAAAGGTTTCTTCTAGACGTCGGTTCAAAATACAAGATAGTTTAAACAATTACAAATTGACAGATTAAATAATGACAAATACGCGTACACAATTTCATACAAGCTGGGAAAATAAACAAACAGATTCATATTTGTGAATATCTAAACAGTTCAATATTTACAGGATAAAGGTTAGTATCTTTATTGGAATAATTTGGACGTGACTACAGTCGGAGCGATACATGTATATGAATAACAAAGAAATATAATTAGAAATACATAGATGAAATACATATATCACATAAATACAGGTAGGTACAGTACACCATCCCCCTAAAAGAAATTCAAATATTATTTTAATTTATTACAATGAAATAGATACAGAAGAGTGAACTCAGAGGTTGTCTTTTAATTTGGCGAGTCTAGCGCTTCTCCGTAGAGAAGGTGAATCGCTATGCGATGGGCTCTGTGATCTGAGTCTATTTTGTTCTGTGAATTCGATTGAAACTGACCTTTCCGGATTCTCCTTTTTGTTGTTACATATATTTAATGTTAAACAATTTGTGATAGCTCTACAGTTACTTTGATTACAACTTTTACAACATTTTTGTCTTAAATGTTTGTATAATCTGTAGAAAAGATAGACAGCTAAAATTTTTACAGCAGTACATATTACATAAATAAAGATATTATTTTCTAACAGTTTTTGTGAGATTGGTTTTGTTGAAATTTGTTCTGCTGTGTTAATGATGTTGTCTAACTTATGACTTGCCACGTTAAGTCCTTCGCGATCTAGGTTTATATGGCCTATTGGCAAAAGGTTTGAGTTGGAGATATTCTCATGTTTTTCTTGTTCACAGCAATCTACAGTGATATCAAGTTCAGGTAAAATCGATCGAAAACTGCTTTCTAACGATACAGTATCTGCTACTAGAACCGTCGAGCTTGTATAAAGTTTACAATTCTTTTCTAATAGTAAGACACTTGTCTTGAATAGACTTAAGTTGATAATGCTTTGGTTTTTGCAATTTAGTGTGGTCTCTAGTACTGAAGGTAAAATGTACAACCATTTGTTTACATTATGGAATTTATGCCAGATTTCTATATTGAATGTAGTAAGTCTGATATCACAAGATTTTGGTAAGGTCTTTTGATTTAACAGTATATCCGTTTCGCAAATCGGACGTACATGTGTAGAATATATTTGCTCATTTAATAAGCATATGAAGGTTGTTAAGGATAAGGGTTTACATAAATCAAGATTTGGAAATGTAGTATAAACTGTTCTACTTTCTGAAATTGCTAAATAATTACTCGAGGGTAGAATAAATCCATAATGCGAACTATTACGCTGAATAGGTAATGGTATGAGACGATAGAAATTAAATGTTACGTCTTGGCACAGGGGATTTATGACTACAAAAATTATGCGATCTTGAGTTACATGTGATTTTATCGTTATTAGTGACAACAATGTATGAGCATTGCGCATTTCTAAAGGAAGAGGGTAAGATGTTTGCGCTGGTAGATGAGGTAAGGTGTTCGTTAACTCAGAGATGTATTGCTCGGGAGACATTACGATTGGATGTAATATATTAGATTTTGCGAATAGAACTGCATTTATTAAAGTAGAATATTCATTACTGAGCTCTTCAGATATAAGGGTTAATAGAGTTACTAATTCTTCCGCGGTTTGTTTGCATTCCAAACTAAAGTACATCATTTTTAAGTTTGAGGTGTAATTGCTTAAGAGTTCGAAATTCTTGTGAAATATACGTTCATCTTTCTCGATGTTGGCTACTGTGTTATTGAAATTACTAATTGTGGATTGAACAACTTGTGTTTGACGTTTCAAAAGTTCTAAAAGATGAGTATTATCATCACCAATATTGTTTATTGCTTGATTATAATAGTTAGCATCGTCTTCGTCAAGCGTACCAAACATCGTCCTGAAAGCGCCTCCAACTATGTTTAACCAAGCACGCTTTCGCCGGTGGCTAGCTGCTAAGGAAGTTAAAGTTGCTTCTTTAGTGCGTAAGACAGTAATAATTTGATCAAGGACGTGCATGGATGTACTGCAAGATGTCAGATTAGCTAGAACTTTGTTTTCGCATAAGGTTTTAGTTTTATCCTTATAAATATTAATTAAATGGAATTTTTGACGGAAACTCATAAGGTCAATATAAGCAATGAGGTTCCAATTTTGGTTGTAAATCCTGGTGGTACCAAGATGATCGAAGAATAATCCAGAGGATGTCTCCAAGGGGTCGTTATGATACTTTCCCCCAACGGTTTTTACCCAAAGAATTAGTCTGCAACAAAAGCATGTTTGAGTCTGTCGACATGCACAGTTACCTTTTTCCTATTTATTAGTAGGGTGCAATTAGATTCTGGTGTAATATCAATGATTTTATAAGGGCCGTTATAATTCCTAGTTAGTTTTTTAGATTTGCCAATTTTCGTTTGTTCATTAGTTATACATACCATGTCATTGATTTTGAAACTTGTTATTTTAGAATTTCGGTCGTAATATTTTTTGTTGGTTTGTTTGGATTTTATTAGATTATCTTTGGCGATTTGGTGAGATTTCTGTAATTTCAATTTCAGTTCGTCCACATAGTTGTCGTATGTGTATTTAAATATCGGTGGACATGTTATGCTACTTGGTAGGGTAGGTTTATTTCCGTATACGAGTTCATAAGGAGAAAAATTTGTTGACACATGATTACTAGTATTGAATGAAAACATTGCAAATGGTAACCATGTATCCCAATCACTTTGCTGATCGTTTACGTAATGTTTTAGGTACCCGACAAAAGTTGCATGGCTTCTTTCTAATGTTCCGTTGTTCTGAGGGTGATACGCGGTACAGTTGATTTGTTTTATTTTAAATAATTTTGCAATTTCTTTCAGTAAATTGGAAGTGAAGTCCTTGCCCTGATAAGTTAAAATGCTACCGGGAATTCCGAAATTACGAATAAAATTTTCAATTAATTTAGAAGCAATTATTTTAGCATCGTGTGTTGGAACAGGATATGCTTGTGAACATTTTGTTAGGTCGTCCTGAAGGGTTAGAATATATTTATTACCGCATTCGGTTAAGAGAAATGGACCGACTACGTCTAGAGCGATCCTCTCGAAAGGCTGAGACGATGTCGTAGTAATTTCCATAGGTTTGTGAGTTTTCCTTCTGACGAGTTTATTTCTTTGGCATGACTCACAGTTCTTTATTAATGTTTTAACATCTTGTTTCATATTTGCCCATTTAAAACGCTGTTTAATTTTTTTATATGTTTTGTGGAAGCCTGTATAACAAGAAGATGGGTTTGCATGATATTCTTGCAATATGACAGGTATATTTACTGGATCGGGAGTGATTAGTACGTTATGATAAATATTAATACTGATATTGGTATTTTTAAATATGTATCAGAGCATAGTTCTTAATTTTGACCAGTTTAGTCTGTCAAATCCTGTACCTAACCTAGGAATATTTATTGATGGTAAATTCTTTACCAAGTTTCTAACTCTTCTGAAGTTCTCAAGGTGTACACAGAATTTATATTTCTTATACTTCACGTAGTACTTCTGCTTCAGCTTTAAATTATAAATTATTTCAGTCGTATATCACTTAGGGAAAGACGACTTCTTGGTTTTAAAAATGGGAATATGTAGATCAAAGGTTGAGTACAGTGCGTGGTAGAACCCAGAACAGGCTGTATCAATATCTGTAAAATTATACAAAAAGTCAAATCCAGGTTGAGTAAAGCATTATACAATTCGCGATAGTTTGCTTTTTTGAAACAGTATTGTTTGCGTAATGGGTTAATCTCAAATGGTGAAGCATTATGAGTTGACAGCATCAAATCAGTTGATAGTGCTGGGTGATATAAGTCAATGGATATTAATGGATTATCATCTTGGGTTACCGTACATGCTATATCTGTTAAGACAAGATCCAAAATTCGACCATAGTGATTATTAACATTATTTACTTGTTTAATATCTAAGAATTCAATGAAATCATGCATAATACGTGACTTATTATTATTATTAAAATCTAATACATTAAAATATGGAACATTAAAGTCGCCAACAATGATAACACCGGCTAACCCACACAAACACAATTGGAACTGTTCCAGAAATACCTCAAAATCTACAACACTTAAATCAGGCGGTATATAAACAACAAAAATATATAGGAGTCTAAACCTATAACTAATTTTACAACACAAAATGTCCACCAATGGGATGATTCTTAGCTGAGATATATCAACTTCCTGAACCGGAAACCGCCCATCCACCGCAAGCAGCACTCCTCCGCCTCTAGAGCGCCCCGTCAGCTCGAATTTTCTGTCCGCTCTAAATACTCTATAATTATCCGGAAAACATTCAGTAGAGGTCTATTCAAATGTAAAGAACCTGCACGTCACGCACGATGTCACCTCTACGTAATGAGAAACGTCAGCATTGTCGAGTACATGTTTAAAAATAGGGGTGATAGTGTAGAAGAAGCGCGCACACTATGCGCACGTAATACTTTCGCATCCTTCATAAATATAGTTGAGTGTTGAGTCGATAGTGGCGATAGTTATTTTAAGTGTTTTTGTACATTTTATTTTATTACAGAATTTCATTTGAATATTTATCTTTCACTTTACAAATTCAAGTTTTTTTAATTATTATAACCCTAAAATGAAATGAAATTACGACACCTGTGGTTGGCCACGCCCACGTTGATGATGTCTCAAAACGGCGATGACGTACAGGTTCTTTACATTTGAATAAAGCTCTATCACAAACTTCATCAGAAAGCCAAGTTTCAGACATAGCGACAATATTATATTCCAAATCAGAAACAGCTGCATATACATAACTATTGACCTTTGTTCTTAGGCCGCGTACATACTGATAATATAATGCTATGGGATGTCTATTTTCGTTGGGCAATACTAGTTTTCCGATATGATAGTGGGGTTTCCACGTAAGTACTTAATACGTAGATTCCTCTCACCACCAGCCTTTCGTTCCTCCAGCTCACTCTTAAGGGCACGATAGTGGTCTATTTGTTTTGGTATTCGATCAAAAGCGAAGAGAATACCCTTCAACTGTTCATCGTTCTTCCGTCTATTTGCTTGTTGAATGACGCTATGCGCAATTTTCGCATGTTCAAATTGAACCTTAATTGGGCGTGGTGTGGCGGCAGACGGATCAAATCTACCCAATCGAGTTATTGCTTTAGGATCATTCCCTATATTGAGAGATCGAAATATTTTCCCTGCTTCATTCTTGTCATGAGCCTCGCGGTTGGCACTCACACCATTCCTAAGTTCTTCAACACCATATAGGATAATGTTACCTTTCCTATTTTCCCCCTCCCTAATTTCCTGACAGATTTCCTCAAACACCTTATGATCTAGTACCCTATCAGGAGTAGGTATTGATCCCGTACGAGCTTTCAAATCATTTAATTCATTCTTCAGACCAATAATCGCCGATTTAAGCTCATTAATGTCATTCCCAATACTAGCGCATTTAGTACAGGTCCATGCAAGACCCCGCTTCGCCCTCAAAGTTCGTACATCGGGTATACTAAGGTCGACACATACATGGTTAAACACCCCCTTGTAAACGCAGCATGTAACGGCCTTATGCTCTTCGATTGTCACATCGCATATGATAGGCATAGTTAAATTACGTATTTGCCGTTATGCAAAAGGAGAAAAAGGAAAAAAAGGGGGATACAATCTTCTGCACTAACGGTGCCTGTCGTAGTGACTAACAAAACAGACACACAAAAGGTTATGAAGTTATATAAACATCCCGCGGATGAAGGCTTTTAATATTGGGGCGACTTAAAATTATTACTGAAGATATCGTGAGAATTAACATTAGAGCATTTTCTCAAAAAGGGGTGATCATCTTCATCTTCAACAACTGTATAAACCGAAGTGACACATTTCTAACATTAAAAATTCTACAGCATGCATTTTTATCCCACTTTTTACTGTGACTATGTGTGTGCATGCACAAATATTTTCCCTCTCGGTGACGGCTCGGACGCCTTTCACTCCCAAATTCCCATATTAAGTCAAGTGGACGGCCAAGGGAAATGTACCTGCTAAACCCGAAATTTGACCGTTAAAGATTTACAAGTACATTGTGTGAATTGATTAATGCCCGAAGAGATTAAATTGTATTTAAAATTCTTTCATTTGATCATAATAATCGGAATAAACTAGATTGAATCGGTACCGCGTCCCGATTTAGAAGATTTATATTTTTGTGTATGTGTATGGCTTCAAATGCATTGAGTTCTCGCGGTGAATCGACCTGTCTTATCAATTTTAAATTTTCCATTTTTATGTCGTGCCCCGTGTCATGCATATGTTTCGCGATACTTGACGAGTCTATCCTGCCGAAGCGATAATGTGCCACATGTTCTTTGAATCGTGTAGCTATTGCGCGTCCCGACTGTCCTATATATGCTTTATCGTATTCACTACAATTAATTTTATAGATACCCGACCGTTGTTCCGGTACTGTTTTGTCTTTCGGATTACCTAAAAGATTCTTTAAGGTGTTTTTAGATGTCGAGCATGGCCGTCCACTTGACTTAATATGTGAATTTGCGGGGGTGAAAGGCGTCCGAGCCGTCACCGAGAGGGAAAATATTTGTGCATGCACACACATGGTCACACTAAAAGTGGGGTAAAAATGCATGTTGTAGAATTTTTAATGTTAGAACTTTTTCACTTCGGTTTATACGGTTGTTGAAGATGCTTGCCTCGAGCTAGCGAAACACGTGTCACCGATTTTATTATAAACAATTGTGTGGTGAGGAGTTTACCGATGTGATATTTGTGTCAAAAAGGGGTGCTAAAAGCTACTTAAAGTTACTAAATAATTAAACACAAGAATTCCCTCCCCCATTAAACGGGAGCTATGGAGTTATCTTCATAGATTTCGTTCTCTTACATTGGTGTCGTGCTGCGTCTGCCCTTGGGGTAGAGTCGTTCCATTTTTGGAGCTGATTCAAAATGATAGGCTGGTGGGTTGAGTTGGGTATCGTCATCCTTGGTATTGTAAACAATCATTCCACGAGGTGATGGATTGTTATATTCGGAATGATGATCAGATCCAAAAGAGCTGTTTACGAAATTGTTGATCATCGGAGGGATTAATTCACCATTCCTTGGATTCTTCGTGAAGCAGCAAAGCCTCTTCAGAGCGTTGAACCAGCCGCACCATCGGAATAAGTTTATGCACAACATCAGTAGTAAGATTGATCCAATTGCAGAGAGGGATAGAGTGAACCAGTCAGTATGTTGCACTATAAATGGTTGATTTAATTGATTCGTTTTTGATCCGCGTATTTTAACTCACTTAAGTCGATATTAGCTAACTTAATTGTTTGAAGTCGGATTGGAACACTTAAATTTATCTTCGTATTAACAGAGAGATATTAAGGAACGTTAATAAAACTAGTTTATTGTTTGAAGTTCTAGCGAGACCTAAATGGTTATAGGAAAGGCCACTGGAGTTATCAAATTTTGTAATTTCATATTCTGATTGGCATGTTATTAGAGAAGAAGAAGTAGAGGGAATAGCAAGATCATTAGGGTCATCATCTGAAAAGTTAGGTTTTAATAAATTTGTATGATATTTCTTTTCCCTACTGCTAATTCCGCTGTTTTGTCTAATATTTTCGTTATCTTGTAAGGACCGTTGAAATTAGGTATTAATTTTTTGATAATTTGGGGTTCGTAGCCTTATTTTGTACATATACAAGATCGTTGACTTTAAATGATGTAGGATTACTTTTCTTGTCAAAATATTGTTTGCTGACATGCTTAGATGTCAAAATGTTTTCTCGGGTTACTTCGAAACATGTATTTAATTTATATTGTAGAGATTTTACGTGATCGTCATAGGTATACTGTAACTTGCGTTCTTGAACAATTGACGACGGTAGATATGGCTTGTTTCCGCGTAAAAGTTTATACGGACTGTAATTAGTTGATTTGTGTGATGAGGAATTATAGCTGAACATCGCGAAGTGTATATATTCGTCCCAGTCTGTTTGATTGGGTTTTATGTAATGCTTTAAATAACCTTTGAGCGTTAGATGTGATCTCTCTAAAGCTCCATTCGTTTCCGGATGATATGGTGTGGTAGAGATGTGTTTCGTTTTAAATAGGTTGGTCAAATCTTTAATTAAATGTGACATGAAGTCAGGACCTTGGTCACTTAATATTGATTGCGGAATTCCAAAATAAGCGATTAGTTTGGTGAGAGTTTTAGCGATTGTTATCGACTCACGATTTGGAATTGGTTCCGCGAAACTGAATTTTGTAAGATCATCTTGAGCTGTCATGACAAATCTGTGACCGTTTGCAGTGATTGGGAGTGGACCTACTATGTCCAAAGCAAGTCTCTCGGATGGTTTTCCGGAGGTACTAGTGATGACCATAGGTTGTTTTGTAGGTTTAAAATTTGTTTTATTGATTTGGCACGACTTACAAGTTTTTATATATTTCCTAATGTCAGATTTTATTGAAGGCCAAAAATAAGTTTCTCTTATCCGGGAATAAGTTTTATTAAATCCGTAGTGACCAGATAACTTACTATCATGATTCTCCTGTAGTATAATGTCGATTTCCTGTCGGTTCTTTTTAGGTTACTTTATTTCTGTTAAATATTTTGATGTTGTTGTTTGGGAAAATAAATTTAAACATTTCGTATAGTTGAGGAGACTTTATGTTTTGATGCTTTTCAGGAGGAATGAAAATTATATTTCTGTCTTTTAATTGCCGTTTACAATTTAATAAGCACGAGAAAATGTCTTTATATTCGAGTTTATCAAAATGCAAATTAGTACCAAAGAGTAAATAAAATTCCTGGTGATTGTTTGTCAATCTACTTGCACTGTTGTATTGTAGGTGTTAAGTCATTTAATTGGAAATTGGTATTTATATAATTTGAATACTGATTTGATTCATCAAGATCTTGAGACCAAAATAGAAGTAGAGGATCTTTAATTTTTGAGAGTGGATCATTCGTTCTATCAAAAATAATGACGTCGTTATTCATATAATGGTACTTAATAAAGTCTTGATAAGTGGGGTCATTACCCTGGGCAAGATTTACTAACGCTTCGGTTGAGTTTGGTAACAATCGTGATAGACCATCGGCGTTTGAATTGACTCGACCTGGCTTGTATTTGATATCATACTCATATTCGCTTAGTTGCAAACGCCAACGTACTAGACGTGATTAGGGATGACAGTATCGGTGGCAGGTATCGATACTTAGTATCGGTATGGGTATCGTTTGTTGGTATCGATACTGTACTAGTATCGGAAAGAAAGTATCGATACCTAGAGGTATCGATAGGAATGAAAGTATCGGTAGAAGGTATCTGGTATCGATACTTAGCGTCGGTATCGTGTCTTATAAGGAGAAGGTAAGGTAATCGGATTTTTGTAATTTTTGATATTTATGGTACGTACAGTTTGGACCTTAAATAAGGTTATTTTGGAGTAGTTCGACGCAACGTTCATAAATTACCGAGATAATCGATGTTGAAGTTTAACCCACCATTTAAATCCAGTAGATATAATACGGTTGTCAATTGGACTCGTGGCCTAGTCGATAGCGTTTTGGTACGATCAGGTGTGATAGTCACGAGATCGCTGGTTCGTATCTCTCTCTATTACCTTATTGTTAAGTTAATTCAAAATGAATATTGTTTATCAACCGATTGTGCATTTTAATGATGTACTTGAAGAATGTTCCTGCATATAGTTCATATATTTCGTTTGTTCATAATTTTTGATATGAGAAGAAGAATGAAAAAATATATGGTGCGTTTTGAATGGAAGAAAAACAAATGTCCCGTGACAAGACCCGAACCAGCGATTTCGTGACTATCGCACCGAAACGCTATCGACTAGGCCACGAGTCCAATTGGCAATCGTATTATATCTCCTGGATTTAAATGGTGGAAAAACTTCAACATCGGTTATCTCGGTAATTTATGAATGTTGCGTCGAACTACTCCAAAATATTCTTATCTAAGGTCCAAACTACACGTACTATAAATATCAAAAATTACAAAAATCCGATTACCTTGCCTTCTCCTTGTTAGTGACGATACTGTACTAGGTACAAAGGTCTCGAATAATAAAACGTATTTTTTTTTCATAATTGAAAACTTTTTAACTTAAACTTAATAAATATTATATAATCTAATAGTACAGGATCAAAGAACGTGTAAATGTCGGATTGATAAAAAAATATTGTTTTTTCTGTCAACTCGCTGCAAAATTTTCATTCGGGTGTTGTTTTAAATGTTTCTACAAATTTGAAGTGTTTCCGCAGTGTTTAATAGTTTTCGTGCAAACTTTACATGCAGAACTACTATACATTTTTTTATAAAAAGCTCAAGCTTTTTGGGGGCGACATGATAGCGAATAAGAAGTTAGAAATATACATGTAGTAACCAAACACGAAGCGGTAAGATGTATCATCAGAAACAACGTAGCTAAAAGTATTGCGTAAACTTCTCCGTGCATATTTAACCTCAAATGCAAATCTCATTATTCTGATTAATAAATACTTTAAATTATCATTTAAGTTTACGCATAAACGTACAATGTGTACAAATACTATATACATCTTTAAATTTTTTAAACAATTATACCAGAAAATATTTCAAATGCGTGCGCCGCATCTTTATTGCTTTTCTTTCGATACCACTAAAGAAGTATCGATATTAGTAAAGTATCGAAACAAAGGTATCGATACCAAAAGTACTTGGCATCGAAAGGAAAGTATCGATACTGTACTGGTATCGATAGTATTGAATCATCCCTAGACGTGATGAGGGGTTCTGACAATTGAAGAGCCATTGTAGTGGTCTATGGTCAGTGAAGATGGTGAATTTACGACCGGAAAGGTATGGTCTAAAGTGTTCGACCGAATTTAGAATGCTTAGTAGTTCTGTTTCCGTAGTTCTATAATTTGATTCAGCGGAGTTGAGTGTGCGTGAATAATTAGCTACAGGTAAACCCTCTCCGTTTTTCATTTGAGACAGGACAGCGCCTACGCCGCATTAGAAGCGTCTGTCGTGAGAACGAAAAGCATAGAAAAATCAGGGTGTTGGAGTATTCGCTTCTCAATTAATTTTTGCTTGAGTGTTTGAAACGCCTTTTCTTGTTCTTGCGTCCAATTGAATTGAACGTCCTTTTTCAAAAGATTGGTTAATGGTTTTGCAATAGACGAAAAGTTTTTAATGAATTTACGATAATAACCTACCATACCTAGGAATATCTTGATATGCTTTGGATTTTCTGGTCTAGGAACATTTTGTATTGCTTCGATTTTATTAGGATTAGGCTGTAGACCTTTGTCTTTGAGATGATTGTTTAGAAACTCACATTTGTCAGGTTGAAGTTTCAAATTATTTCCGCGTAATTTCGAAAATACATTTTTGAGTTTGCGATTATGATCATTGAAGGTGCTCGCGTAGATGATTACGTCGTCGAGGTACACGTAGCATTGATTGTGTGTTAAACCTGTTAGGACATTGTTCATTAACCGTTGGAAACAACTTGGACTATTGCGTAGACCAAATTGCATTCGGCGAAATTCGTAATGACCATTAGGTGTAGTGAAGGCGGTTTTAGGCGCGTCAGCCGGATTCGTTGGGATTTGGTAAAAACCACTGGCGAGATCTAAAGTCGTGAAATATTGCGTGTGATCTAACTGATCTAATATATCCTCAATGTTTGGAAGGGGGTAAGTTATATTTGCGGGACACTACTTAGAAATAAAGCAACTTGCTGGTTAAACGTATATTTCCTTACTACCTACCTTGCCGCTGTTACGGCGGCTTTACATGCATCGATACAATACATCCATAAAGCTATATATTAAATGTGGCAGTCTCAAGGGCTAAGGACCCTTTCTTTAAATGCACATTATTTAGTACTCTCCCCTGTCACTGATGAAATATTTATCAGTTAACTTCTTTACTAGTTACCAATAACAAGTAGCCATTCGTCGGTTGTTCACTTGGCTGGACTGGTGTCTTTTGGCAATTTCGATTGCTGTTTTGGTGTAGATTGAAGAGGCGGTTTCAACATTTTGAGGTTGTAATTTATCTTAGCGGGTCTAGTTAACTTCTAATCTCAGACAGTAGTTTTTTCGGTAGGTGTATTTAGGCTCCAGAAGTAAGCACGTTTCGGGTAATAGGATAAGTTATTTTGATACGATACAGGTAGTAGTAATTTTGCTTCTTCTCTTGATTTGTGTCTTCCTCTTCTCCTCTTTATCTGTATTTTTGCTTCATATATTTGTTGTCTCTCTTTGGGCATTCGCTGTAAGTGTCCCCACCAGCTCAGCTGTCGTTGTTCGATGAATTCTGTTATTAGTTGTACCTTTAGTGCTTCTCTGATCTGTGTGTTACGAATTCTATCTAGTCTGGTTATTCCTTTAATTCTTCTTAAGTACTTCATTTCCACAGCTTGTATTTTACTTCTTTGGTTGTTTGTAAGGTTCCAGGATTCGCATCCGTATGTTAAGATCGGTCGGTATATGGTGTTAAAAACTTTTATTTTTGTCTGATCCGAGATTTCTCTTTTGTTAATAAATTTTTTATTCATTGCATAATATGTTTTTATTGTTTTTCCTATTCTTTCGTTGATTTAGGCATCCTGTTTTCCTGTCCAGTCCAGTGTAACTCCTAGGTATTTAAATTCTCTTACTTGTTCTATTCTGTTGTTATCTATTACTATCTGAGTATGAATATTCTGGTCTCCTATTATCAGTATTTTCGTTTTATTTATGTTCATTTTCATACCTTCCTCCTCCGTTCTTTCTTTCCATATATTCAAGTTTCTTTGTTACTTTTCCTCGTTTCCTGCTATCAGGACTACATCGTCTGCAAATGTTGCCGCCGCTATCTCCACTCTTTCTAGGTTTTTATGTCCGACCATCATTCTATTGGTTCTTCGGTTGCATTTCTTAATGATTGTGTCCATGTGTACATTGAATAATGTGGGGCTGAGGCTTCCTCCTTGTCTTAGTCCTGTGTCTGTTTTGAATCCTTCGGACTTCATGTTTGCTTTTATTATGTAGTTCGTATTCGTTCTGTACATGTTTTGTATAATTCTTATTATTTTACTGTCTACTCCTCTATCTTTCAGTCCCTTCCATATTCTGTTTCTAGGGACTGTGTCGAACGCCTTTTCCATGTCGATGATTTTTGATAATAATAATTAATTAACTATTAACGACTGGGGTCATTAGAAGTAGAAACGGGAACTTCGTCTCCATCCTCTGCGACAATATTGTCTTTAGTGAATTTTTCTCCGTTTTACCGTGTCGCGTTTTAACTTAGTATTGCTATTTTTGCCCTCAATTTTGAATGTAACCTGATTTTTTGAAATTACTTTACTTTTATCAAAACGAGGTCTTAATTTTTGGCGTCGGTCTTTACGCTTAACATAAACAATTTCATTTTTTCTAATATCTTCTGGTTCTTTACGTGTCGTGTTTGTTTTTTCGCAGATATTTATTTTTCGTAATTTCATGTTATTCCTGACTGTAGTATTAATTAGTTTAAGATTGTCTGCTCGATTTTGAATAAAGTCTTCAATTATCTTATTTTCATTAATATCTTTAGGTAAGTGAATGTTGCTTTGGCCATGTACTATTTCGAATGGAGTAAATTTAGTCGTTCCATGAATACTATTATTATATACATATATATATTTCGTGACCTTTTTATACTTATCTTATATGATAGATCTCTACCACTAATAGGTCAATAAAACAAGGCTGGTTTGAACGATAGTTATATTTTCAGAACGTTTACATACGTTTTCGGAATACCTTCTTCAGTGAAAATATAACTAGATAAATATATAAACAAACATTTGTTTTTTATTTGGGAACTATCAACAAAATGACTAATGACTAGGATTTCTTGATATAGAGGATGTGTAACAAACTTTTATATACATATATAAATTATAAAAACTAAATTAATGTGTAAACATACATGCAAATTAAGTAAAATCCTATATCAAAAAATCTTTGTCGAAACCTTAACAATTCTGTTCAAGGACTAGGGAAAACCCAAATTTAAAAACCTAGCCAAAGGTTTCCTTCTTAAGAAATGCAAATGTCATTTTAACAAATTGTTATATACATTACTTAAATTTTGAATATCGGTTCTGAAATTAATAGTTTTAGTGTCTTTTTGTATATTTATCATTTCATATATTAGTCTTTTTTTATAATTATTCTCTGTTTTTAATATAATTGTGTTTTCAAAATCAAAGTAATGCCCAAGATCTTTGTAATGCTTTGTTACAGCGGTCATTGCACCAAAATCATTATTTAAAGAATACTTATGGCTATACAACCTTTTCTTTAAATATTGTTTCGTCTGACCGATGTAACAACCATCACAGTCTTTACAGTTTATTTTATAAACTACATTACTTTGATTTTGTTTAATTATTTTAGATTTAGTATTAGTAAAAAGAGATCTGTTACTATAATTTGGAATGAAAGTAATGTTTATGTTGTTTTTATTAAACTCTTTTTTATTTTTTCGCTTAAACCTTTTTTATAAGGAATAGCGTTATAAGATTTATTGTTATTATTTTTAATTCCTCTATTATATAATTTGTTAATTCTATTTTTTATTATTTTTTGATAAAAACTATTTGGATAATTATTTTTATCTAAGATTTCTTTAACTTTGTTTAAATTCTTTTCCCTAAATTCAGGATTAGCTAATCTAACCGCTTGATCAACTAAACCGGTAACTACATTAATTTTATGTAATTTTGATGTTTCTGAAAAATAATTTAAATGTCTTCCTGTATTGGTAGACTTTATATGCCAATTTGTTTTTACAATGCCGTTATTATGCATGACTGTCACGTTCAGGAAATTCAATGAGTTATTAGATTCTCTCTCATATGTAAATTTTAATCTATTATGATAACTATTAAATGAATCTAATATCTCATCAATATTATCCTTTCTTACGGAACAAAAACAGTCATCCACATAACGTCTGTAAAAACTTACACTAGAATTTAGTTTTGCCAAACAAGTTTGCTCTAGGTCCTCCATTACCAGGTTTGCGATAACTGCTGATAATGGAGAACCCATTGCAGTACCGAAAATTTGTTTATAAATTTTATTTTGATATGTAAAATAAGTAGACGTTAGATTTATCAGTAAATGAATGTTATATTAAAATTAAAATGTTAGAGAATGACATTTCTAATGTTAGAAATGTCATTCAAATGTCGTTACAGGATTCGGATGAATTTTTTAATGTAGCTAATATAAACTATGAAAGAACTTTTAATAAAATAAAACAAAACAATATTAATAAATTTAACCAATTAATAAAAAATGCAGGGGTTGATTATCCAATTTTACAAGAAGATTGGATAATCAACCTAACTGATAAAGAGATTTGTCAAAATGTTAAATTAATTTTAAGTCTAGGTCCTAAGTTTTCTGTAGATTTTAATGTCATACCGATAGATGATTTTATTTGTAGTATAGAAAATATCGTTCAAAATTATGAGGAAAACTTAGAACCTAACTTACGACATAGGTTGGTTAACATTTTGACAAATTACAAAAATAAAGAAAACAATAAAAATAATAATAGTAACAATAATATCTTACAAAAAGCTTTTAATGAAACAAAAAATTTTTGAAATCTAATAAAGATATTATAATAACTAAATCAGATAAAGGAGAAAAACCATAATTATGAATAAGATTGATTACGAAGCCAAAATGAATTCCTTATTGGAAGATAATCAAACTTATTCGGTATTATTATCAGACCCAACAAATAAATTCCAAAATGAAATAAATAAACTAATAAATAGTTGGTTTTTAAAAAATATATTTCTAAAGATTTAAGTAACCATTTAAAAATTCTAAATTCTATATCTCCAAGAATATACGGTATTCCTAAAATACATAAAGATAATATGCCTTTACGTCCAATCGTAAATTGCATTAATTCCCCCACTTACAATCTTTCCAAATTTTTATCTAAAATTTTAAGCAATATTGTAGGTAAAACTACATATAATGTGAAAAATTCATGGGAATTTGTAGATTCGGTTAGAAATCAAACAATTCCTAATAATTACGAATTAATCAGTTTAGATGTTGTTTCTTTATTTACTAATATTCCTGTGGATTTAGCACTAAAAATTTTAGATAAAAAATGGAATTCCATAAAAGATTTTACAGATCTTCCAAAGGAGGAATTCATTGCAGCTTCGAAACTTTGTTTAAATTCTACTTATTTTACATATCAAAATAAAATTTATAAACAAATTTTCGGTACTGCAATGGGTTCTCCATTATCAGCAGTTATCGCAAACCTGGTAATGGAGGACCTAGAGCAAACTTGTTTGGCAAAACTAAATTCTAGTGTAAGTTTTTACAGACGTTATGTGGATGACTGTTTTTGTTCCGTAAGAAAGGATAATATTGATGAGATATTAGATTCATTTAATAGTTATCATAATAGATTAAAATTTACATATGAGAGAGAATCTAATAACTCATTGAATTTCCTGAACGTGACAGTCATGCATAATAACGGCATTGTAAAAACAAATTGGCATATAAAGTCTACCAATACAGGAAGACATTTAAATTATTTTTCAGAAACATCAAAATTACATAAAATTAATGTAGTTACCGGTTTAGTTGATCAAGCGGTTAGATTAGCTAATCCTGAATTTAGGGAAAAGAATTTAAACAAAGTTAAAGAAATCTTAGATAAAAATAATTATCCAAATAGTTTTTATGAAAAATAATAAAAAATAGAATTAACAAATTATATAATAGAGGAATTAAAAATAATAACAATAAATCTTATAACGCTATTCCTTATAAAAAGGTTTAAGCGAAAAAATAAAAAAAAAAGTGTTAAATAAAAACAACATAAACATTACTTTCATTCCAAATTATAGTAACAGATCTCTTTTACTAATACTAAATCTAAAATAATTAAACAAAATCAAAGTAATGTAGTTTATAAAATAAACTGTAAAGACTGTGATGGTTGTTACATCGGTCAGACGAAACAATATTTAAAGAAAAGGTTGTATAGCCATAAGTATTCTTTAAATAATGATTTTGGTGCAATGACCGCTGTAACAAAGCATTACAAAGATCTTGGGCATTACTTTGATTTTGAAAACACAATTATATTAAAAACAGAGAATAATTATAAAAAAGACTAATATATGAAATGATAAATATACAAAAGGACACTAAAACTATTAATTTCAGAACCGATATTCAAAATTTAAGTAATGTATATAGCAATTTGTTAAAATGACATTTGCATTTCTTAAGAAGGAAACCTTTGGCTAGGTTTTTAAATTTGGGTTTTCCCTAGTCCTTGAACAGAATTGTTAAGGTTTCGACAAAGATTTTTTGATATAGGGTTTTACTTAATTTGCATGTATGTTTACACATTAATTTAGTTTTTATAATTTATATATGTATATAAAAGTTTGTTACACATCCTCTATATCAAGAAATCCTAGTCTTTAGTCATTTTGTTGATAGTTCCCAAATAAAAAACAAATGTTTGTTTATATATTTATCTAGTTATATTTTCACTGAAGAAGGTATTCCGAAAACGTTTGTAAACGTTCTGAAAATATAACTATCGTTCAAACAAGCCTTGTTTTATTGACCTATTAGTGGTAGAGATCTATCATATAAGATTATTATATACTAGAATTACGTTCAACAAATTGTTTTCAAATGAATTTTGGGGATTTTCTATTTTCAAATTGCGTAATCCTTCAAGTAACGTACTGTGTAACCGTTCCACGCAGCCATTGAATTGTGAATTTTCAACCGAAGTTACATGTTTCTCTATACTATGAAGTTTGCAAAATTCCCGAAACAACTTATTTTGAAACTCTGAACCAGAATCTGTTATAATTTTATATGGTGTTCCATGATGCGACACGTATTTTACTATAGTGTTTAAAATGGTTTGAGCATTTCTATCTGGAATTATATAAGCCTGGGCATATTTGCTAAATGAGTCCACAATGGTTAGGATGACGTGTTTGGATATGAATAGTAAATCTAGATGGAGGTTTTCAAATGGTTTTTTTGGAGTGTAAGTTAGCTGCGGGGGCATCTTTTGCGGGTTTCTATCGTATTTACCTCGAGTGCAAGTGTCGCAGTTGTTTATATATTCAGTTACTAATTTATCTAAATTTGATAACGCATCATAAAATCAATAAAATATGTCATGCGTACATCGCCTTTGGCGGCATTTGCTTGATTTGATATATAGTTTGTTTTTCCCCGATGTTATACTTTCCGATCACTAGTTCCAACATCTTGGTGATTCCCAGAGTTATATGATTGTGTATTGATGATGTAACTGTATCCTACGTACATTAAGTTTTTTGTTAGAAGTTCCTATACAGTTTTCTTTTCTCACGATTCAACGCTAGTTTACACACATGGTGTAAAATAAATATAACAAAAACATTTAAGTCCGTTTTCATTATGGACACATCCGTTTGCTACAATCCGTAGCTGATCCATCGAACAGCTTTATAGTTAGGAAATAGGAACAATCATCACGTAATCACAATTCATTCATCCGGAAGTTTTCCAGGCAAAATAATCATCACGGTGAAATATTTAATAGGAAAGAAGTCTGTTATAGGCATAGAGTTAATTTATATGATAACTCTATAATTTAATTTAAATATCTTTATTCAGTCTATATTCGTACATGCATGTTACACGTCGGACATCTTGTCTGTATCCATATCACATACACGTTTACATATTCTATTGGTTATTACACATACATCACTTTTACTATACATGCTAATATAACATCTTTCCCTTTTTAATATTACATTATATAATCTTTGTATTTTGCTGGTAGTTGTCGTCTTCGTTCCGGTCGTGCTGTTGGGGTAGGACTCTCGTTGACAAGTGTATCCTCATCGGGACCGCTTCACAATTAGGGACTGCTTCCTCTTCGGATTTAGTCTGGTTATCAGTAGGCTCTTCACTCGTTTCAATATTTGCGTTTTGCACAAGAACTGTCTCGCTGTCGTCTGTCTTCTCTTGCTTTGGTTTCACTTCGCATTGACTTCGTCGATAAGATGTTCCCTCTACATGAATAATGTATGAAGTATCTGGTAATTTTCTCTCTAGTTTTCCATTTGACCATGTTTTCCCATTTAGTTGCATGTATACTGGTTGACCAATCTTTAACAGTGGATATCTTTTTTGCTTTTCTCTCATAACTCATAACTTATTTTCTTTCTCGTTTCTATGCGTGTTGTAACGTCTTCTATAGGTTTAGGTAACAGATTTCTTGTGATACATGGGATACTCGTTCGTGTTCTTCTCGAATATATTCTCTCTGCTGAACTGAAATTTATCCTATTTGGAGTATTTCTTAAATGCAGTAAAGCATACCACAAATCTTCCTTTTTCTGTTCCACCTTTTTTATTAAATTTTTCGCGATTTTCACTGTCGCTTCGGCTTTACCATTGCCTTGTTGATGATTAGGAGATGAGGACGTATGCTTAAAATGCCAGTTTTTACTGAAATTTTGAAACTGTTGATTCACAAAATTTGTACCGTTGTCTGTGCATACTATTTCCGGAATACCATGACGGCTGAAATTCTTCTTACATATATTTATAACCGTTTGCCGCGTTAGGTCCTGTAGTCCATTTCAAAAAGTCGGAGCAGTGATCTACTGTTACCAATACTTTTCTTTGTTTTCCCCGATATTGAATAAAAAATACATCCATTGATATTTGCTGGAAAGGATATGATGGTATTTGATGCGATATCATCTCTGGTTTTCTTTGACTAGATTGATGCTTAGTACAGGTCTCACATTCTTTTATTTTGTTTGTAATTTCCGTTACCATATTTGGCCAAAAACGTTCTTTTTAGCTATATTTACACAGTAGTCTATGCCTTGATTACTTAAGTGTATTCTGTTGATAATTATTTTTCTTAGATTGAAAGGAATAACAATACAATCATTTTTAACAATGAGATCTTCTTCTATCGATAATTCATTTTTGAAACTAAAATATTTTTTTATATCATCTGGTACTTGTGTTACATATTTTGGCCATCCATTTTGTATATAGAATTTCAGTTTAGTTGAAGTTGGGTCTTTAATAGTTTGTTCTCGTATAACATCTAGTATCTCATTTGATATACTTACTTGTTGAATGTTAATCTGTTCAAAATTCTTGAAATTAGTATCTAAAATTCTGTAAATCTCTTTGTTGTTATCCAACGTCGATGTTTCCACCGGAGCTCTTGACAGAGTGTCTGCTACTTTATTATCTTTTCCTGAAATAAATTCAAAATATAGATTAAATCTCTAAAGTTGCAACATCATTTTCTGTAGTCTTTTTGGAGCTTTAATCAATGGTTTATTAAAAATGTTTAGTAGCGGCTTATGATCTGTTCTAACAGTTACTTTCAGGTGTGCTGTAATTAACTGGTCAAATCTCACACATGCGAAAACTACAGCAAGTAATTCTTTCTCTATCTGTGCATAATTTCGTTCGGTCTTGATCAATGTTCGGGATGCATATCCTATCACTGTATCATTCTGGTAAAGAGCAACACTTAGGCCATATTCACTAGCGTCACATGCAATTATGACTGCCTCATTTACGTTGAAATATTTTAAGGTAGGTGCTTTAGATACGATTTTCTTTTATGTCTATAAATTCAGAATTTTCTATATCTGTCCATTTCCAAGTTAAGTAAGTTTTCTTAAGTGAAATACCTTCGAGCTTAGATGTTTAATATATCTATTTAAATAATTTAGCATCCCAAGAAACTTGAGTAAATCTTCTTTATTATTCGGATGTTTAAACTTTAAGATAGCTTCGATCTTAGATTCGTCTGGTTTTATCCCTTCGTCAGTAAGAATATGCCCATAAAATTTTATTTCACTAACGCATAATCGTAACTTAATTTACAATTATTTTCTTTCAGTCTGCACAGTAAAGTTTCTAAATTTCTATTATGATCCATGATCGCTTCGTCTTTTGTTTTACCCCTTCCATATATTAATATAGCGTCAGCTAATACTTTAATACCCTATATATCCCTAAGTAATTGGTTCATATACATTTGGAAGATCGACCAAAAGGAGTCCAGAATGTCGTTAATAAACTGCTAGCCTTGTCCAATTTTACTTGCCAAAAGCCTTTCTTTGTGTCAACTAAAGAAAATACTTTCGCCTCTTCTAGATCAGGCAACATTTCATCAATCGTTTGAAATTGATAGTTTGGTCGTATTAGAGCTTTATTTAGAGGAATAGGGTCTAGACATATTCTAAACGAATTCGGTTTCTTTACCATTAGAATATTGCTTACCCAATCTGTGTGGTTTTCTTGTTTGGCTATAATTCCTGCCTGTTCCAATCTGTTTATTTCTTTTCGCAAATCTTTTCTCATAGCAACTGGTATTCTACGAGGACTTTGTATGACGGGTTCGAGTTTCACTTCCTCCTTGAAACAACCATAACCCTGAAACACTTCATTATATTTTGAAATAATATTTTTAGCATCTCATCTCATGTTATGAATGATGGAATTACAATACTTTATGAGACCCATATTCGTGCATGCAGAAGCTGACAACAGAATGCCATGATTCACATCAACTACTTGTAAATGTAATCTATAAGTTTTACCTTTGGATTTACAAAGATATGCTGCCCTATGACAGGTATCTTTCCTCCGCCAAAATTGTGTAAAGTATGATTGGATTTCTCAAGCTCCTTATTATTAAGTATTTTACACAAATATTTGTACCCAACCAAACTTACATTAGCACCTGTATCTAATTGACACTTCAAAATTTTCCATTTGCCCTTTAATTTGAATTCCAATTCTGCTTCTACAGTACCTCCATGATCAGTATTGTCTATGATTCTGCATATATCAAACCTATTTTCTTGTCCATCATCTGACTCTTCCTGTGTTTCTTCTACTGTCTTTACACTCTTCGCTGCTCTTTCTTTCTTCTTTTCCAATCCTGTTTGTTCTTCTTTTTCTGATTTTTCTTACAAACTCTGCTAAAATGACTCTTACCATTACATATTCTGCATCGCTGACCAAGTGCAGGACATTTCCCTTTGACAAAGCTGTGTGTATACCCACAAAATTTACATCGTTTCTCATGTGAAATTTTGTTCACAGTTTCAGCATTTATATCTTGGATTTGTTTGTTTGTCAGTTCATCTATTCTACACATATCTAATGTATCTTTCAGAGTTAAATCTGCTTTCAGCATTAATTTTCTTTGTAACCCTTTATTTCGTATTCCTAAAACTATCCTGTCTCTTAGTAAATCATCTTTAAAATCTTTAAATTCGCAATTTTCTATTAATTTCTCTAGTTTTCTTTAATAATCATCAAAGCTCTCATCTATATTTTGATTACATGAATTAAATATTGCACGTTCATAAATAACATTTTTCTTCAATACTAATCTTGCTGGTATAGCTGAAATTACTTGGTTTAATGTTGTTTTTTCCTCCTCTTTTAATTTAAATCTATAATACTTAAACATAGCTTTATCTCCTATTAGTGATAAGAATATTCTAACCTTTTTTTCTTCCTCACTCTCTGACCATTTGCCCATCCCTGTAGCTATAAGGTAATTTTGAAAATTCTTTATAAAGTGATTATAATTTTCCGCTATATTCCCCTTTTCTACTTCCAATGGAGACGGTTTCGATATATGTATTTTGAATTATATTCGTATTCGCCGTAGACAGATTCCTTGTGATTTCTTGTAATGTTTCCATTTGGTTTCTTAACCTTCCTACACTCACGCATACGGTCTGTGAGACCGATTTATATAGTATAGTATACGTCTTTCATTTTGACGTGAGTATAGGAAGGTTAAGAACTCCATTAACGTTTTATTATCCATGATTTTCTTAGTAATCCAGCTTTCTTTACCTTAAATCTTCTATTTATTATGTTCCACCTGACACCATGTTATAGGCATAGAGTTAATTTATATGATAACTCTATATTTTAATTTAAATGTCTTCATTCAGTCTATATTCGTACATGCATGTTACACGTCTGACACAGTGACACCTTGTTTGTATCCATATTGCATACACGTTTACATATTCTATTGGTTTATTATACATACATCACTTATACTATACATGCTAATATAACAAAGTCGATGACGTGATTTATTCTTCAACCGCGTACGCTGGAGACCGTCCGAAAGGAACCGTTCTTTGCCCAGCGAGATAACAGTTGCAACCGTTCTGGATCGAGAACGGTTCTAAAATAGCAGATAGTTCAATAACGACCCATCACTAGTTGATATTTAATTTTTTCACGCTGTTCCTGTTCATTCTCTATGTCTTCGACAAATTTTGAAACAATCTCGACTTTGAGTTTGTTATTGAAAGTTCTTTGGATTAATAAAATGATTAATCTTTGGATATCATTATTTTTAAAATATATTGTATTTTTAACTTTAAGTATTAGATAATTTTTTAAAAGATTCTCTATTTTACTGTGATTGTAATTTTCAGGTAAATTTATGTACTACCGGTGCTTATCAAACACTTTGCTGTGTTGAATAATCGGATGAGTAATATTTCTTGAATAGCCTAATATTATTTGTCTGTCTGCCACATTTAGTACTTTGTCTGAATATTGAATTTCGATTTCTGTTTCACCTTGACAAGTATGAATGGTATTATTGTCTATTTGTTCTTCGAATTCTTCGAAGTCTAGCAAGTTATTTGGATTACTATTTTCTGCGCAAACTGATTGATTTTTTAGTTGGTTTACATAGTTTTCTATTTGAATGCGTGATAAAGGGTCGGCTTGATTGAGTTTACCTTTTGTATAATGATTCTCGTAATTATATTCCTCTAATTTTAATTTCCATCGCATAAGGCGACTATTAGGTTCTTTAAGGGAAAATAGCCAAGTGAGAGGTTTGTGATCAGTGCAAATGGAAAATTTGTTACCATAAAGGTACGGGCGAAAATGTTTGCAGGCCCATACTATTGCAAGCATTTCTTTTTCAATGGTAGAATAGTTTACTTCTGCGTCATTTAATGTTCTTGGAGCGTATGGTATGGGATGAGGTTTTGAGATAAAATAGCACCAATTGCAAAATTACTTGCATCAGTTGTAAGTTGGAATGATTCGTTAAAATTCGGATATTTTAAAATTGGGTCATTACACAATAATTCCTCACATTGTTCAAATGAACTTATAAATTCATTGTTCTGTACAACTTTTGCTTCTTTTTTAAACATCTAGTCATTGGTTTTGTGATTTTGGCGAAATTTTTAATGAACTTTCTATAATACCCCACCAGCCCTAGAAATGACTTAATTTCCTTGGTAGTTTTTGGTAATGGAAACTTTTTTATAACTTCAATTTTTTTGTTCGGTGTAATACCGTCGGGTGTAATTATGTGACCAAGGTATTCCGTTTCTGTGCATAGAAATTCGCCTTTATCCAACTGTAATTTAAGGTTATGTTGTCTCAATCGTTCGAAAACCAACTTCAGATGTTTTATGTGTTCATTTAATGAAGGTGAAAAAGTTATTATGTCATCAAGATATACTAAACAGAATGTGTTAACTAAACCTCGAAGTCCATTTTTCTTTGAAAGGTGGCTGGTGCGTTTTTTAAACCAAAAGGTATTCGAGTAAACTCAAAATGACCATTTTCGGTATTAAATGCTGTTTTGTCGGTACTCTCCTGATGCATCTCGATTTGATGATATCCCGACGCAAGATCTAATGTGCTAAAATATTGGCATCTACCTAACTTATCGAGAATATCTTCTATATTTGGTAATGGGTAACGGTCATCGATAGTTTTATCGTTTAGAGCTCTGTAGTCTATAACTAACCTACCTGATGCATCTATATTTTTTTCTACTAAGTGAACAGGTGATCCTCAGGGACTTTGGGATGGTTTTATGATGTCATTCTCTAAGAGTTGCTCTATATGTTTGGAAATTTCTTGTTTAATAGCATGTGGGAAACGTCTGGCTGGGATCCCGCTATAGGAAGATGCCATAAGAAACACGGTCGAAGTTATTCGCACAAATCTCAAAAATTTGGCATCTAATGCATTGAAAAAATCCAAGTGAAAGATAAATGTATAAGACGAATGAATGGGTATTTTATAATGCTGAAATAACAATGTATATTAACATAAGAATTCCTAAAAACGTGCAATTTTATGAGTCGAAAAAATCGTGTAATTTCGATAAGTATTATGTGTTGCCCTTAGCAGGAGAAAATATAAAACATCCATCAGTGTGTAGTAATGTATGCAGAATTATTTTACAAAAAATGAAGCATATTGTTGCTTTCGTTTGTCTTATTTGTGCGAACAAAATAAAATTTAGTGACACAGCTTTTTTGTATTGGTGGTCGGTTAAGTACGATAGAAAACTGTAACTGTGTTCACGTAAATGCTTATATTCGTCGAAAATTAATGTGGCACTTATGCCAAAGATGGGACAAGACACAAATCTAAAATTACAAGATTTCTAGGAAGTAAGAAAACCAAAGTTATAGAAGTGTCGTATATTTACGTTTGGGGTTTATAGGAATTATTTTGTCTTACTACATTTTTATTTTATAAATATCTAATTTATCATATATAAATTATATATTAATACAATTAATACTTGCAATTGCGAGAACGATCTGACCTGCGTTAGGCGATTTCAAAGCATTTTTAAATCTATTGCTTATTGTACTTTAGATTTTACTACCCTTGTTTACTGCCCAGCCATAAGTCTAATCTAATATCTATTTCTTTCTACCGTCAACGTGTAGAAAGGCAAGCGGGCTACGGGTTACGGTACAATCCTCAAATCGGAAACTAAGTGATGAATGATGATAGACGAGTAAAATTCCCAAGACGGAACGCTAAACACACATAATATGTCTATGCTGTATGTCTGTGCATGCATATTTATGTGCATTTTAGATACGATATTAGATAATGCTATGCGCTCTGATAGAGAGCGCACTTAATTGACACAAGACGCAACTACTACTATAACCAAAAGATCGGAAGAAACGAACGAATGGGAGTTTGGTTACTCTGTAAGAGAATATGAAGTATAAGTATTGTTAATATGCATGTGTGGAATTACATAATTTACTATGTAACGGAAATTTATTTCTAAAAACACATTATAGTTAAGTGCTCGTAAATAACTGTTTGATCGCATTTTGATTTAGTACAGCTCAACAGACTGATCATGGCGAGAATGCAGGTTGCGAAATTGACCAATTCGCAATAGAGCTTCGCATGTCGTCTATTACTACGTGCTATATAAGCAATGCTAGGACATCTCAAGTACCTCCCCTCTGAAGATACAAAAATACCCGTCGTCCTCCGCGACAGGGCTCGTTGGGTTGCACTGTCATCTGAGATTAAGAGGAAAGGGTATAAATTCACCAAGGCTCAGTCCATCCCTGACGGAATAAGAATATACCGGGTAGATGAGGGTGACTACCGAGGAATTACCCAGATGTTCTTGCGAGATGAAGTACCCTTTCATACGTTCCAATTGCCCTCCGAAAAGCTGCTCAACGTCGTCCTTCGCGGAGTGCCGATTGAATTTACCGCCGAACAAGTCCTTCTCGATCTTCAAGAGAAGGGCTTTACTCTAGAGGGGATGGTGAGGATGAAGAAATTCGGACGGGGATCGCTCATGCCGCTGGTTCTGGTGAAGATCGACAAAAAACAGAAGGACATATTCCAACTCACGGAGGTCTTTTCGTTGGATATCTCCGTGGAGGCCCTTCGATCGCGGCCCGGTCTTGGCCAGTGTTTCCGCTGCCAGCGGTTTGGGCATGCGCAGTCTCGATGCACCGCCCCTCGCAAATGCGTGGCGTGCGGTGAAGGCCATCTCGCCGTCAAATGCCCGCGGCCCAAGAGCCAACCGCCTACTTGCGCCAATTGTGGCGAAACACATACGGCGAACTACAGGGGCTGTCCAAAGTGCCCCAGGCCCAGAGTGGTTCCCGTGCGACAAGATGTGGTCCAGTCTGGTCCGACGATCAGGAGTTCGAATTCTGGATATACTGCAGGTGGTCAACGTGGTGGCAGCTACGCTCAAGTGGCGGCTCCGTCTCATGCGCCTCCGGGGCGCGTCAACAGGAGCGCAGGTGAACGCTGGGCTCCCCTCCAACCAGGCCCAATTCAACGCCGCTCGCACGCCTCGAGCGGACAGGAATGTTGCCAATAATCCTGTCCCTAACGCCAACATCAATCAGGTCGTTTCGGTTCTCTGCAACCTTGCCGCCCAACTTGCAAGTGTTGCGGAGACGTTAAAGTCCATATACCTGTCCGTGAGTATGCAAAATCTCAATGGCTAGTGCGGGCGTGCACGACAATCTGCCTGCCCTAAAGATGCTGGCCTGGAACGCGAATGGATTGAATGGAAAGTACGACGAGCTCTCTACCATACTGGCCGAGGAGGCCATCGACGTCGCCCTCATCGGCGAGACTTGGCTCCGGCCGGGTAACCGATGTAGTTTGGTAAATTACAAACTATATAGGGCCTTGCTGCCGGCGATTTCAATTCTAAGCATCCGTTCTGGGGATGCCGGATTACTAACACGTCTGGTCGGAGGCTGTACGACTACGTCTCCGCCAACGATGTTATTGTGCATCCACCAGACGGGCCGACTTATTACAGGACCGGCACAAGACCGGACATATTGGATTTCGCCATCAGTCGCGGCATAGTGGGTGGAATCACCATTAAATCCATCCCGGAACTCTCCTCGGATCACAACCCAATTTCCATCTACCTGGACGGACGTGCGGAGGGTGGATCCTCCGCTTCGGGCGAGCGTCGACTGGGCGCGCTTCTCCGAGATCGTGAGCGGTCGCGCGGATGAGATCGGCGATGTCGATGGCCCTGATTCCATCGAGAGGGCTCCCACCGCACTTACCGACGTGGTGAGGAGTTCGGTTTCGGATGCCACTAACTACCGACCTGTGGCCCGTCGTCTATGGTTGCCTCCGCATCTTCGAGCACTTCTGAAGGCGAAAAGAAAGACACGCAAGACTGCACAGCGTACACTGGATCCTGCGGATGCGCGCGTCGTAAATCACCTCGCGACGCGCTTACGGGAGGAGTTGCGGACGTTCCGGCTATCCCAATGGTCCGACCGGGTGGCGTCTCTGGCTGTGGCCGACGGGACGCTGTGGAGATTTTCCAGAACCCTAAAGAGTAACGCCAGCCAGGCAAACACCACCACCTCTCTTCAGGGACCGGCTGGACTTGTTTTCGATGATCCTGGAAAATCTGAAGTTATGGCGGAACACCTTCAGCAGATCTTTGAAGGGCCGCAGGAGTATGACTCGGACGAGGAAATAGAAGACGAGGCTCAACTCGTCAACGAGGAAATCCTCAACGCTCCTGCGGCGGCGATTCCGTTGGCCACCGGGGGAGGGGGAGGGGAGATTGCTGCCCACGTCAAGAACCTGGTGAGTGGTAAAGCTCCGGGCCACGACGGTATCACCAATGAGGCCGTCAAGAGGCTCCCGTAGAACATCTTGGGAAAGTTGCTACTCGTCATCAACGCCATACTCACCGTGGGCTACTTTCCGAACATCTGGAAGACCTCGAAAGTTGTGATGGTCCCGAAACCAGGGAAAGGACAAACTTTTTCCTCAAAATTACCGCCCCATAAGTCTGCTATCGACTTTATCTAAGATAGCAGAGAAAGTCATCTTATCCCGTCTCAGAGACGACCTGCTGGCTCTGAATATCTTGCCGGACGAGCAGTACGGTTTCAGGGCGGGCCTCTCGGCGGACTATCAACTGTTCCGCCTGACAGAGGCTGCTAGAGATGCCCGTGAGAGACGAGAAACAGTTGGGGCAGTGTTCTTCGACCTGGCCAACACGTTCGATTCCGTCTGGCATGACGGACTGCTCGTTAAGATGAGACGCGCAGGTTTCAATATCCAGTTGGCCAGGATCGTGAAATCCTACCTTGAGGATCGTTCCTTCTCTGTGAGGGTGAGGGACCACACCTCCTCTACAAAGCCCATGGTGACTGGTGTTCCCCAGGGGTCTCTTTTGGGCCCGGAGCTCTTCAACATTTACATGTCCGACCTCCCTCGCCAACAAGCGTCCAGTCTCGCGATGTACGCGGACGACACCGCAGTGTACGCTAGATGCAGGGACGAGAGGATCCTTTGCCATCGCCTTCAGGCCGCGGTCGACGGCTTCATGGAATGGACGGAGAAGTGGAGGCTGCGCATTAATCCGTCTAAGTGCGTAGCCCTCCGCTTCACTCGAAGAACTATTGCCCCCTGAACACATCTGGGTGGGAGAGACACGCCTTCCATGGAGTCCGGCGGCAAAGTATCTTGGGGTCTTCCTTGACCAGCGGCTGACATTTAAACCGCATATCGACGCCATCATTGGGAAGTATCGAGGCGCCCGGAGGGTTCTGATGCCGCTCCTGTGTAGACAATCGTCACTGGACCTCAGGACGAAGCTGTTGATCTACAAGGTGTTCCTGAGGCCCATCATCACCTATGGAGCGGTTGCCTGGTCGACCGCGGCGAAATCCCACATTAGCAGGCTCGCAGCTTGCCAGTCCAAAATGCTGCGAGTGATCGCCTCCGCCCCATGGTTTGTCCGAAATGTTCAACTACAACAAGATCTTTGCATCCTCAGCCTGAAGGACTACCTGCAACAACTGGCCAAGGCCACCATGGAGAGGATGCAAAATTTGGACAACCCGGTGGTGCTGTACACAGCCGCGCTCGACCCGGACAGACCCCCGCCTAAAACCATAGTTAGGCGGGTGCAGGACCTTCTTAGGGACTAGAAGATCAAGATCAACTTTCTCTCCACCATGTCAGCGTTTTCCCGATGATGGCTACATTCCATCCATTTATGACGTCAGCCAACGATCAGTCCCTTTGGACTACCTCTACACCACTCGCGGCCTCAATGGAGGCCGTTTACAAAAGGACAAAGAGGCACGTGGTTAATCCGGCCTCGGAACATGAGCGACAGCTCCTCGTTCGATCTGCGCGACGGCTCGCCATCACCCGTCCTCAGACAGTAGAGCCCAGTCAAATTAGTCAGAAATTTCACGTGAAATTACAATAATTCCGCACAGCAATTCTTTTTGCAATCGTTAGGGGATTCCTCTGGTAGTGTAAATGTCGATTTTCGACCGCCTAGAGGGTGTGCGTTAGCCGCCATTTTGATTTTTCCAAAAATGGGTTTTTGGCAAATAACTCGGTTATTTTTGACTTCAGGTGAAAAATGTAAGACAAAAGTTGTAGAAAATCAAATTCTCTACAATATTGATACTACAATTTTTTGCAAGATCGGTATTTTTCGAGTTATTAACAGAAAAGGCATTCCTCTGAAAATGTCGCTGTATTTTGTTTATTTTCAACTTTACAGCAAATATGGTCATAAACAACGTTGTAGAGAATTGAATTCTCTGTAAGAATAAACAAAATACAGCGGCGTTTTCAGAAGAAGAAGTTTTTGTTAATAACTCGATCTTACAAAAGAAAATTATATTACCAAAATTGTAGAGAATTTGATTTTCTACAACTTCTGTCTGCATTTTTCACCTGAAGGCAAAAATAACCGAGTTATTTGCGAGAAACTCATTTTTGGAAAAATCAAAATGGCGGCTAACGCACATCCTCTAGGCGGTCGAAAATCGGGATTTAGACTACCAGAGGAACCCCTTAACGATTGCAAAAAGAATTGCTGTGCGGAATTAATGTAACTTTAAATTCTAATTTGACTGGGCTAGTATGTAATACGATAGAATACATAGAACGCGAAGTGCGTCGGCAGCTTTGATGTTCATGTGGTCGATTTGAATGTCCTCGAAATAGCTCAGAACTTGGCCAACGCCACTTGGAAAATACGAAAAGTGCGTATTTGTTCGTATTAATTTAAAAATATTAGAGTTTATGTATGTTTAAAGAATAGTATTTGCTAAAAAGTTAAATCAATGAAACACAACAATAATTATATGTTTTAAAGTTAATTTGCACACACTATCCCAGAACAATAACATTAATGAAGCTAGCCAAATATAGTCACTATCGTCATATTTAAAATATGATTGCCGGTCATGCGCATACAAAATTGACCACAAGATTTTCTAACTTTGTCTATTCTGTGGTAATACCGGTAATACATTATCTATCGTGGGCGGACGGCTGCGTAGGAACAACTTCAACCGCAGAGCTAAAGGACAAAAGTACTGGCATTCCCTTCATTTTCTTTCTAGCATTACAATACACACACAATATTTCGCATGAACGTTGTTGCAATTGTACAACAACAACGATTTGGCCTGTACACATGCTTATACAACGAAAACGTTTTTCAACATCTACAGATGTTAACGGTACAAAATGAAGAAACAGTATTAATGGGGTTTTTGTTCAAGACGTCTTCCAATTTACGTTGTATTGTTATACTTATCTTGGAAATTGCTGAAGCCTTGTCTAATATTAGTTACTATATTTATGCTGTCTAATTTGGTTTCCGGGTTGGGACCGCGTCTGGTTTGGCGTGAGTGCCGAAGTTTCGTCCACTATTACAACGGACATCTTCAGAGCCGCTCGTCGATGTAAATCGTGTTGCTGTCACTTGTCTCTTGTAATAGTGTGTAACAGCCCTGTACGCAGGCATGGCACCGCAGTAAGACGTTCTCTAACTTGTCTTCGACTACTTATAAAAAATTTCTTTGGTAGTCCAAATCAAACTAGCAACATCAAAATATTGTTTTCGAATTTTTTTGGCAACACGATGCAAAGCATGGGCTAAACAAGTTACGTATATTGTGTTTTGTAGGTACGTTTTAGAAATTCTGCTGCTTGATGCATGTAGGCTGCTGCATCAGTAAGAAATATTAATACTTTTCTTGATTCAATTCTTCTTCATTGTTTTCTGATAAATTCACATGTACGATGTAAAGCATGAGATAAACAAGTTACGTGTAACATATTTATATATTTTTCGTTTAATAATTTCCCTGCTTTAATAAAATAAGGCGCAGTATCACTTACGAACAATAGTACTTTTTCGTATTTGTTTGGCATATCATTAAATTTTTGAATTTAAACTTTCATCAATTATTGAAACTACAATGTTAGCACTAACTTTATCTGCTACCTGACATTTAATTAAATATGACTTGTTCGGAATTGATGGATTCAATACTCCTATAACATCGTTTACAACGCAACGGCCTAACAAATCAATTGTTTCCTCCGATGAAACCGAAATGTAATTTTCATTTATGTTTGTTTTTATTATGTGAATTGTACGTTTGCATACGGGAATATAATTTTTTTGGAAATTTGGGAATATAATTTTTCTGTAATGTGGCTTCATCAGGAATATGTCTATTCCTATATTTAGTCAGAAACGACAACACCCAATTAGTGTGTTGTGTTGAAGAACCAGAAGACACTGCTAAGATTAAATATTAAAGAAGCTCCAGGTGTAAACTATAGAAAAATAAAACCAATCTAACCTAACTAAAATAAATTCAAAAGAAATTCGGAACCCGATCCAAAACTTAAAAATTCGTTTATTTCTTTAAAAAATACAGGAAAACTAAAACCAAACGTTGCTAATAATAATAAAAGAGAGAACGATAGCGATACGAATATAAATACAAATAAGGAAACGATATAATATTGATAATATAAACTACAAAGGATGTAACAGAAATCAACTTTAGAAAACGTATGTACTTATTAACCTCTTTCTAGAAGAGCCAAAATATTAATATATGTGTACCATCATACACGCACAATGCGTTTGCTGGAAGTAGCATCGCGTTTATATAAAACTAGTAGGGGTTAAGTGCCCTAACCGTCCGTGCCATACTTATTACATTCATAGTCGTATTTCAGTCTTTTTTTTTTATAACATCTTGCGTGTGCTAACGGTATGATAAAATTAGAACGCTGCACAGGTTCTTCTCCTGTATTATACCTTCGTTCGAACTAACTTCGGTTTTTAACTTTAGATACCGCCACTAATCAACACAATATATCTTCCATCGCATTGGGGGTACTTCTCACTCTAGGGCATGGTTGCACAGACTTATGAAGACTAGGGGCCACTCGGGCAAATCATGAACTGATAGCGGGCCGGCCGCCAGAAGTATAGGTAATTAAAAACAATAAAGAATTGATAATAATTTATTAAAATTCAAAAAGAATTTATTAATTTGAAGCGTGGCACTGCATAGTGCTTACAATCTTTTTTATATTTGGCTCAAATTTACTTGTAGCAACACGTAAAACTGCTTCCAAACTTTCATTTGCAAGGCGGTTTCGATTTTTTTTTATTATTATTTAGTATTGAAAAAGTTTGTTCACATATATAGGTAGAACCAAATAAGCTGGCACATTTCAGAGCGTTTATGCGCAACTTTTCGTACATATTTTTATCAATGCAGCGGTAAAAGTTCAGCAAGTCTCCTTCGTTGAATTTGTTGCGTAAATCTTGATCGTTTTGAATGTCGATAATTTCTAACTGCATTGACTCTGGCGCATTTTCAACTGAAATCGTGAAAGGATTGCTGAATATGTCCAACAGAGGTTTCACTTTTTTAAACTCCGAAAATCTGTCTTGAAAAGATTGAATCAAAATATCTAGCTTTTCTACATAACTGAAATTAATCGCAGTTTTGTTGAATTTTTCAGCCATTTTCTTATAATTCGGAAAATGATTGTAATTTCCAGAATTCAATTGTGATCTGAAAAGTGTCAGCTTGCATTGAAAGGATGATACATGAGCGTAGAGCTGGGATATCAGTTGATTTTTGCCTTGAAGCCGTGTGTTCAAGACATTCAAATGATTTGTAATGTCAACTAAAAAAGCCAAATCACACAACCAATCAGGATTTTTAAGTTCCGGGACATCCCTTTGCTTTACCGCCAGAAATATTCCAATTTCTTCTATTAAATTTAGAAATCGTTCCAGTGTCAATCCACGGCTTAGCCACCTTACTTCTGTATAATACAGTAAATCTCCGTATTCGCTTTCGATTTCATCAAGGAATTGTTTGAATTGTCTGTGATTGAGTCCTCGTGATTTTATGAAATTTACAGTCGAAACTACCACTTTCATGACATTTTGAAATTCAATTTTTTTAGAACAGAGGGTTTCTTGGTGTATAATGCAGTGAAACTGCATGAGATCTTCAGCGTTTATGCTTTTTCAGTAAAGTAACTAGCCCGCAATTGACACCAATCATCGAAGGAGCACCGTCAGTCGCAACTCCCGATAATTTTCAGTCCAAATCAGTTTTTGAACACTCATCCAAAAGTACATTGAGTATATCAACTCCTTTGGTTTGACCTTTCAATGAACACATTCCGAATAACTCTTCTAAGACTTCAAAATCTTGAGTAACACCTCGTATGAATATGAGAAGTTGAGCTGTGGAACTAATATCAGTGGATTCGTCGAGTGCTAATGAAAAAATTCAATGATCTTAGTTTTTTCAATTAATTGTTCCGCAATATTACCTGACAAAGACATAATTCGTCTTTGGATAGTCATACGATTCAGTTGAATTTTCTCAAACTTTTTGCTGCTTCTGGACACATTTTCTTAGTGGCAATTTCTATGCATTCTTTTACAAAATCGCCATCATTGAAGGGGCGACTTCGCTTTGCTATCATTCGAGAAATTTCATAACTAACTTCTGTAGCTGTTTCTGAATCTTGAATGGGTTTTGTAAACATAGCTAGCTGACCAATAAGCTCCCGTTTTAAAGACAACATTTTTTGCTTTCTTAATTCGCCTGTAAACTTGGTAAAAGAAGGATGCTGCGTTTCATAGTGCCTTTTTACATTATATTCCTTTGCAATCGCAACAGAATTCTTGCAAATTAAACAAACGAGTTTGTTATGTGACCATACAAAAAGTATTTCTCAGTCCAAATTTCTTGAAACTGCCGATTTTCACCTTTAACCTTACGTTTTTACTAGGTCCTGGCTTCTCCATGTTGCGTTCTAATCCTGGCTAGGATTAACACAGCACCTAAAAACAATTACAGTACCTAACTTAAATTACCCATTCTTTTTTAAATTATCAAAAATAATTGATTAAATTCCTCAGAAATTTTAAGATTTTTATACAGATTTTATATCTGAAATAATGACGTAATTATTACAGTTAGAGAAATTCTGATAAAAATAGTAATTTCTTTGTTTTATTTTAATATTTGGCCAACATTAAAGCTAAATTTGATTAAAATGGATTAAATAGGTAGGGAAACACTTATTAATAACTGAGTTTTACTTACGATTTCACAACACAATTATACACGGCAGTTGACGGGTTAACAGGAAATCTACGTTGAATGTGGATCAAAATATATGACACCGGCTAGTCGAGTTAAAATCTACACTAGAACTATTGCCTCCCCAAAACACTATTAAACTGCACTTATTCTCAATCACTTATTACTTCGCTTTGTATTTTCGCGCTTATTTCTTCCTGTTGACATTTCACTCAAATTAAAACCGAACTGTCGGTCGCTGCGGTTAGCGTGGCTTTTATACCGCGCATACGACTCTGGAAGCTTCGTGTATCTACTCGTACCTACGCGAGCAATCGGGAATTCGGGACTATTGCTATCTCGCTTGCTCACACCGCGCTAGAAAATTCTTGATTTCTCTATTATTTTGAACTTTATATAAAGGCAGCAAGCGATGTTACTTGACTTAGCATTTTTGCGCGCTAGATTCAAATAGCGCGCGCGCGAGATTCAAATTACTTTTCGAACATATTTTTTTGGTTTTATTCTGGAATAGAATTAAATATTCTTCGAATGTACGAGAGTATTATTTTTGCTGTCGGCGGGCCACCAGTATTCGACAGGCGGGCCGCGGTCTGTGCATCCATGCTCTAGGGTATCCCAGCCTTAAGAAAAGTGGGTGTTTCGTCTTTTAAACGAATAAAATATTTTACCTCTGAATTAAAAGAGAGCGGATCATTTGGTTTGTGAAAAATATCCTTATATATTTTACAAATATTTATTATTTCTTGTTTCTCTTCAGAATTTAGGTGTGTAGTTCTAATTAAATTATTTAAGTTATTAATATGGTCTATTTCCTGAATATGTGGTTTGCAAATGAAAAAATTTTGAAGTGGCTCTACGTTAATTGTATCAATAAATATTTCTTGCTCTGCATCACTTGAATTTATAATTTCCGTATTTGTCTCGCCATTTTTAACGTTTAAAATCGCAGATTGGATTCTCACTTTATCGTTTATCTTAATCATGGGGCAAAAAACTCCTCCTTCAATGTAATTAACTTTAAGAGATTTCAATACTCTGCATCTAGGTGGCATAATAAACGACCTTGGTTTCAATTCAAGCATAGGTATTGAATAATCATCACGGGTTAATCTCCTGTTGGTTAGGTCTATATTAAATTTCATGTTTTTTAGCTCATTTATTCCAATAATCCCATCATAGAAATTATGAAACTTAAACATTACAAAATGTAAAAGTCCATTATGCTTAAACTCCTCGAAGCATAGTATTTGAACAAATTTTTGAATATTTGTTTCCCCAGAAGCTGTTCTAATTTTAACGTTTCGGTCATAAATTTTATCGGAGAAATATTTTAATGCTATACTTGGGTTTATCATTGAAATATTACTACCGGTATCTATTAACAGGTTTAATTGTGGTTTTGATTTTTATATACGGTAATATTGTCAGGTTGTTGAGGCTGAAAACTGAAAATCCTCGTCATTATTAATTTCTTCTGTTTTTGCATTAATATTCTCAATAGTTGGATAAATTGTTTGTTTCGTTAAATATTAACTCTGGTGGTTCTAATTCTGATTCGATATGCATTGCCTGTTTGATAGTCGATACTCCACTCATAGGTGTAGGTTGTTGTTTATTTTGTTGTGTGTTTTTGTTTAGGTAGGTTCCAGAGCCAGGGAAACGCCGGGGTGGTATATAAGGTAATGTCCGGTATGGGGTTGGTGGATTAGCTGGAGATAATCTGGGAAAGTTAATTTGTTGATTTGAGTGCGGGTAGCCGTGATGCCATGTCGGTTGTCTAAACAGGGGATTAATAGCTTGATTTGGATTTGAATTGTGATATATGTGATTCTTTGCTATTGAATTTTGGAAACTAGACTTTTGAACATTATTATTTATATTTTTAACTTGGTTAGACCTCTGTTGGAAGTTAATTGCATCCTGTGTTAATCCTATGGCTGTTTCTAAACAATCTGGTTTTTGTGTTTTTACCATAAGTTGAATACCGTCAGGTAAATTTAAAAGAAATATTTCTGAAGCTGTTTGTAGGTAAATTGAGGTTCTAATGTTTTTATTATCTATGTGGTTGCTTATGACGTTGTTAATAGTTTCGACAGAGCTTCTTGAATTCTATGACCAAATTGAATGGGGTCTTCTTGATGAAGAATTTTTAAATTTTGGAATTCGGAAGCTAATTGCGTGAAATCTCGTTTGTCACTAAAGTAATCTCAAACTGCTTGTTTGACCAGTGTCCACGTGTTTAATTCATTTCTAGCGCAAATAAATTGTTCGGCGCGACCTCTTAATTTAGAAATGATCGTTTGAAAAATTATTTGCGTAATTTCACAGCTTTCGTTTGCGTACGATTGTACAATATTGTCGCATGCCCTAATAGACGTGTTAGCTCTGTGTTCCGTACCATCAAAAATCAGTATCGTCTCTAATTGAATTTTAAATATATTATAGTTAATTTCCGGCATTATTCCAAGCTTATTATGATTATTTATCCCTATATTTAAATTAGCTAGATTTTGCGATAGCTTTTCCAATTCCGAATTGCTATTCATATATTTGTCGATCAATTAATGATTCTCGTCCAAACTGAGGACTTGTCCAATAAGGGGACGTGACTACATAGTCAGTGAGTAAGGAATTAATTAAGGAATGAAACGACTTACTGTGTACTATGTTAAAGATGTTTTCTAAGCGGCTCCTCACTATACGTTATTTGGGTACAGCGATATCAGCAGGCAACTTTGTTCGATAAAGCTCCGTACGTAGTCCGATATTTCTCCAAATAACGAGATTCTCCTTTCACTTAGTGATTGATATCTACATAAGATCGCGATTGACTTATTGCGAAAGACCTACGATGACTGCGCCAGTTATATTTGTGGGAAACTACTTAGAAATAAAGCAACTTGCTGGTTAAACGTATATTTCCTTACTGCCTCCTTGCCGCTGTTACGGCGGCTTTACATGCATCGATACAACACATCCCTGAAGCGATATATTAAATGTGACAGTCTCAAGGGCTAAGGACCCTTTCTTTAAATGCACATTATTCAGTACTGTCCCCTGTCACTGATTAAATGCACGTATATACACAAATGCACAAATAGAAAGTTTACTAACATATGACTGGTCATCCCATAAGAGAGATAGAGGCCCACAGAAATAGAGGCTCCTGTGTCGACTAACAACTTTAGGATTTTGTCATCGTTTTTAGCTTGATTTGATTGAAACATTATAATAATAGTGGCTTTACACACCTCGGGAGGGAGGGGGGGGTTGCGCCGCTTCTTCTGTGAAGCTTCCTAGATCCATTGGCCGGGGTGGATCAATCCCCACTTCTCAGAGTTCCGACTCACCTGCTAATATTTCGTCACAGACTTCTGTCCGCCGTCTTTCGCTGCCAATTCTTTATGCCAGCCCGTTTTAGATCCTCTTCCACTTGCTGTAGCCATCTCGATCTTGGTCTTCCTCTTCTTTTTCTACCACCTGGCTCCCATTGTAATACAGAGAATATCGTCGAGGATTCTCCCGCTCTCCATACATGCCTTATCCATTTTACCCTTTAGCTCTTTGATCCTATTTACAATATCCATAGCTTCCATTTCCCGTGCTATTTCATGATTCATTCTTACTCTGTACTAGTTTTCATCAATCTTCACTGGTCCTAGTATTGTTCTTAGTATTTTTCTTTCAGCTAGTCTCAGCTTTTCTTCATCTTTTGGACATGCTTATGATTTCTGCTGCGTATAGTACGGTTGGTCTTATTATTGTCTTATAGAGGTTCATTTTTGTCTTTTTGTTAGGATTTTGCTTTTTAGTAATTTTTTGTTGGCATAGAAAGCTCTATTTAGTGACATTATTTTTCCTTCGATTTCGGTTTCCCTGTTTCCACTAGCAGATATCCTCATCCCTAAATATTTAAATTCCTCAACTGCTTCGAAATTGTTATTACCTATTTATTTCTTTTCCAGTTTCTTTCCAAATCTCATTATTTTTGTTTTATTTTCATTTAAATGTAGTCCCACATTTTTTCCTTCTATAATACTGATTTCCAACATATTTTTCATTATTGCCATGTTTTTGTTATAATTACCACATCATCTGCATATGCCACTATCTGGCCTCCTCTAGTTCTAAGCGTTCCTTTGTCTATTTTTGCTAACACGTGTTCCAACGCTAGGTTGAAAAGCGTGGCCGACAGTGCATCCCCTTGTCTGACACCTTTGTTAATTATGAACTCTTCTGTTTCTCCAAATTGTGTTTTTATGCTAACTGCAGTTCTTTTCATCGTCATCATTATCAATTATTTTTAATTCCTTTAATGCCAGTATTACCTGTGTTCTATTTATTGAGTCAAATGCTTGTCGAAAATCTATGAAAAGCATTTCAATTTCTAACTTATATTCATGGGCCTTTTCAATTATTTGTTTTATTGTATTAATGTGGATAGTATTTTATACGCCGTACTTAGTAGTGTAATTCCCCTGTAGTTATTACATAATTGTTGGTTTCCTTTTTTATAAATCGTTACAATTTGTCCATTCTCCCAATCTGCTGCTATCTTTTCTTCTCTCCATATTTTTAGTATTAGTAAATGCAAGCGGTTTTGTAGTTCATCGCCTCCATACTTCAATAGTTCCATATTTATTTCGTCTTTTCCCGGTGCTTTTCCATTCCGGCTATTTTTTATAATTAATTTAATTTCTTCTAGCTTTATATTCTTCTTTATTCTTTGCCGCATTACCCTCCTTGTCCTTAATACCTACTGCCCTACTTTTATACCCTCTGTTTTGCTCATTAATCTTTCTATAAAATTCTGATTCTTATGATTGAAACATTACATAGGTCAAATCATTAGTCGAAGAAAAGGAATTGGAAATATTTAGTACGTGAACTGGTCTAACAAATCTATTATATCCGTTACAATTGGTGGATTCGGAGATTCGCTCGCTGTGCGAAAATTTTGTTGGAAATTAATAGATTGTGAATTAGTCCGATTAGGGGAACTTGAGGGACCTGATGCGTTTCTTGCATTATTAAATTGTCTTTTTCGGCATTCTTCGATTATATGACCGAATTTTTACAATACTTGCATTGTTTTACATTAGAATTAGAATTATTGGCATTAGTTCGGGTCTGATGATTAATATTAGGGTTTGAATGTTGTGTGTTATAACTAAAGGCCGGATAATATGCAGTTTGCATAAATTTGCATATTTGCATAATATATGCATTTTGTATATTATCTGCATATTTTGTAGTAATTCAGCATATTTGAAGCATCCGAGTTTTATTTATTTATTGGATGTAATTTATTATAGGATAGGCATTACTAAAAATATGTCGTGGTTGTAACAAACAAAGAGTTAAACAGTTCTCTTTAAATTAAAAGTAGCATTCTATGAAGCCTCTTCTCGATACTTTTCCGATAAGCGCTTCCAAAAATTTATTAATGCTGTTCCCATACATCTAGACCAGGACAGAATTCAAGGAAAAGCTAATTCCCTGAAATTTCTAAATAAATACAAAAATACATTTTACCAGAAAATTAGGAGCACAGGTGCTTCTTTGGTATTCGGAGAAGTTTATTCCCATATTCGAATGCAATCTTATTTATTTTAAACGTCATTTTACGTTGGTTTTTCGAAGTGTAAACTTGTGGGTTTTTGCGTAGCATGCAGCAAGATTGTAAGTAAAATTTAAATTTATTTCCTCTTATTAATCGATAGTTTTTAAACGATGTGTAACAAAATCACCAATACAACGCTTCGACAAATAATTTTATTTTAAAATTTTATTTTAAAATGAGTAAAATGAGATGTATATTTCATGCGTATTTTTCGCATATCATCAGCACAATACGGAATATCTGATATTCCGTATTCTGCTGATGATTTTTAAATAAAAATCATTTTAAAATAAAATTATTTGTCGAAGCGTTGTGTTGGTTATTTTATTTAATCTCGTTTATTCCGATTGCTTCGTAAACTCTTTACACATTAGTTTTCTATTACTCCTTTATCTTTTACTAACACTTATTTTATAAGAAAACAACTGATGATGTGATATTTTTATGCAGGTTACAAGTGAGAGAAAGTTTCAAGTCGACCAGCATATTAAAACTCCATCTCATGCTGCAAAACTATCAAAGATGAAATTGGCGAGGAAGGGTCAGCAAACATTACCGCAATGTTTGCCATCAACCTCCAAAAAGTCGGAACAAGAACAATTTAATGAAGATTTGTGCCTAATGTTTGTGTCGGCAGATATTACACTACATACATGAAATAAACAATTTAAATGTCAAGTTATTTTTGCAAAAGTATACCAGCAAATATATATAATATTCCCGACGAGAGCACCTTAAGAAAAATTATATTCACCGTATCTATGCAGAAACATCGAGTAGCATTAAGAAGGCTGTGTCAAACAATTACCTTTATATATGCGCAGATGAAACTACTGATAGTGTGGGCCGATACATAGTTCATTTAATGATAGGTATTCTTAACGTATCGGTTTCAGCAAAATCTTATTTAATTTCATCCAAACAGTTGGAAAAGGCAAATAATTTGACAATAACAAGGTCTATACAGGAAGAACTGGCAACCTTTTTCTTACCGGAATCGATTCCAACAGAAAAAATGCTATTGTTTTTAACGGATGCCGCACCATACATGGTGAAGGTAGCTTGCAACTTGAAAATCTTTTATCCAAATTTAATTCACACAACTTGCTTGGCTCACGGACTAAATCGTGTTGCAGAAGAAGTAAGAAACCATTTTCCCTTGGTAAATACTTTAATTAGTAGTGTTAACAAAGTGTTTTTAAAGGCTCCATTAAGAGTTCAGTTTTACAAACAACATCTACCCGGTATTCCGCTTCCTCCTCAACCAGTAATCACACGATGGAGAACGTGGTTGGAAGCTGCTATTTTTCATGCAAATCATTATGAAGAATTAAAGACAATTATTATGGACCTTGATAGCGATACACAATCTGTGCTAGACGTCCAAAAGGTGTATTCGAGTAAAGAAATACCTCAACACTTGGCGTTTATTAAAGCCAACTACAGTTTTATTTCCACTTCTATATTGCAATTGGAAAAACAATTTATGTCACTAATTGAGAGCGTTGAAATAATAAACAAATTTGAAAAGTTATGTTTTGATGTTAAAGGTGTTAATTACCGAGGAGGGGGGTGATTTGATTCGTAAATGAGACGGTGTGTTGTGGTGGTTGCAGGGTGTTTGATTTGTATAAATAAAAATGATTGTTGTTGATAATTAATATATTGATAGTTTTCTAAACACAATTATTCCATCACGATTCGTAATGGTCATCAATTACAAGGTATAAAAGACGCCCTTAAACAAATAATAGATCCCAAACAATTATACGACATCTATTTTTGTGATAATTCATTAGAACCACTATTTATTAAAATCTGCCAAATTCATGAACTCACTAACAGAAGATATCGAAAATACCGAACGACAGTCGAATATAATCCAAGACTACCATTCTAAGAATCATAACGGTATTACTGAAACATACAATCATTTGAAATTGAAATATTATTGGCCAGACATGAAAACCAAAATCAATAAAATTATAAACGAATGCGAAACTTGTCTCCTAGGTAAATACGAGAGAACTCCGTACAAAGTGCCCTTTTCCGGCCCATTATTAGCAAAAGGCCATTTGATATTGTACACATAGACACATTTGCATTCGATTGTAATGGACACTTTGGGAAACAATATCTTACAATACTTCGCAATAAAAGTCACTTGACCGACTTGAGTTTTATTGAATAAAATCTATAACTGAACGTGGAATATTACAACTGATGTGTTTGTTTTTTAAAGGTACTACTACTCTTGCGTTACTTCTGTTGTTGTCTTCTGGCTTCTGCGTTTTTTGTGTTCTCCGCTATTCTATTCTAAGTTACATATATGTATAAGTTTCTATATCGGTTGCATTTCTTATCTAACTTGATACCGCGCGCGAGATGGTGGTGAGTTGAAAGTTCTAAACGAGAATATTAGCGAGAACTAACTAACTTAACTAAGTTAAGAGAACTATGCGTAAACAGGCAATGCAACTTAAATAAGATATCCAATATATGAAAATGTTGTTTGTGACAATTTATCGACAGGAACAAATAGAGTATTAAGATAGTTGAGAAACAATAGTCATATGAATCACACAATAATATAGTTACGATTAATATAACATAAAGAAAATAATAAATCAAATAGGTAAGTAGGTAGGTCGGTACATTACACGATTGACACAAGTTCTTAACGCTTATGGATTTGTTTTCGAGATATATACAGGCATACTATTGTTACCGTCTCCTCTTTTGGAGAAAGCACCATGCGGTTACCCGCTTGCGTGTGGATATAGAAATTAAAACAGGCTTTTCTGTTTTATGCCGGTTTATTTGATAGATATGATTAGTAATACATTTAATACACAATAAAAGAACATTTCATCAGATAGCTATAATTGACACAGTTACTATATAACATTTCTACACACAGATATGATTGACACTCACAATAAAAACGATCGTAAATCATCATTTCAAGGTCATTTTTTTAGATAAAAAAATGTATCGCAACTTATGCTAGTAATGTGTATCACGTCTAGCGTGTACTGTGTTTTAGCCCATTTGACTTAACGCTTGCATCTTGCATTTAAGTCGGGCGGTGAACGACGGTCTGTTACTTGAATCCGAAGAATCGGATGGTTCTCGCTTCGGAGAAAATTAAAATGTATTTGTGGCTAAACGCTTTAGAATACGTTTTGTTCAAAACAGTTCAAATATTTCGTCTTTGCGTTTGTCCTAAATTTTCTAAAGACGCCAGCCACAAACGTTTGCGCCTAAGCGCGGTACAAACGGCGAAGCCGTAACATATATGTCTCTTAGGACGGAGACGTTAACGTACGTTTGTCTTCGACGTTTAAATTTACTGAAGACCGAAGTCTATACAAAATTTTATGCGGCGGACGGTCGCCGTGGTCTGTTAGACGCTAAATTGAAAGAACGTAAGTTCGTATGGTTTCAAAGCACGTTTGCCCCTAAAGGTGTATGCAGCGTTGAGCCGGAGGGCGGTCGCCTGTACGTACGCCGTAGTACGAAGAAAGACGGACGGATCTTCTTCGGTCTCGCTAGGAGACTTATACGTATAAGTTGGTTTTACGTACTTAAGCACGATGGATGCAGCGGAACGCCGAGGGAAGGCGGTTCAGTTCAAATCGGCGTTCGAGTGGTCTTATCTCTGCTCGCAGCGCCAGTCTAGCTTGCGTGCATCATCTCTGTGTGCTTGCCTTCCTATGATACCGACGAAGCCACAGACTGTTTATTTGGACGATTGGACGATTCCTTCGAAAAGAGGCCTAACGCAATGGGTTACGATGATTCATTCTTCGCTCGATCTTTTCAGACGGGGACTGCACTGACTGCAGGCGATTGACATGTATTCACCGACGGTGACATTCGATACTTTCCATCCTCGCACGGTTAACCGACCGACTATACTCGTAAGTCTGAACGTACGTTAAAATATACGCACGCATTGTCGCTAGCGTTTGATACAGAATATAAACACTTAAAACAGTCAAAACAGGAGATAATTTTAAATGTGGTACATATACGATACATGTAACATGTATAACACAAAAATTGAATATAGTTTTTGAAATATAATCGTAAGAAATAAAAGGAACAGTTAAAAAATTAAAAATCTCGATATATATCAAAACATTGATACAATATTACATATAAAAATATATACATACATATATACCTTAAGTCTAAAACAAATGTCTTTAAGTCTTTAACAACTATGTTCAAGACCTAATTGGTATTACACTTATATAAGAATACGCAGTTCTGCGCAAACGAAAAAAGTATACCGAATCATAAAATGGAGCAGTTAGAGCAAAATTAAGTTAGTAGATTTAAATTTGTCAAATATGTATATGTCGTATAGATTTATGCCAAAATAAATGCTTTATTTATATTTGTTTTATTTTGTATAGGTAGAGGATGTTACGATCGGTAGATATATATAAACGTTGTAAAATTGAAAAATTACATTAATAAATAAATTTAGATTAATTAGAAGTTAATAATATCACCTGAAAATAAATTTATATGATTCTTAGAAGAAAGTAGATAAATACTTACTCTTAACCACGGGACCGAACTAGTATACGGCCATCGGAGCGAACTAGTATACAATTAAAAGGATTTTTTGCGCGCGAGAGCGAACTAGTGTGTGCCGACTCAAAGGGCAAGATAATGTAATGGAACTTATCGTTAGGGCTTTTGGTTCGCGTAGTAAAACACAGGACGCCACCTACATACTATATCTTTATTTGTAGATTTTAACAGGGGAACGAAGCAACGGAAGGACAGCGTAACGAGTAACGGCAACAAATTTTGGGTATTTATACGTTAAAATATCATAATATCAACTTATGGTTGGTGAAGACAGTGAGAACGTACACAATAACTGAATCACAACTTGAATTTTGGACTCAGTTTGCTATCTTAAAATAAATACAAATTCATTGTTCGTGAACACTGACAGTATTTACAATACAGATAATTAAGCAACGTGTATTTGATTTACAATGAGTAGCGACGAGAAATCAAGAAGATAATAGTTAGAATTTGACCTTTAAATAACATACATAGTTATAATGCATACAATAAGATACAGTAAAATAGGAACATAATAATATAATAATACACATGTGTTATGATTCATTACACCTCCCCTAAGAGAATTAAAAGTAAAAGTGTATTTATCTCTTAATTTTGCTATTCGCTCGCTTCGGCGAACGGGTAGAGTTTCCCTTAAAACTATATTTTCTTCTCCTTCAGGACAACTTATCTCTATGCTATTGCTGATTTCATTAGACACTTCACGTTTTTTATTTTTACATACATTTAAAGTAGTACAGTTGGTAATACAATTTGTTTTTAAACAATCATTATTTTTACAAAGTTTCCTTCTACAATATAATAATAATAATAATAATAATAATAATAATAATAATAATAATAATAATATATTTGCCCAACAGAAGAATATTCCATTTACAGGACAAACTTAATTTCTAACATATATATATATATATATATATATATATATATATATATATGAATAACACAGAAGTATAAAACAAAATTAATAAGAATAAACATATTGCAGGTAATTGCAAATCAAAAGTATTCTTACATAATAAGCTTAACAAAATAATACTGAAATACAAAATTTTAGATGTAGTTATAATTTGCTGAGCATAAATTCAACAGCGCTTCCAATGGTGTGTAATTAATATCCACGTTGCTATCAGATATGGAATTGAACGTCATGCAAGTTCGGTAAACAGGAGATCTAATCAGAATATTAGTTTTCGGTCTAGGGCAATAGAATACATTTGAAAATCTCGATGATGGTCGAGGTACAGCAAAATCAATACTCTCCAAGAGTCTTGGTGTGTCTAAATGATTGTGGATTAAATCGTACAGAAACTTTAAATCTGCTCGTTTGCGACGTAAACCCAGCGACTCGAAATGGAACATATTAAGAAGTAATGCATGGCTAAAACCTTGAGTGGGATAAATGGAATGAATACGATAGTATAAGTATTTTAGGAAACGCCTTTGAACTTGTTGAAGCGTACTTACTTGATATTTATATACAAGTGACCAGACTATGGAGGCATATTCAAGTTTAGGCCGTACATATGACGAATAGAGTAGTATCAAAGGTTCGATAGAGGCAAACTTTTTGTAGTTCTTGTAATGAAACCCAATGTTTGCAGTGCCGAGTTAGAAATTTGAGAAATATGTTCACCGAAGGTTAACCTAGAATCAAAAGTCACGCCCAAATCCCTTATAGAATTTGCTCTGTCTAAAATTGTGTTTTCATAAATATAATTGTATATAATCGGGTTTGACTTTTTAGAATAACTTACAATCTTACACTTAGTTACATTCATAGTTAACCTGTTGCTTGTACACCATTCTTCGACAATGGATAGCTGGCTTTGTAAGAATTGGCAGTCACCAATATCAGCAATTGAGACAAACAGTTTAAGGTCATCTGCAAATAATAACTTAGGACAGCCGATTCTGTTACACAGGTCATTTACAAAAGTTAGGAATAGAAGAGGTTAGTTCCTTGAGGTACTCCAGATGAGGGAGAGAAATCATCATAAAAGTGACCTTTGAAAGCAACATAATGTCTTCGATTAGATAAATAGGACTTGAAAATGCTATTAGCTTGAATGTAGGTGTCAATCTAGCTACCTTCCAAAGCTCAGGAAAAGTAGTAGTGTTTAGAGATAAGTTAAAGAGGTAGCACAAAGGATAAGCGAAAACATTTGCACAGTATTTTAGAATAAATGACGGTATACTATCACATCCAGTATTGAAATCGTTCTTAAGGCCCTTTATTGCGTGGATGATATCAGATTCATTAAAGTGGTTGACATTAGTCGGCACAGTGTTCAAGCAAGATGGTGTCATGTGATCAAACTGTGAAACTGGAAGATACACAGAGTAGAAAAATTCCTTAAATCCATTAACTATAGATGAAGGGTCGCTTAAAGTATCTCCATTTGAATTAATTAAAGAATTGGGTATACTAACATTATTTCTCCTAGATTTTACGAATTGCCAAAACTGCTTTGGATTAGTTGAAATGTACGACTCCATGCTTGATATATAATCGCACAATAGTGCTTTCGAATTTATTTTAATTTGTTTCCTTAGCTCTTTGAATTGATTAAAATCATATATATTTTTAGTTTTTTGAATTTTAGGCGATAATGGTTTTTTAGTTCAATACTCCCAATAAGCTCGTGGGTAAACCAAACAGGATAGTTAGATTTATTAGGGCGTTTAAGAGGAACATGTAAAACAAGACATTGATAGATTTGATCGTAAAATGCTTTACATCCATCATCGACGTTCACATAGTTGAATATGAAAGACCGATCTATATTTTGAAAGGAATGGTAAAGATTAATAAAATCAGCTTTCCGGAAATTAAAATTTTTATGTTTGAAATTGGGATTTAGACCTATGACACGGACAACCGCCCCCTAGAATTCGTTATAGTATTAACCTGCATGAGATTGATAAAGTTGAGGAAGTTATTTAGGACTCTAGATTTGAAATCGTTGCTAGTAAGATTAATAAAATGAGGAATATTACAGTCGCCTAGAATAACGATATTCTCATCTCTGTGAATACAAAGTTCCTCAAATAGATTAAAAAAGTTCAAACTCTGCAGATGAAATATCAGGAGGTACATAAATTACACAAAAAGATATTTTTGTATTGGATTTTAAAGTACATCCCACTATATCTATCAAGGGTAGTGCGTTCTTTACTAGACTAATATCTATTGGTTGAAAAAGCAAGTGAGATTTCAAAGCAAGAATAACACCCTCACCTCGGGTTCTATTTACTTCATCAAACCTTCGATCACTGTGCAAAATTGAGTATGTCGGAGGAAACGACAAGCGTGGTAGGTTAATTAGTTCTACCTTGTCTTTTATGAGTTATCTTCTTAATTGTACAAGAACATTAAATAAATCCTTAGAGTCTGCTTTATCCCAATGGTATTTTTTGTGAATTAAATAGTAGTGTGTAGCATTGCTTGCTCTTACCTTGTGAATATCGTTAACTTTCACGTTTTGATCCTTTAATAAATCTAAGTGATTAAATTTATTATTCAGATCAAGTAGAGGTCTAGGAAATTTTCGTAGGTATCTGTCTCTTTATCGGTATGGATTTTACTGACTTGGGCTTCTGTATTTATTCTACTTAATGAATCCGCATGTTGATTTTTCTTCCCGGGTCGATACTGTATTTGATAGTCATATTCTTCCAGGACTAATCTCCAACGTAATAATCTAGAACTAGGATCCTTAACATTCATTAGAAATTCGAGAGGACGATGGTCGGAGAGGATATTAAATCTGTAACCATAGATTTAGGGCTGGAAATGTTTAACAGCCCATACTATTGCCAACAGCTCACGTTCTATGGTGCTGTAATTTATTTCAGTCTTGTTCAAAGTCCTACTAGCGTACGCTATGGGATGATCTTCTCCTAATTCGCCTTGCGAAAGGATGGCACCAATTGCGAAATTACTTGCGTCCGTGGATATGTGAAATGGCTTGGAGAAATCTGGGTATTTCAATATAGGTTGGGAAATTAGAAGATTTTTTAAGGTTTCAAACGATTCCTGTTGCAAGGTCGTCTAGTCGCATGGGACGCCTTTCCTTAAGAGCTTGGTCAGTGGTTGCGTTACTTTACTAAAATTTGGAATAAATCGCCTATAGTATCCAGATAATCCTAAAAATGATTTGATGTCCTTTGGAGATTTTAATTGAGGATATTCGGCTACAGCTTTTACTTTTGACGGGTTTGGTTTTACACCTTTATCGGTAATTAAATGTCCCAGATACATTACCTCTTTGCGAAGAAATTCGCATTTTGCTGGTTGTATTTTCAACTTGTTTTTTGATAGTCTCTCAAATACTTCTGTAAGTCGTCGGTTATGTGTTTCTAGATCTCCTGCGTGAACAACAATATCATCCAAGTAAACAAAACACCTGTGATTTTGAATGCCTGCTAGTGCAGTATTCATTAACCGTTGGAAGGTAGATGGGGCATCTTTGAAACCAAATGGCATACGTTTGAATTCATAATGACCCGATGGTACAGAGAATGCCGTTTTAGACGCATCTTCTGGGTTCATCTCGATTTGATGAAACCCTGATGTTAAGTCTATAGTGGAAAAGTATTTCGAATGACCTAACTGATCCAGGATGTCCGTTATGTTGGGTAAAGGATAAGAATCACCTATACTGATATTGTTTAGTTTCCTGTAATCAGTGACGACTCGCCACTTTTATTTGCCAGTTGCGTCCCCTTTCTTTGGGACCACCCAAACTGGAGAATTCCATGGAGATGTTAACGGAATGATGATTTCTTGATCTAACATATTCTGGATTTGACTTTCTACTTCAGCTTTGTGGATCTCGGGAAATCTGTACGTTTTTGTATTAACGATGGTGTTGCCAGAGGTAGGTATATTATGTTTTATGAGGTTAGTGTGAGACAGAATATCGCCGTCTAAATGAAATATGTGGTTGTATTCCTTGCAGATCTCCAAGAGGGAAGCCTTTTCTTTATTATTCAAATGATCGGTTCTTAACGATGCCTTGAGAGTCTTGATACGATTACTGTCGCAATTCGGAAATTCTTCTTGTGGAGTTTGATTTTCGGCAGCCTCATTAGAAATTGGTTCCAATACTAAATCGATATTGTAGATATTGATGGATTTTTCTGTTGAATTTAATATCGTTGTGAAGGCAGTGTTGTCGTCGAGCACTTTTACTAAACTCGAACATAAGTATATACCTTCTAAAATTTCTGTTTTCGGAATAATGCCTTCTTTTATCCTAGGGTAATTCGTAATTCTCGCTTTCACTACTGTTTCGCAACGAGGTTGTATGATATATATCGGAGATTTAAGTTTTTGATTTGACGTTTTATTGGGTGCAATTGGGTTTGGAATTGAATGTTGTATATTATTTGAAATCGATGTGGAGGAACGAGAAGAAATATCGGAGCTAGAGTTGTCATTGGAGTTTCCACATATTTGATCGGTATTGTGATGTAAGATGTACTCTTCATCGAAAAGATGTAACAGATCGCTTTGGTAGTCAACCTTTGCGTTGGAGATTTTTAACAAATCGTTGCCTATTATGCCGTCGAATGGTATAGGAAAGTCGTCTGGTACAATATGAAAAGCATGACAATTGTTCCCTAATTGTGGAGAGATGGTTAGGTGAGTATAAAGAGTTGTTTTAATTGATTCTACGACGTTATTATCTATACCTCTCAAAATGATTTCGTTCCCAGTGAGAATTTCACTGTTACGTTTTAACTTGGAAGATTTGATGAGACATTTGCGCCTGTATCGATGAGAAATCTTGAAGAACAATTAAGCTCAGGTATAAATAATTCAACGAAGGAAGTAACACCTTGGAAGTTTATTGTGTGGATTCGGCCATTATGAAATTTGCGTTCCGCTGCTTGGCCGTTTGCTTGGAACGATTTGAGTTTAAATGGTTTTGTGTATTAGAATTTTGCGCTATATTGCTATTACCATGATGCAATGAATCTCGCTTTTTATTATTATAATTGAGTAGGTTAACATATGCCGCTCTTGCATCCGTAGACAAGGAATCATCTAAGCAATTTAATAATTTTATATAACAACTCTCAATTTTATTCGCGAAAGACATAACATTTTCCTTAAAGTTCTGGCGACAAGAACTAAGTTCTAGTTGCCATTGTCCAACGGTTCTTTTCTCAGCATAATGTACTGAGAATTTAGTTAATATATTTTTTAAGTAAATTGCACCGGTCTAGCTCGTAGATAAAATATAAAAGCATAAATTATAACAATTTATATTTATAACTTTTTCGAAATATTGAACATAAAATCAAAACAAATTTACCTATTTTAGTGTGTGTGAAAGTATAAGTGTATTTTCTGTTGACGGTCCTTCCTAACCAAAAAAACTTTTATTTCTTTTCCGAAACCAGGACGACACTGTTTTATTTCTCCGTTGTCCATGAATCCATATATTTCCTTGGTTATTTCCAGTAAATTTGTGTAGGTATGTGAATTCTTGTAATGCATAATTATGCATTATTTACAATTATAATTGTTGTAGGAAATGTGTGTTAAAATGTTAACAAAATGAAACTAGAAGATAATCACAAAAAGAAATTAGTGTCTTATTGTAGATTAACAATTGGTAAGTATAAAATGGTACTGAAGGAAAAAACAATCTTAAAACATACAAGAAAGGTAATTACTTAACACGACTTCAATCTCTAAAATGTACTATTCTATTTATTTATTGCTTTATTTAACTGATATATTTAATTTTAAATTGTTTTCAATAGGAAATATATTTGATTAACTTTATATGGATAAATATTCTCTACATTGTAAATGCCTTTCACGATATCAGCTCTTGATAAATTTGATGTACATTGAGGATGCACAACAATTTGGCATTCGTTGCAGAGACTGGCTATGGGCCTAGCGGAAGTTGACTTTGCAATTAGCACACATTATTGGTTTGGTGCATATCCCGGGATCGAAATTGTGCAGTATATTATAATGAATTCTTTGAATGAAACTCTGTCGAAATAAATCGTTCTTCTCAGGAGATTGTGTGACTTGTTCTAACACCCTCATGTGATCCTTGATATTTCCTGTGGTATTAGTTCTTTCCAAATTATCTGAACATAATTGCGATTTCAAATTTACTATCTCTTGTCTTAAACTCTTTGTAAGTTCCCTTTCTTTATTGAATTGATATTCTAAATCTTTATAGTTAAGCACAACAGATAAGGGTGAGTCATTTTGCTTTTCCGAATTCCCAAATATTTTATCTGTTAGTTTCTTTCCTTTCTTCTCCCATTTGGAGTTTTATTTGAAGGAAATCAATTAATTTAGTTTGCTGTTGAATTGTTGATTCGGTTTCAAGTTCCCTTTCTTTGTGGTACGCGTCTTTTTGCAATAACCTTTCATTACGTTGATTAACTTGTTCAAACAAAGCTATATTTAAATTCGTAGATTCATTTAAATTCTGACATAACTTGAAGTTCGATTCATTGACACCTTTCAAATGTGTTAATTGCAACGAATTCTCTTCCTTTAATGCCCTATTTTCAGATAAACAAGTGTCAATAGTTACCAATTCTTTTCATTTAAACCTATTTCTCATTGTACATTCGTTTATATCTCTATTTTCATTTTCATACGTAATCTCAATATTTTCTAACCTTACATTTAATTCATTAGATTTAGTTGTACTATCTACTTGTTTCTTCTGACTGTGCTCCTGACCATTAATAGCACATGATAACTTAATTAAGGAAGACATTAGTTTTTCTAACGCCCTTTCTATTTCACCCTTCTCCGTGTCATCTTGGCGCTTGTTTGACATTTTTAAATTCTAAATTTGTGTATGATACAATGAAATGAAATTAAATCAATTTAAAAACTAACTTTAGGTTCGCAAATGAAATAAATGAATTTAGCTTCGTCCCACGTTTTGTGCGCCTAATTTGGGCTAAATATGAGATCGAGTCCCGGCCGATTTTCGCAAAAAATTATAGCGCTGTAAAGGTGACCTAGAAAGTGATAAATTATCTTAATAAAAGTTTTGCGAGACGCGCCTCCCAGAGTCACAATTTCAGAAAAACGGTCTTACCTTGAAGTGTTTACGTTACGTTCAAACGGAGTCTTCTTATGTATTTAATCCCATAAGTATAATTTATAATACATTTATAATAACTTTTATCCTTTTTCTACAAATATACGTTCAATTATTAATATAATTTCCAGTAATTTACCAATAATTTTACATTTTCTGGGACGTTAAAATATATATCTTTTTAAGTGACATTTAACTGGTAGTAACCAGCAATTATAGATACCTTCTTTATAATCCAGTGCCAACTTAAATAAAACTGCAGTCCTATGCTTATTCCATGATAGAAATACATTAGGTATGTTCGTGCGCATCTAGCGATAACGCGCTTTGGGCAATTCTAATATATGTATATACATATGTAGTTATAGCAGTCACTACCGTAGCGAAACATCCAGAACTAAAGGCAAGTGATAACGCGCGGTGGTAAATGCGCAAGAAAATCTTATTTTGGTAAACTTATGAGCATACCTAATGTATTTCTATCATGGTTTATTCCTATTCTTCCCTAATAATTCAAATTTGACATTGAACATTGACTTTTGAAATGGCGCAAGTAAATTTAATAGAATTATATAAAATATGTAATTTAAAAACAAAATTAGAAATGAGTCGCCAACTTATGCAGTGGGGATTAGTTCCCAACGAGGGTAGCTACATGTGCCCTCGTTGTGGATCCCCACTGCAATTAAGGCTGGAGGAGAATCGGTAAGTATTACGTGCATTTGTTATATACTTTATATTTAAGATTTTTTTGTACTAGATGTGATGGTTTAAGATGGAGGTGCGCAGGAACGATTATAAATCGTTTTAAAAAGAGAGAACGGTGCGGGGGTTTTCGAATTTAGAACGGGGACGTTCTCTTTTAGGTCGAAACTTTCGATTTTCCAAATTTTAGGATTCGTCCATCTTTGGGTTGCCAACAGTCCCCTAACTTTCATTTGTGATGAATTACGTATCGTAAGCAACACCGCGGTAGATTGGGCGTCTTTTTGCCGTGAGGTTGTTTTAGATGCGTATATTCTACATAAAGAGAAGTTAGGGGGCCCAGGTAAAATCGTAGAGATTGACGAGTCCAAATTTGGAAAACGAAAGTATCATCGTGGACATTTTGTAGAAGGGCAATGGGTTTTTGGAGGCTACGAACGAGGTACGGGCAGAGTTTTCATGGTTGCCGTTCCAGATCGGTAAGATTTAATCACCTTAATTTAGTTTGGCATGTTTGGGGTGGTTTTGAGCCTGGTGATGTGGGGCGATTTGGACTGGACGGCGTGGGGCGGTTTCGAGCCGGGCGGTGCGCGGGCGGTTTTGGGCCTGGACGGCGTGGAGGCGGCTCTGGGCCGGGTGGTACGGGGGCGGTTTGGGTCTGTACGGTGTGTGGGGCGATTCTGGGCCGGGCGGTGTGGGGGCGGTGTGGGGGCCGGTTTTGTACTGGACGGCGGGGGCGATTTCGAGCTGGACGGTGCGGGGGCGGTTTTGGGTCTGGACGGTGTGAGGGCGGCTCTGGGCCGGGCGGTACGGGGGCGGTTTGGGTCTGTAGGGTGTCGGTTTCGAGCTGGGCGTTGCAGGGGGCGGTTTTGGGTCTGGACGGTGTGAGGGCGACTCTGGGCCGGGCGGTGCGAGGGCGGTTTGGGTCTGTAGGGTGTGTGGGGCGGTTTTGTGCTGGACGGTGGGAAGGGGGGCGTGGTTCGAGTTGGGCGGTGCGGGCGCGGTTTTGGGTCTGGACGGTGTGAGGGCGGCTCCGGGCCGGGAAGTACGGGGACGGTTTGGGTCTGTAGGGTGTGTGGGGCGGTTTTGGGTCTGGGCGGTGTGGGGCGGCTCTGGCCCGGGTGGTTTTGGGCCTATACGGTGTGGGGGCGGCTTTGGGCCAGGCGGTGTGGGGGCGGCTCTGGACCGGGTGGTGCGGGGCGGTTCTGGACCGGGTGGTGTGGGGCGGCGCTGGGCCGGTTGGTACGGAGGCGGCTCTGGATCTGGACGGTGTGGGGGTGGCTCTTGGCCGGGTGGTGGGGACGCGGTTTTGGGCCTATACGGTGTGGGGCGACTTTGGACCGGACGGTGCGGGGGCGGCTTTGGGCCGGGCGGTGCGGGGGCGGTTTTGGCCCTATACGGTGTGGGGGCGGTATCGGGTCTGGTGATGTGGGGCGGTTTTGGGTTAGGCTGTCTGGGCGCTTTTGGGGTGGGGCGGCGTGGGGAATTCAGCTTTGGCCAGGTTGGGTCGCATTGAATACTTTAATATATTTTGTATGTGAAACCATAATTGTTCTAATAATTTTTCTTTTATTTGCAGGTCTGCTGACACGTTGCTTCCGATTATCCGTGAGTGGATTGAATTGGGAACAACGGTCATCAGCGATTATTGGAAGGTCTATGACTGCCTCTCATTGCATGCGTATGAGCATTTGAAGGTAAATCATTCTTTGACTTTTAATGATCCTGATACAAATGCTCATACCAATGCAATCGAGTCCTCGTGGCGGGCTGCCAAGAATACAATAAGTTCTAGCGGACGAAGAAAATCCCATATTCCGGGAAATTTGGCTCGGTATATGTTTGACCAAAGATGTGCCGAGTTGAAATTGGATCGGACTGTGGAATGTTTACGTCTAGCAGGGCTATTGTATAACCCATTAAACCCTACGGAATGCCCACGAGACGAAGAAAAGGAGGACGCATCAGATTCAGCTTAAATGAAATTAACCCATTTGTACCCGCCGTCCTCATTTTAGTACAGTAAACTGTATCCAAATGAATACAGCCGGTACAAATGGGTTAAGGATGGACGTGGACGTGATCGATTTTAACTCCGACTTACTTCGAGCGGTAAACACCAATGGAATTACAATTTTGGCTTGAATCGTTTGTGTATTATAAGGGTATTAAAGAAGAAACGGCAAATTACAACGAAATTGCTGACGTGTACGTCGTGGAAGTTCTAAAAGCAGCTGAAGCAGAAATAGAAGAGCCCGAAATTGTTAGATTTTGTCGATGATACATGTATTTATTTGTGTATTGCTCTCTTAATTCTTGGACACATTTAAAAGTGAAATCGTTTGCAAATTTTTTACTAAAATATTTTTTGAGCGTATTTTTGTATTCATTTTAAATTTTAATTATATTTTATTTATATATTTGTGTATTGCTCCATTAATTCTTGGACACATTTAAAAATAAAATCGTTTGCAATTTTTTACTAAAATATTTTTTGAGCGTATTTTTTATATTCATTCTAAATTTTAATTATATTTAATCATGCAAAAGAAACAGCAATTAATAAACAAACAACTAAACGAAACTAGAATATATATAATACAATGAACATATGGTGTGAATCAGTGATATACCAAATAGATTAAGGTAAATTACACATTGAATTTTTCTTAAATTAACGACTAGCAAATACAGAAAAAATAATAAAAATACGCAAGTTCGTGCATCAATCAATTTTTCCGTATACGGCCTTTAACCCCAATAGACCGTTTCGAAGAAGAATAAGAATAATTATGTAACATACATGCATCTATTTAAGTTGGTACTGGTAGCTACCAGCACCTACCAGTCAAATGTCATTTACAAAGTGACACATTGTAACGTCCCAGAAAATGTAAAATTATTGGTAAATTACTGGAAATTATGTTAATAATTGAACGTATATTTGTAGAAAAAGGATAAAAGTTATTATAAATGTATTATAAATTATACTTATAGGATTAAATACATAGGAAGACTCCGTTTGAACGTAACGTAAACACTTCAAGGTAAGACCGTTTTTCTGAAATTGTGACTCTGGGAGGCGCGTCTCGCAAAACTTTTATTAAGATAATTTATCGCTTTTTAGATCACCTTTACGGCGCTATAATTTTTTTTTGCGAAAATCGGCCGGGACTCGTCCTCATATTATTCCCTAATTTGTACTGAGAATTTAGTTAATTTTTTTAAAGTAAATTGCACCGGTCTAGCTCGTAGATAAAATATAGACGCATAAATTACAATTTATATTTATTACTTTTTCGAAATATTGAACATAAAATCAAAAAATTTACCTATTTTAGTGTGTGTGAAAGTATAAGTGTATTTTCCGTTGACGGTCCTTGCTGTATCTCCTCTTTATCTGTATGGTGAGGTTCTTTTCTTACTAATACTTCTTCTTCTTACTAATATTTCTTATTAAAACCTCTTTTTTTCTTTTGGAAATATATTTCAGACTTCTTTATTGACTTTTCTCAATTTTTCAATTTTTATCGTCGTTAACCAAAAACATTTATCTTCTTTTCGAAACCAGGACGACACTGTTTTATTTCTCCGTTGTCCATGAATCCATATATCCTTGGTTATTTCCAGTAAATTTGTGTATGTGAATTCTTGTAATGCATAATTGTTGTAGGAAATGTGTGTTAAGATGTTAACAAAATTCTTTTTATACGTTTTTTATTCATTAAATCATGCTTTTATAAAATATTTAACTCTGCTTCTTATTAAAGCTCTCGCATTGTCTGTAAGTTTAGTTTGTATTAACGTCAATAATATCGTTTTATATTCAAGTTTAATGAGTGATGACCTGATTTTATAATAACCTGAAAACAATCTTTTTGCTATTAAAACAACTTCAATTCCTGTTGATTTAATATGTCAGTACAGTTTAATCAAAATGAAATTTATATTGAAATAACATCCCAAATCATGATGAATGAAGTCATTTCAAGTTGAAGCAACGTGAAATATAAGTTGAATCAATATGATTTGGATTTTCATTCAACATGAAATTAATTTAAAATTAAAATAGTCACTAGGTTAAAGCAACAGGAAAATAATTTAAATAATGTGGTTTAAATGTTGATTAAATATGATGTTAATGTTATTTTAGTATAAATTGTTTTAAAATGACCTGTACAGTCATGTTGAACTAACGTGTAAGGTTCTATTTATTTAAAATGACCCCTATATTAAATTAAATCTTAAAAAGACGATTTTATCATATGTTTCATTTATTTATTGACATATAGTTAGTTATATACATACATACATATGTGCACATGTAAAGTAATTACAAATATAATAAACCAAATAAAGAATCAATAAAAAAATCTTTTGTACATTTCATTACAAATATTTATTTCTTAAATATATTTTCCCGTCATTAAGTTGAAAAAGATGTAAGGGAGGGCTTGTAAATTCATAAAGTTCTTTTAAAAATATTTAATCGAAAATAATCATCAAAATTAAGAATTTCGACTTCATGACATAAAACATATACTTTATCAGTTGTCTTCAATAAAATAAAAAATAATTTAAAAATTCATTTTTAATTGTTATATAACTGCCTTTTTTATAAACTCGACCTAAATACATTGCTTTATTATAATATACAACATTATCAATTTCTCTATTTACATATTCATGCATATGAGTAGAAATACAACTAGCATCAACAATATCTGCTCTACTTAACTCGAAAGCATCCGGAATCCCAGTCCTATACTCTACAAGAAATTGTGCAAAATTTAATCCCGCCTTCTTACAAAACGTTAATGGCAGATTCACTCTTGAATTCATATTATTACAATGTTTTTAGAATTGAAAAGTTTTTAAATTACGTAGCAGTTCAACGGTACGTAATTGTTTAAAAAATCAAAAGTTGTTTAAAAATCAAAATTGTCCTTAGAAGTTTTTAGTTCTTTTTACCTAAGCAAAAATGTTCGTTGCCATTTGTCTTTAACATCATCCCAATTGGAAAAATCTCTTGGAAGCGATGTTTTCAATGCTGACAAAACAGCTTCATCAAATTCAGAACTCAATACAGAGGAATCTGACACTTCTACATCGTCTTCATATTTATGCAACAACCGTGGTAGTTTTGCTTTTTGGTTGCACTATTTGTCCCAAAGCTTACCAACAGGATTCGTTTTCTTACCTCTTGGTACAAAATAATATTCCTGAAATTTTTAAAATAAATGTTTATAAAATATATTTTTATATAAAAGACAAAAAGACTTACTCTGCTTTCGTCGGAAAAGTTTTCTGTTATTTCATCAACAATAGTTCGAAAATCTCTTGGTGACAATTTTACGCCATGGTAAAATACGTCTTCTAATATAATACTGATTAAATCTGCACGGAGGAATTCTGTCAAACAACGATTTTTTTCATAATAGGAAATTAAGAATTTTCCTTTAAGGTTATCTTCTAAAATAAGCTTAAGATTCTAAAGTAAAAGAAATAAATAAGTTCTGTATATATGCAACACTTATATGATAGATCTCTACCACTAATAGGTCAATAAAACAAGGCTGGTTTGAACGATAGTTATATTTTCAGAACGTTTACAAACGTTTTCGGAATCAATAGATTCTGAAAATATAACTATCGTTCAAACCAGTCTTGTTTTATTGACCTATTAGTGGTAGAGATCTATCTGTAGTGTTGTATATAATCTTTATTAATAAACAACTTGTTTTCTTAATCACAAATTTTATTTTGTCTCCGATCTATAATGTTGTTATCCGCTGCTGTTCAAACCTAACCTCCTCACTCACTTTTTTGGCGCGTAATTTAAACTAAGATATTACATTTCTTCTCCTACTACAAAATAAATTAACAGAATGTATTATATTGTAATAACATTTCCTGGCGTCTTAAATGGAGTGATCTGTTTAGATAGATTAAGGCAAGATACTTTATATTTTAGTCTTATTCACTGAGGACGTAATCGTCAAGTCGTCTGGGCGGCCTTCGTATTCGTTGTGGACGTTCGTTTGCTGGTACTGGCACTGCAGATAGGTCTAATTCAACGTTGTCATTAACTTGATTCTCCTGTGGGTGAATGTGCTCTTCTTCCACGAGATCAAGGTGATTTTGCATCTGTTCTTCTTCTATAAAGTCGTCGCTGCTTTGATTTTGGTTTAGGAAGGGTTGGGAAGACGGAGGAAGTAATTTGAAAAAGGATGAGTTCCTTTTACAGATTTTACCATCTCTTGTGACTGTTATTGTAGACCCATTTATACCAATTATTTTAAAAGGCTTGGGATCAAATGGTGGCATCATTTTATGTGTTCTCTTTTGTTTCCACAAAACCATGTCACCTATTGTAAATGTAGCTCGTTTTGTTCTTCTCTTTACATCGGCATACGCCTTGTTCTTCTCTTTTGATAACTGATCTCTCGTAGTTATGTCGCTAGTCTTCTCAGCTTCATTTGTTATGGAGGGTAGGAGATTGTTTATCTTCCTATTGAAGAGTGCTTCATATGGTGAAATTCCGGTTGATGAATGTGGTGTAGATCTATAATTCAAAAGAAACGTTTGTATGTCTGCATTAATGTCTTTGCTTTCCAGAAGTGTGCACATGAGGGATTTCTTTATCGTTTTTACCAGTCTTTCAGCTTGCCCATTTCCTTCTGGCCAGTATGGGGTGGTTTTCCTGTGTTTAATATTGAGATCGTGCGCAAATGATGCCAAGTTGGTGGCATTAAACGGTGGTCCATTGTATGTTCTTAACTCTTTTGGAATCCCAAAGGTTGCGAACGTTTTCAGGAATATCTGTTTGACGTTTATAAAATTTGTAGAACTTACCGGTTCGGCAAAAGGAAATTTTGAAAACTCGTCTACCATAACAAGTAAATAGCTACCATTGGAGAAAGGTCCGGCGAAATCGGCTGCTAACCTCTCAAAGGGCTGTGTGACTGGTTCTGTAATTTTTAATGGTTCACCTTCGTTTGTGTTAGTGGCGGCCAAACAATAGATGCAGGACTTAACCGTCTCCTCGGTCATTTTGTCAAGTCGTGGAAACCAAACTTTCCTGCGAAGTAATTGTTTTGTTTTTGTAATTCCTAGGTGTCCTTTATGGGCTAAGTTTATGGCTTGTTGTTGGAGATTATCTGGCAAAACTATCTTCGTTCCTTTTAAAACAATACCGTCTACGACCGATAATTCTCGCTGAATTTGCTTGTAATTCTTCAATTCAGGTTTTTCAAGTAATTTCATGTTATGTGGAATTGCATTGACAATTTGCGATAAAATTTTGTCTTCTTTTGTTTTGTCCCTTACTTGTTTAACTGACATTGTCTTTGATAAATTTTCATACACTAGGAAGTTTACATAATGTTCAACTTTACTGATTTTGTTAGAGGGATTTCCAAAACTGTATCTAGATAGATAGTCTGAAGGATTATCAATGCCCTTTTTGTGTGTAACTACAAGCTCATATTGTTGTATTTTTAGTAACAGTCGTTCTATTCTTGCGCTAGTAAGTGATTTCGGGTTGTTAATAATGTTTAGTAAGGGTTTGCGATCCGTGTGCATATACACCGAAGTACCATAAACGTAAATATGAAAATGTCTTAGAGCCAAACTTATGGCATACATCTCTCTTTCTATTTGGCTGTATTTTTGTTCAACTGGGCTAAGCGTTCGGCTACCATATGCAATGACGCTGATATCTCCATCCAGAGATTCTTGAGAGAGAATTGCCCCTAGTCCATTCGGTCCTGCGTCTACATATAAATGTGTGCGTTTGTTTATATCAAAGTATGACAAATTACCTGCGTCACTTAGAAGGTTCTTTAGTTTGTCAAATGACTGTTTGTGTTTTCCCGTCCAATGCCACGCAGCATTTTTCACAATAAGTTCTCTCAAAGGCTTCGTGTGTTTAGCAAGATTTGGAAGAAATTTCCCAACGTAGTTCATCATACCTCATACCTCATACCTCAAACCTAACCTCCTTACTCCCTCTTTTGGCGCATAATTTAAACTAAGATATTACACTATCATATAAGATAAGTATAAAAAAGGTCACGAAATATATATATATATATATATATATATATATATATATATATGCAATCCAATAGAGCTATTTTGCAACCATGAAACTACTTTTTTGGTAATAGGTTCAGATATAGTGTAGTCATCGATACCATACTATTAGAATACAAATTTTATTAATAAAAAGTATAGTGTACAACAGTATTAGTAATTCTTTTTCTTACCTTACTTTTTCTCCAACCAAACAACTTTTCCCTAAAGCATGCGTCCAATTGGTGGTACAGCCTCCTTTATGTCTACTTTTGTCAAATACTTCAAGCTTGCAAACGTTATCTCAGCTTCTAAAATAATATCAATTAATCGAATTTTATTCAATTGTGTAAAAATGTTGCTAATAATATGCACATACATTTATGTACTATTGCGGCAATAAAAAATGGGACACTTAAAATAATGTAGTTTAAATCTGTCTTTTGCCTTGTCAAAAGTTATGTCATTTTGAAATCATTATTGACATATGTCATTATGTCGCATTTAAGTGCTACTGCAAAAATGGAAATATATCATTACATGGGGAAGGATGGTCCATAAGAAGACTAGGTAATAGATTTGGAGTGCCCAAAAGCGCATACAACATTAAAAATAAATGACTACAACAGGGAACTGTAGAAAGGCAAAGTGGTTCTGGTCGTAAATTAGTACGGAATTTCATGGAAGAAGAAAATCTTATTCAGTTTTTAAGGAATAATCCATTTGATACCGTGGTAAAAATAACTAAGAATACTAGATTAATTTATTGTTTCCATTAAGAGAAGATTTGTTTCCAAGATTTTTATTTAAAATAAATGCATTTAACAGAATTTTCTTGCGTTCGTTCAACTATTTTTGACAGTAGATAAGAAGATTGACGTGAACGTGACAAACGACTGGTTTATACAGCTAAAAAACAATCAAAATAGCCTATAGGACTTGTCCCGATTTTTGTTGCCGCAATAGTACGTATGTACGCATGTATGTAATATTTACTTACTTCCCAAATAGGGTTTTACTTCCACCAAATCAAAGTTTTTCAGTAACTCGTCCAACTGAATATTATCAGAACTAGGTATTAACAGCTGCAACTTTTTGTAGACCACTTTCAATATTTTCCGACATAATTGTATTAATATGGATAAATATATTTAAATACAAAATTTAACTAAACTTACTACAGTTCATCCACCACGCCCGACACTTGCCGAAACTATACTAAAATAATACTTTCTTTTCTTTTGCTTATGCAAAATAACGGCATCTTTGATGTTCGTACAATACTCAGTATTCATGTATATCGTCACCTGAAATACACAAGGGTCATTCATCACTTTTTAAAATAATTTCAAGCTAATTTAAGTTTGATTTAAAATTTGTCATTTGTCTATTTTACATTGGCCAATGTCAACCTTTACCTGATTTAATATTCATTTTACATTAGTCTATTTTTGTACGAAAATCTTGAATTTTGCTGTATTGATTTAGTAGGTTGCAACGCTGCTTTAACGTAATAAAACTTTAATTTTAATATAAAATGGGATTTTATGTATTTAACAAAGTGCAATGTTATTTTTACTGAGAAAAATATTGAATCAATTTGTTTTAAGGTAATATTGAACATTTTTCGTTTTGAATCAGTGTAAATCAATGTTAATTTTAAATTAGGTCACTAATTTTGTAGAAATTGAATATGATTTTAATCAACATTTCGTCAGGTTGATTTTTTCTGTGTGTAGGTAAAGCGCGAGAACAAATAGACGTACATTGTCATTTAACAACTTGGTACGAAATATCTGAACTATTACTTAGCCTATAGCAAGATACAAAGTCATTAGATCAGTTACTAGAAGAGTTGAATCAAATAAGCCAAGGTTCTGTCGAAAACGTGTCTCAATTCTATCAGAGATTAGAAGATGTTTCATCGCGAATTCTAGCAATACTCCATTCAATCGAAGCAGATCATTCAAAATTAAAAGGTAGATTAGCTATGACACAAGATATGACGCTAAATAGATTCATTTACCATACGCATCCACAACTATCACAAATGCTTCGATATAGAAACTTTAATAATATTAATAACGCCTTAACCGCTGCTCTTGCTGAAGAGAAAGCACTGTGTTTATCTTATAAAAATAATAATAATAAATGCAGGATATGCGGTCGCAATTCTACGAACGTATGCCACAGAAATAAAAATCGCCTACCCGTTCAAAAACCTGTTCACATGAATCAACCTCATAAGTTCACCCAATCGCCTAAACAGTGCAAATATTGTAAAAATCTAGGACATACTATTGATGAATGTCGTAAAAGACAGTATAATAACGCAAGGAAAAATTAAAATCAAAGTTAAAATCGAACGGATAGATCTCAAATTAACTCTAGTTCACAGTGTTAATTTCACACAACGAAATTTTCAGGAGGTCAATCAATCGACCGACCTCCCGAATCAATTAGACCAAGTTGCTCAAGAATTCACAAACTTCCACATCTAACAATTTCTAACGTTCTCGATACTACCAATGATCTTACTTACATTCTATTTCAATCACCTCAATCGAATACCGATAACGGAATTCTAAAACTTTTAGTCGACACTGGCGCGGCTGTATCTCTTATCAAATCCGGTAGTATCAACTATACAAAAAACGTCAGCAACAGGGCTGTCATATTAAATGGTCTATCAGTCGATGCACCTATTCAAACTCTCGGCGAAACCGACGTCAAATTACTATTTCACACGAAATCATTAAACGCTAATTTACAAGTTGTCAACGCAGCAACGAATATTCCTTTCGATGGATTATTAGGAGACGACTTTTACCGAAATCAAGAGGCAAAAATCGATTATGCTAATTCTACTATTTCTCTCAAATCATTACCATTTCCTATACCAATTTATCGGAATACGCCTCAATCATCAAGTCTCACAATAACTATTAATCCTCGAACTGAAACGGTCGCAATAGTCAAAATTAAAAATCCTGCTCATATTAGAGAAGGGATCATACTAAATCAACAACTAGAATCTGATAATTCAATACTAATTCCAAATGCTATTGTAAAGGTAAAAGGCGACACTGCTCTCGTAACTTTAGTTAATAAATCTATGTCACGAAAAACAATTCAATGTCCTGAATTATCCGTCTCTCCCTTACCACAGCAAGTGTATATTTACAAAATCTTCTCAGACAATTCAGTCAACACTCAACTCAGGTTAAACGTATTAAACGAGAACCTCCGATTAGCTCATTTACATAGTGAAGAAAAACTTCTCTTAGTGACATTTATCACGAGTTCAGTGACATTTTCCATTTAGCCGCTGATAAGTTAACAAGAACGACAGCGATAATGCATGACATTCCAACCTAAAACGAAAAGCCAATACATATCAAATCCTATAGATATCCAGAAATCCATAAGAATGAAGTTCGTAACCAAATCGACAAAATGCTGAAACAAGGTATTGTTAAACCCCCAATAAGTCCGTGGTCCAGCCCTTTATGGGTCGTACCGAAAAATTTTGACGCGTCCGGTGAACTAGTGGCAAGTGGCGCATTGTAGTAGATTACAGAAAACTGAATGAAATAACTATCGGCAATGCTTACCCCTTGCCTAACATCGAAGATATTCTAGATCAATTAGGTCACGCGCAGTACTTTTCAATACTTGATTTGGCTAGCGGATTTCATCAAATTCCGCTCAACCCAAAAGATGCTCCTAAAACCGCATTATCAACACCTGAAGGACACTATGAATACACGAAGATGCCTTTCGGTTTGAAAAATGCACCAGCATGTTTCCAACGTATGATGAACGGAGTACTTCTTAGGCCTTAATAACAGTTAATGTTTTGTTTACTTAGACGACATCATTGTCTACGGTTCATCTCTAGAAGACCATAACAGAAAATTGAAAAACGTGTTCTCAAAATTACGCAAAAACCACTTAAAATTACAGCCTGACAAGTGCAAGTTTTTAAAGCAGTCTTGCGAGTATCTAGGACATGTAATTTCTAATCTCGGAGTATAATCCCAGAAAGATAGTAGCTTTACAAAAAACTTCCGGACCACAAAATCAAAAACAAATTAAAATATTCCTAGACATTGTGGGATACTACAGGAAGTTTATAAAAAACGTTTTGACCATAGCAAAACCTCTGACTCAATTATTAAAAAGGATATTCAATTCTCCTGGAAAAAGGAACAAGAAAAATCGTTTTAAACTCTGAAATCAGCGTTAATTAGCAAACCCGTTTTACAATACCCAACTTTTACAGAACCTTTCATCGTAACAACGGATGCCTCTAACGTAGATATCGGCGGTATTCTACCTCAATTAAAAGATGGCGGTGATTTACCCGTTGCTTACTATTCTCGTACATTAAACAAGTCGGAAACGAATTATAACACCACGGAGAAGGAACTTTTGGCCATTATAAATTCAATCGAGCATTTTAGACCTTACTAATATGGTAAAAAGTTTCAGATATATACCGACCATCGTCCTGTCCAGTGGCTATTTAATTGTAAAATTCAAAATTGGTCAGGTGGTGCCTCAGCCTCAAGAATACGAATACGAAATCAAATACAAACCAGATAGGGTAAATTCAAACGCAGATGGCTTATCTAGATTGCCCCCAGATCTTGACACGAAACACGTAAATCTCGCAATTAACTCAGATAACAACTACCAAGATTTTATCAAATTTCATTATCAAAATCAAAATACAATTGTCTACGACAAGGTAAACAAGCCATTATCTAACATCAAGAGTCCGGTTGTGCTCAATTGGTCAGCAAATTTAGATGAAAGCAACGACCATTTCAAATATGTCGGTGATAATTTCGATATCTCAAAAGTAAAGCCAATTTTAAATAACGTGTGCAAATTAGAAAACAAAAGTCAGAAATTCTACATTTTGTTTTCAACCAATTTTGATTTTGATAAGTTAGAATATAGAAATTTATTCGAATGTTTTAAAAATCTAAAGTGAATCACTGAATGAAAGCATTACTATAGTACCACCCGACAAACATAATAACATAAAAATAATTCAATTGTATGAAATGCTGAAGTTTCTATTTCGTGATAATAACATTAAACTTTTCGATACTGCGAAAATCAATCCTAAAAGCCAGGACGAAATTAAGGAAATTATGCAGGATAATCACGACAGCAAATTGTCCGGTCACCGTGGATTTCATAAAACCTACAGTCGAATAAAAGAGACTTACAGCTGGCCTTCAATGAAAGCCGATATTCAAAAATACATAAAGAATTGCCATTCTTGCCAGTTCAACAAAACCAATTTCAAAGCGACCAGGCACCCAATGGAAACTACTTCCGCCTCCGATAAACCATTCCAAGACTAGCAATCGATGTCGTAGGACCCCTTCCTATCACGGAACGAGGCAATCGATTTATCATAACTACTCCAGATGATTTAACAAAATTCAGCTTCGCAACACCTGTGTATAATCATGAATCGCAAACAATTGCGAATACGTTAGTACATATATTCACCTATTTTGGAATCCCGAAAACGCTACTATCCGATCAAGGTACGGATTTCATCAGTAATTTAATTAAGAACTTGACGAATTTATTTAAAACATATTTCTACCACACCTTACCATACTCAGTCTAATGGAGCACTTGAACGCTCCCACCTCACCTTAAAAGACTATCTCACTATATTAAACCTAACCAATCAGATTGGGATGAATATATACCTTTGCTATGTTCTCTTATAACACCTCAAATCATTCATCTACTAATTACACACCATACGAACTTTTGTTCGGTCACAGGGCTTATCTTCTCTCTTCAATATCACAAGAACTAAAATTTCGCTACACGTACGATGACTATATACATTCCTTACAAACTAGGTTAAGCACCTCTTTCAAAATCGCGAAAGAAAACCTGGTAACATCAAAAGAAAAAAGCAAACATTACTACGATAGGAAATGCAATCCTATAGAATTTAAGGTTAATGACCTTGTATATATATACTCTAAACAGGCAAAGCCTAATCTGTCCAAAAAACTCTCACCTAATTTTAAAGGTCCATATAAAGTCACGAAAACATTCAATAACAAAACGGTAGAGTTACAAATAGGTAACAGAAAAACTAAGTACCACACGAATTTATTAAAACATTTCATTGCAGATGCATCTACGTCTGATCTTGCTACGACTTCTGCTTCCACTGCCTATCCTTAGTCACCATTATACTAATACTCTTTACACTGGTTCAAGTGAAATATTCTTTAATAACTTAGGCATTTCTCGAATATCAACCTCAAAATTAAACCTTCTAACTCATGTAAATATTACTTATTTGAATGAAGCTGGATCTCTGCTAAGCAGATATTACTCCAAATCATTAACGCTATGCAAGAAGGCCAAAACCTAGTCACGTAAGTTTTCATTGCGAACAAACCCTAAATCTGATTAAACAAAGACTAACTGACATAAGAGAGAAAGGTGAAATATTAGGGCATCTCTCGGCGCAAGAATTAAAACCACGTCGAAAACGAAGAGTAATAAACGGTGTTATTGTTGACAAGTAAATAATGAACCCTTGAATATTTGCATTATTTACCTTTAATTCACACTTAATTGGTTCTTAGAAAAGTCTAGTCTAATTACACCTTAATTAGCTAAAATATAATATAAAAGCAAGGAAAATATGTGATTAGCAGAACAAAGGTATGTACCTTCCTCAATTGGATTTGGAGAAGGGTATATTGTTAACCACCGTCCTGGAATTACCTAATGAGATTTTAATATGTTATGAATATATAAGAAGTTTTGTACAATATCCCAGCTTATTATTCGTTAACTTGTTGAATTGTCAAGATGGTCTTAACTTACCTTAAAAGTCAGAAAGGTGCCAATATGTTAGTGTATAATGGATATATCCATAGAAAGGAAAAGAGTATATTGATGAAAAGACAATTTGGAAGTGCGCTCAATACAATAAGTATAAATGTGCCGGGAGAGTTCACACAGTGGGTGATGAAGTAATCAAAAGTACAAGGCACAACCACGTTGCAAATGCATCCGTATTAGAATCAAGGAGAGCTTGCAATCGAATAAAAGAACTAGTTTATCAAGTTGAACTAACAACACAAGGTATAATAGCCACTGTTTCACAAGAAGTTTCTGTGGGTGCAACTGGGCAGTTACCTTCCATTTCATCCCTAAAGCGAACTATTCAGCACACACGGCAAATAATGGAAGCTATTCCGGCAAATCCTAGAAACTTAACTGAACTTGTTATTCCGGAATATACCAGAAATAGCATTGGCGAACCGTTTCTTTTATTCGATAGTGGTCCAAACGAACAACGGATTTTAATATGCCGATGGAACATTTACATGTACTCCTCTATTGTTTGGTCAGCTGTATACAATTCATGAAGTACAGTACAGCAATGTTATACCGACTGTTTTTGCTCTTCTACCAAATAAAACTGAGGCAACATACACTCGACTCTTCCAGGAATTAAAAAGGTTACGACTGGGTTTACGTCCTGCAATAATAATGGTGGATTTTGAAAGAGCAACAATTAATGCTATACACGAAGAGTTTCCTGAAGTCAGAATCCGTGGATGCTTCTTTCATTTCACGCAATGTTTGCGGCAAAATATGCAAGTTGCAGGACTGCAACAACTTTATACAGAAGACGCGAATTTTGCTTTATATTTGCGACAATTGGCAGCTCTGGGCTTCGTACCTGAAGAAAATGTTGTTGCAACATTCGAAGAGCTACTGGACAGCGAATTTTGCACGCAAAATGAAAATGCACTATTACCGTTAATATTATAAACTATTTTGAAGATGTATGGATAGGACGATTGGATCGACGACAGCAAAGAAGACAGCTAATGTTTTCAAGATCTCTTTGGAATTGCTTTGAATTCACAGACGAAGATCTACCGCGTACAAATAATGCCGTCGAAGGTTGGCACAATAGCTTCTCCTCTCTATTAAATGCAACACATCCAAATTTGTGGAAATTTATCCTTGGGTTAAAGAAAGAAGAAAGTTTGAATCGTATGAAAATCGAACAGTACATAGCTGGAAACGAAAAAAAAAATTATAAAGATACGGCGCAGCGAATAAAAGCGATTTGTCAACAATACGGAAATCGACCAAATTTAAAATATTTAAGAGGAATTGCCCATAACTTTCAACTACAGATATAAAAAGTAAAAAAATAAATAAAACTTGATAAAGGCTTTGTGAACGCTGACTTTAAATATTAGAAAAATATTACAAAAATGAAAAAAAAAAACTTTTAAACCCGCCAGTTATTAACTGCCAGTCCTAAGCCTGGTAAAAGGGCGAAGGAAAGTTTAATTATGCAAATATTTAAAATTCAATATTCCTAGGCGACATTTTCTCGCGCGATCAATTGCACGCGACCTTTTTCGCCGGCGACCTTTTTCGCTAGCGACGTTTTGATAGGCGCTCAATTCTGCGCGAGATTTTTTCGCGCGACCAATTGTTGGCGACATTTTCTCGCGATACCTCTGGCAACTAAGTAACCAAATTTTAAACGATTATAACGAATTCATTGACGCGATAAACTTAGGTAAACACGGAATTCTTTCTCCGCAAGTTATCACGCCTAAGATTCTATTCAACGAATTATCAAAATACCTGATACTTGAATTTACCTACCAAAATGTGCACGTAATGTATCGTTTGTTGAAAATTCAAGTAATATTTTATCAAGGAACCATTTTATTCGCACTTGAGCTACCTTTAGTAGATAAAACATCGTTTAATCTCTATCAACTAATACCTTTGCCAATTCAGCATGTAAACGTCACGACCTTTTCCTATATCGAACCATATCGAGATTATTTACTCCTTTCATTATCTAAAACATCCCTCGCTTACCTGCAAGATCTGTCGACCTGCGAGGAATACGAGCATGGGTAGTTCATCTGTGATAGCGTATTCACAAAAAGAAGGAACGACGACACAACTTGTGAACTTCAACTCCTTTCTTCACATATTGAAGTCATTCCTTCCAATTGCCGCACTCGTAGTATCAACGCTAAACTCGAAACATGGAAGTACATCAACAACAATCAATGGTTGTATGTGCTACAAAGACCGACAACTCTCACGCTGATGTGTGGCGATAGAAATTAAATCGAAGACGTTCGACTACAGCAAACGGGAATCCTTCACCTACAAAACCGATGCAGGGGTTATACCGACACCTATGTGTTACAAACATCGGATCAGATTTTCAGCAACGCTACACCCATCGTACCAATGATCAGCATCACCGAGGATGAATGCTGTATCTTATTGGACAAATTGAATAAAACTGAAAGGTTGCAGTTACCATCTATCAAACTCGGTAACATAGACCTATCTGAGCTGAAATACGCTAACAAAAAGCTGAGCGAGCTAGATGACATCATCACCGAGAAACTTCGAGAAACCTTCCAATGGTCTTATAGACGATATAGACGATGGTACTCAGTCGCTTTATCCATCATCGGGGCTCTGGTTTTCCTCATTATTTTCTTCAATTGCTGCCGATGGTGTGGATGTTTCCAAATGTTGAGGAGACTCTGCTGATACACGCGCCATCCAAGGAGCGGCGCCGTCATCCCTCCAATCATAAAGAACTTTGTAAACTGTACGTTCGACTCTGATGTCCAATCCAAATACTACGATGGATCCAGGGACGTAGTGGCCTACAACCACCAGAGACAAGTCGCCCGGATTTCACAAGCGTACAACGAAGAAGAAGAAGATGACCTCCCGCAGACGATAATTCCCCTGAAGCGGGCCTCCTTCAGTCCAAAGGGCAGGAGAAGTACGATTCCATTGGAACCACCGTCTTCATGCCTCATGGGGGAGGTGTTGTGTACCGACCATATGTGCGCCACCTCATAGTCGGTGACCGCCCGCGTTGTTTCCGCCGTTCGGGGTATGTTTACATGAATCGGGTAGTGAAACAATAGATTAGCGTGCGTCTCCGCAAAAACAATCTCTATCGTATTTAGACAAGTGTTTGCACATTAGTGCCTTTGTAATTTTTAGTTATAATTATTTGCTTTGGAGCACCCTTCGAAATTCATTCTTCATAAGTTTATTTCTTATACTCAAAGGGCAAGATAATAAACCAACTTGTTATTTAAGGATGAGAACTATTGTAGCTTTAGGATAACTAACTCCAGTCGATATGTATTGTTGAAACATGCGACTACCCGCAACGTCAATTCATGGTCTGTTTCATGTAACCTTTATTATAAACATTTGTGCTAAATGCTCATTGGCAATCGATGTCATTGTTTAAAGGACCACGATGTTATTATTGGACACGAGAACTGAAGACTTCTCCACCCCTAAGTGGGATGTAGCAATCATTTTTCCCATAAAACATTTTTGATGTAAGATTAACGGATAGACGATAGAAAACAAGTAACGCGACCATCATTAGCAATCCAGTCTCGCCGTTCCGGTAACATCGCGATCTTAAAAATCGTTGCTTAAACTTAATTATCGATTCAACTGTATTGGGACTTGTATTATTTTGTGTAGAGAATAAAGAAAGAGGTCGAACTCTTGTTGCGTAGTTAAAATACGTAACATAACGTTCTGTTGTAAAGTTGAAAATTGAAAAGGCATTCGAAGAAATAAAACTCGTCTATATGTATAGTGAAAAGACAAAAAAATCACGCAACAGTTCTGATTGCAGTTCTCGCTAGAACTCTAGATGGATACATAGATATCTTTATTGTTTAAAAACCATATTATTATGGAATTAACATTGTCATATGTGCAAGCTGTATAATGTACTATTTACCAATGCTAAAAATAGATAGGTTAACATTAATATACTGTATTAAGATTAGTGGCCGACCGAACATTCGGTTTCGGTTTCGGTTTCGGCCAGTTTCGGCCAAAAATCTAGTTTCGGCCATAGTTTCGGTTTCGGCCAAAAATCAGCCGAACCTTCGGCCGCACCGAAACTCAGTGTTCGTAAATTGTCGTGGTTCGTGTCTCATGGTTTTTAGGATTGTCAACTTAGTTCGTTGTGTCAAGTTGAAATTGTGTTTTTCTCGTGAATAAATAATTAGGTGAGTATTAGTTTTTGTTTTTACTACTGAAATATTTTAATGGCATTTATTACGTATTCAAGTTCTTTCTATTGAGTTCTTTGCTCAGATTAATTTATGATGGGAATTATGTAATAATAAGAAGAGGTTATCTTTGATTCAGACATTAGTACATTACTTTACTACATTTGTTTGCAGGTAATTGTTATTGAATTACACTTTATACCTGACCTATATTTTTAACCAACCGATCAACTGCCTACTGTGATTTAACTATGTGTGACCTTCAGTCACTTGAATTAGTTTTTCTAATTTTGAATGAATGTCATATGTTTGTTGTTGTTGTTATACATTATGCAATAAATATTATTATTATTATTATTATTATTATTATGCCTATCTTATTACAGTGATTTTATTTTATCTGCTCTATGCAATATTATTTATTTTTATTTATTTTACATTATTTTGTTGCAGGTAAGAAAATGTCACAAATACCGAGAAATCCGATTTGGCAGTTTTTCGAAAAAGTACTACCGATTCATCTAAAGTTGTTTGTAAAATCTGTAATAAATATTATTCATTAGGAAGTCATCAACCAAAAACACAAACATTGCATGGAGTAAAACAACATCTATCAAAGTTTCATGACGCAGAACACAGACAGGTGCTAAAACGACAGTCAGCTATAGACGAATTGAAAAATGAAGCTAAATTAAAGCGTACTAATTCAAAAATCTCATTGGAAGTATTGAATACTGATCAACCGATTCTTGTTCAGTCAACGATCCCTAGTTTGATCTCTAAATCTAAAATTGTAGAATGGCAAGATGATCATGAAATTACAAAAAGGATTGACAAAGCAATAATGGACCTCATAATAGTGGACATGCTGCCTTATAATTTGGTGGAGTGCGAACCATTTCGGCGACTTAATTTCACCGATCCCCAGGCAGTTCACAAATATCGGCTGAAATCTGAAAAATATTTCAGAACATCCCTGATGCCGCAAACATATGAGAAAGTTAAATCTAAAATAAAGACTTTAATTGCAAAAAGCGAATGGATAAGTGCTACCACCGATATCTGGACCAATGCAAGTAAAACATGTTCACTTCTCAGCTTTACTGCTCATTTAATTGTAAATCATCAACGCTTAAAAGTTATATTAGGTGCATGCGTGCTAGAACAAGATTATACCAGTCAATATATTGAGCAAAAGTTTACAGAGATAGTAAATGAATGGAGATTAAACGGCAAAATTTTTCTGGTACTACGTGATAATGCTGCAAACATGGTTTGCGCTATGCGTGATCACTATGAATCTATAGGTTGTGTGGCACACACGCTGCAGCTGGTAATAAAACATGCACTTTTTTCAGCCGAAGAAACCAAAGACTTCTTAAAAAATGCAGAAAGATCGTAGGTCATTTCAACCACAGCGAGCCAGCCACCAGAAAATTAGCTGAATGTCAAAAGCAATGTGGATTGCCAGAACATACTTTGGTGCAAGATGTCGATATCAGGTGGAACAGCACCTATTTGATGTTACAAAGACTTTTAGAGCAAAAGAATGCTGTCAACTTATACAGTGTTGAATACGGAAAGATTGATACTCTTTTCTCTAATGAATGGGATGTTGTAAAGAATCCCACAGCTGTTTTGAAATTCTTTTATGAGGCCACACTTGATTTATCATTTAATGATGCATGCATATCAATAGTAATACCTTTGATATCATTATTAAACCGTAAACTGCAAGTTCGATGCGAAAAAGAAAATGAGATCATGACAAAAATGAAAAACTCACTGCACAAGTCATTAAATATCAAATTTTCTTTTTAAAAAGGCAACCTTCGTTACTAGCTGCGACAATACTGGACCCAAGATTTAAATCTAAATATCTAAATTCCGATGAAGTGGATATTGCAATGACAGAAATAATATCTTTTTTGACAGAGTGTAACGACGACCCTGTACTGTCTGGCAGCGAAGAAAATGTTCCCTTAGTTTCTTCAGAACTGAACCTGCCAGCATCCAACATGCAACAAGAGATAGAGAGTCTTTGGGATACACATGATAATACTCCTAATCAAATGGAGAAAACTGGAATTGATGATCAAAAAAGTTTTTGAAAGAAACGATTCACTCTTATTTATCGGAGCAGTTATTGCAACGCAATGCCGACATATATTGTTACTGGAACAGCAGTCCATATCCTGTCCTGAGAAAAGCGGTCTTAAAATATCTATCTGCTCCACCTACTAGTGTTCCAAGCGAGCAGCTGTTTAGTGCCGCTGGACTAATATACGCAGATCGTCGGAATAACCTGCTTGGTGAAAACGTAGAAAAACTTCTTTTCTTAGCGTACAATATAAGACTCTTTAATTACGAATACTAAAATTAATAATTTAATAATAATAATTCATGCATTTAATTTCTTTAAATTAAGTACTTGATTGTCGTACAAATGGGATTGGTATTGAGACTGATAATTAGATAATTGTTTAATCACCAAGTGCTAACTAAATACAAGATCTCAATAAATAATATATTAAGCTATATCTATATCTAATAAGAATAATATTGTAAGAATATTGTAAACGCAATTAAAATACTCAATAGTCTTTATTGAAATGTTGATTTTTAAAAGAGTTTACTTACAAGAGTAACATATTTTATATTATGTTTGTTCATGTTAAAGTTAATATTACATAAATAAATATCTATTTTCTTATCGTATTTTTTTATTTGATTTAACACAAATGAACTATATAACATGTAAAACATACATTAGATTTCAGCATACAATTGAAATTTTAACATGTCTAAATAAGTTTCGGTTTCGGTTTCGGTTTCGACCGAAACTGAGACCGAGGCCGAAGATTCGGTTTCGGTTTCGGTTTCGGCTGCAAATTCAGTTTCGGTCGGACCTTAATTAAGATACTCGTCAATGGAATATAATATCTGATTCAATAACGTTTACTTTACTTTAGTATTAAATTGCTTTGTATTTAAGGTTTATTCCGGGTAAATTTAACGATGAGGCTGGCGGTAAAGCCGTAGAAGAATTTATAGGCCTGCGATCAAAAATGTATGGTCTAGGAATTGGTGGGGAGCAGGTGAAGAGGGCGAAAGGCGTCCGAAATGTGACTAACGTCGACGAAAGCTAGCGCCATTTTCCTGTTATAATTCACGAATTTCAGGATGTCTTGCGGTACCATCTCGCCCATCCTATTTCTTTTATCCCTCTGTCGTTGGCATGACGGGCAGCATCTTATTGCACTCGCCTTCGGTGTGCCTTCTCAGAGCCTCGTTGGTTGTGAAGTAGTTGAGGCAACGGTCGCAGAAATACTTTCTCTGTTTATTGTGGGACAGCGATGCTGACACCAACCGCGACAAATCTGTTATCAGCACATAGTGATAGCGATAGCGCATGCAATGCAGGCTTCGTCCTTGTTTTGCATGTTAACGCAAGCCTTTTTATCCACTATTTCTTTCGGGAATTCTATGTAGGATGATTCTCCTAGGGTTATTCGCTAGATGCGCTTGAGAACGTATGTGGCCGTTGTATAATGCAGCCGTCGGGAAGGTTTGGCCGCAGCAATGGAAAGCTAGCTCCGACTTGCTGGTTGACGGTATGGCCTTCTCTCTCTTGTTAGTCGGCTGGGCTTCTACAGAAACCTCCCGTTTCTTGCCCGTGGGTTCGACATTGTGACTATTTTTCATGTGACAGGACAGATTATCTTGTCTCGTGAACGTCTCCTCGCATATGGAGCACGTGTATGACTTCTTGTTCAAACATGCATGCCTCTTCAAGTTGTCTTTTCTGGTAAACTTTTTGCGGCATATCTGACACTCCATGTTAACTATAATATGGCATCCTATTAGGGAAAGCATGCGGTAAAATAGAAAACAAGTTACCTGAAATATGCTGCTTCAGCCACACTGACTACTAATAAACACGATAAATATGGAAATAAACGGGGTAACTATAAAACGGATAACTATAAACACGATAAATATGGAAATAAACGGAGTAACTATAAAACGGATAACTATAAACACTAAACACTAAGAATAAATATGAAATAAATGGATAAATATAAAACGGATAACTATAAACACGACAAATATAAACACTAACGATAATAAGGTAATAAAGGCTGATAAAGATGTAGAGATGTAGTTGTTCACGAGCTAACTGTTAGGAAGCAGATGTTGAACTGTGAATAGTAACTAAGGACGGCATCTCTTATTCGAGCTGAAGCTCTCACAGCTCCACGGGCTCATATCTCTCGGAGGACGGCTTCCATCTCGCCGTGGGTGGATTGAAGAGGAAAAACGGGAAGAAGGACAAAGTCACGGCGCAAAGGGCGTGGAAGTGGTCATCACGACGTAGGTATTATTTCTCTGTCCCTAGGAGGGATTGACGCAGGACATCCCCGATGCGCCGGACGCTCAAGCGAGGTGGCGGACGGTCGGGATCCAGCATCGCCAACTCCCGGACCACTCTGTGCGCCGAATCTTCCGCCCTGTACCACGTGGACACCGCCAAGTCACGTAGATGGTTTTCGAAGGATGGTATATCGAGGTCCGACTGGATTCGATCATTCCTCACGTACCATGGGGCACCAGTCATTATTCGGAGCGTCTTGTTCTGCAAAGCGGCCAGGGTGGCGACGTGTGTCGGGGCCACCGTTATCCAGGCCACAGCGGCATAGGTTAGGATGGGCCTCAGCAGGGAGCAGAAAAACATCCTCTTCGCTCTCAGCGAGAGCTTCCCTCCCCGGCACAAGAGTGGGAAAAGGGTGTTCCTCGCTGCCAAATATTTGGCAGTCACCGCCTGCACGTGCGGACGCCAAGTTAGTCGGCTGTCTAAGGTCAGTCCAAGATACACGATGTTCGGGCTCCAAGGGAGTCTGGTGCCGCCCACAGAGATGGCGTCGTGGACGGAGCGTTTGCGATTAGTGAACCTCACAGCAACGCATTTTTCTTCGTTGATCTTCATCCTCCACAGATGCTGTTCTCGGCTCGTAACGTAGTAAAATACGCCGTATCGTCAGCGTATACTGCCAGCTCCGTCTCCGCTGTCCTGGGAATATCGTGAGTGAATAAGTTGAAAAGATCCGTAGCCAGCAGTGAGCCTTGAGGAACACCCGCCGTCGCGCCGTAAAGGGCCGACTTGACGGCTTTCCCGATGCGCACTCGAAGCGTGCGGCCGGAGAGGTAGGATGCAATCAAACGAACGAGTGCCCTCCCGAACTCCAGGCGGAGCATCTTGAAGATGAGGCCGTCATGCCACACCCGATCGAAGGCGTTGCCGAAGTCGTAAAATACCGCCCCGGTGGTCTCTCTGTTTGCTAATCCCTCCCGGATGGCATCGGTGACACGCCAAAGTTGAAAATCAGTACTGAGTCCGGCCCGAAAGCCGAACTGCTCTTCCGGGAGGGTTCAACTACCACATTCTCTCGCGTAATTTAGAGAGAATTACACTCTCGACCACCTTGCCGATTGTTGAAAGGAAGCTAATGGGGCGGTAATTCTGCGGGAAGGAAGGATCTTTTCCCGCCTTCGCCATCATGACGACCTCGGCCCTCTTCGACACCTCCGGGAAGTATCCATGGAGGAGCACCGCGTTGATGATCTCCAGTAATCGCTCCAGAGGCCCATCCGGCATCCTCTTCAGGGCCTCGTTCCCGACGCCGTCCGGACCGGGAGCCTTCTTGGAATTAAGGCCCCGGATGATGGTCTTCAGCTCCGTCATTGTCGCCGGGGGTAGGGGTTCGCCCGCCTCCAAAAGTGGGATGGACTCGACGACCGACTCGACCTCCTCATCCAGGGCCTCGTCGTCCCCGGGAATGGCAGTCTCGGCGTCGCAGACCCTCGCCAGGTGCTCGGCGAAAACTGTCGCCTTCTCTTCGTCGGAGTAGACCAATCCCCCTGGTCCGTGCAAGGGGGATTGCGATGGACTCTCCTCTCCTTCAGAGCCCGAACCACCTTCAAGAGAGAGCCGTCCTCAGCGGTCAGGTCCGAAACGTAGTCCTCCCACCGCTCGTCGAAGACGATGCCGCAGCGCATTAGCGCGTGCAATGTCCCCCGGGTACAAGGTGTTCTGCGCTCTTTTCCGGGCCCGTCTCTTCTCTCGGATCAACTCACGTATGTCGGGAGCGACAGAGAACGTGTAGTGTGGCCTAGTGTGCCATGTTGTTGACGCCTCCAGGCTATCCATGGCAGCCCGGGCGAACTCTACAGCGGAGGCTTCGATGGAGTTGGTGGACGACAGGTCGTAGATGACATCCAGGATGGAACGGTGCATGCGGGCGGCAAAGTGGTCCCAGCCAACCCTCCGAAGAAGCGGGGGCGGCAACTCCAGAGATCCCCCTCCACGACGTAGAGCAGGGGATTGTGGTCGGAAGATATCTCATTAAGATTCTCGACAACAACGCCAACCGGAAGACGCTTGCTCAGCGCGAAGTCGAGAACGTCCGGTCTGGCGCCGGCGCGGAAGAAAGTTGGATCAGCCTGGGAGTGGACGGTGACGTCTCCACCCCGAAGAAAGGCGTAAAGGCTTAGTCCTGAGCTGTTGGTCACCCTCGACCCCCAGAACGGGTGCTTCGCATTGTAATCGCCGGCTGCCAGAGTTGGAAGGTCGGAATTGAAGAGTTCTTCGTAATCCTGGACCACAAATCCCCTACTCGGAGGGGAGTATATGGAGATGATCCTCACGAGTCCAATGTTCCGCAAAGGAATCATCACCGCCGTCGCCTCGAGGGAGGCCGAGCCGGGCACACCGATCCGCGTGTGCCGAGTCCCGTGACGGACCAGCACAGCGGTGCCGCCGCCACGACCGCCCAAGCGGTCCGACCTGTACGAGATGTAGTTCTGGATGGCGAACCTGTCCCCAGGTATTAACCAGGTCTCGCTGGTCAGCAGGATGTCGATTGCATGGTCCACCAAAAAGTCTGCAACTACAGCCTCTTATCGTTGACTCCGTGCGCGTTCCAAGCAAAGACGCGCATACTGCCGGAGGAAGCTGATGTAGGGTGTGCGTTCATTAACGATTAAATGCAGAGTCACGTGGAGGAAGCAGCGTCTCCAGAAGACGCGCTGTGTTTTCCATTTGTTTGAAAAGGTCCTGGAACGTGTACAGGATGGAGAAGACGTCCGGACCTGTGGTGTGAGATGGTCTATCCTCCACGCGCTCCCGACGTGGTATCTCCAGTCGGCCCACGAGCTTTCCTCCGGCCTGATGATGGTGTTCTAGCCGTCGCAGCAACTGGCTGGGACGGCTGTCGTTGCGAAAGCTGGCGCCACGCCCGAGAATACTGCCTTCAGGGCGTCACGGCGTTCGATCTCGTCCCCCGAGCACCGGCCCGGGTTCTGCCCCGGCGGATAAACGAGCACCGCCCTAGGGCGGGGACATTGCGGGCATCCAAGGTAACTGGCCGGATGCTTGCCCGTACAGTTGGCACATGTAGCCGGCTCGGTCTTTGGTCGTCCGCACTCGCTCGCGTAATGGGGACCACCACAGGCCACGCACTTAATGGGAGCGGTGCACCTCGACTGTGCGTGGCCATACATCTGGCAGCGATAACATTGGCCGAGGCCGGGCCTGGAACGAAGCGGCTCAGCGGAAACATCCAGATCAACCACCTTCCGGATTTCGAATATCGCCTTCTGGTCCTTCGTCAGTTTTAAGAGGACGAGGGGCATCGGTCCCTTCCCGCGGAGACTCTTCATACGGACGCAGTACTTCAACTTGAAGCCCTGTTCCAACACGGTCTCCTCGACATCTTGGATCGGGACACCCGTCGGCACGCCGCGCAGAACGACGTGGAACAGCTTTTCACTTGGTAGCTGAAACGTGTGGAACGGGTGCCCACCATTGATCAGAATGCGAGTCGATCCTCGAAAATCGGCCTCGGAAGCGCTTGATCTCCGCGCTGATCTGGCACCACTTCGTCGCGTCCCGCAGGATGATAGGCAGGACTTTCTCGGACGTGACGTCGACAGTGGGCATCGGCGGAGGACCAGAAGTGGTGGGCTGCTGAGTCCCGAAAGAGGAGAAAAACAGCGATCGGCTCACGGCCCCGGCCTGGGGGCAGCTGTGTTCCTCTCCGGCGCCACCTCGATAGCATCCAAGTCCCTCGGGGGCGCGGGTGGCCTCCCAGTGATTCCACCAGTAGCGCCCTGTTTTTGGGCGCGCTTTTTCGCTTCACCGTCTCCATACCGTCGTCGTGAGCCACGGCTGTGGTCACTATGGTCTCCGGCGAGCAGTGTCTGCTCTTCGTGCCTCCCGCAGAGGGAGCGAAGAAGTCAGATAGCGCCGCGGCGCTGTTGGAAGTCGACGAGATGGACACACGAACACTTCCGGCGCGGGCGCCCCCGGATGGAGAGGGGGAACGCCGGCCTCCTCCATTTCGCCGCGAATATCGCGGCTGACGGCTTTGAATGGATTGCCGCGCCTCTCCAGGACGATTTGGAGGCCCTTAATCAACTCGATTATTTTCTCCGTTGAAAGGTGCATCAGGTCACCAACCGGGCTGTGCTGCGCCGGAGTGGGCGTCACCTCCACCGCGTCTGTGGCGTGGAGCATCTCCTGTGTCTCGCCATCAGATTCCGGGGAGCCGGGAAGCAACAACGTGTCATAAGAGGCCCTGCGTTTCGGCGGCGTGCGAACCATTCCCTTTGTTAAATTTATTGTAGCCTGATATACCAGGAATACAGTAAGCAACAGAAAAGGTGTAAAAATAAAATTTCGGGGTGTAGAATGCCCCGAAAAGGTCACAAATACGGACCGGGTAGAGGGGGCTTAATCCCTCGCCCGCTCTAATCACGCACGACAATAAACACGAATAAGTGTAAAAATAAAATTATAAATAATTATTTACAACTAAAATCGTTAAAATAGTGGAGAAAACACTTTTTCTCTATTCGATCTTTTGTGTGAAATATTTTTTCTTTTCTTTTTAATATTCTTTTTTTTTTTCCTTTTTAATTTTTTTCACAACTTTTTTGATTTTTTATTTCTTTTTGACTTTCTTTTTTAATTTCTCCACTTTCTCTATATTCCAGAAGCCCAGAAGTGTGTCCACCTAGAGCGTCTCTTCTAATTTGGAATCGGCAGGTCGTCCTTGTCGAAGTGATTTCCCTGATTTGGGGATTGTCAAAATATCTAATAAGATATCGCATTACGGGCGATAGTCAATCTTATCGGACGACTGGGTGATGAAAACGGCGGGCAGCACTCCGTGCGCTCCAGCCCCACTCTTGATGTAAGAGTGGGGTGGATTCCGAGTACCCAGGCGGCTGTGTAATAACAACCCTAATAAGGGGTCAAAGTTCATTCGTCGATCAATCGACCGAGCGGCGTGGAGGAGCAGCAGTAGCGCGCGCACCAAAAGAAACGTCTGGAGGTGGCACTAACCTGACTCTGCTGCTTCCCACTCACACACCCTCACTACGTTCTCTCCCGCGAAAGGCGATCGACCCCGGTCAACCCGGCGGAGGTCTACACACCTATCGGGAGGAACTTCACGTTTTCTTTTTCTTTTTCTTTTTTATTTTTTTCTTTTTTCTTTCTTTTTAATTTGTTCTGTTCTTTTAATCTTTCGGTATTATTAATTTTTGACTTTTACTTTCACGTTTTCTTCTTTTTTAATTTTTTGATCTTTTATTTTATATTATCGCTCGCACACTTTCTCGCACTCGTAAATCTCACAATTCGACTTGACCACTGGTTTTAGGTGGCATCGTTAGATATATATAAAGCCCTTATCGAACGAACGATTGTCGCTTCTGGGATATATATTTCTTTTTTGTGAACTGTGAATAGGATGGAAACGCGCTCCCTTTGATACGATTTCGTCGCCGATCGTAGGCCTCGCCCCTGTCGTAAATGCTGCGCTCTGATTGGTGCTTACACGTATCGACGGACCGCCGCCTCCAATACGTAAATGCTACGATTGTATCAACCCTGAAACGCGCGAAGAACAAAACTTCGAGGATGACGTCGTCGCCGACGAACGTATTAAGAAGGCTATAGCAACGATAAAGAGAAATCGCGGTAGTCTTAAAGGAATTAGCGATGAAATAATTCACCAGCTGCCCGTAAACGTATTTCGGATGTTCGTAAGTTCATCATGGATAGAGATAAAATGGTGTTTAATGCCTATAAGCCTAAAGGCGAAGTTAGAAGACTCTGCCTTGTTATAAGCATCATAACGACGATTTCTTCGAAAGCCCGCCGGATCGAAGACTCAGCTTTCGCGTTTGCGAAACTGAGGATCGTTCTTTCGGCTATAATGGAGAAAGCGGGAGCGAAAGCAAGATGGAATTTCGTTATTGTATACATGGAGGACATATGGGCCTCTCAGACAGCGAGGATGAAGATTTGAGAATTGTTAAAAGATTTTGTTCTTACAAAAATAAAGCTATTATAGAAAAAATAAATAAATATAGATAATCAATGTTCTAATGTCTTAATAAATAAATAAATAACGTTTTATTACCTCGTATCCAAAACTCTCGTCTAAACCTCTTTGTGACGTAATGGTATTGCGTAATATTACATAATATATAGGAATCCGCAGTAATCGGCACGTTGGCAATAGCAGCTCTCATGCGATCACCTAAGTCAAACAATATCAGCGGCAGTCAGTACTTGGATGGTGTACCGTATGTGTATTTAAAAATGCGACGGTCCTAGCATGTTGACAGTCGTTCTCGTTCGATCGCAGAAGTCAAACAACCCCGGGCGCGGTCAGTACATGCAAAAAATGCAAAAGTCATAGCACATTGACTACAGCCGTTCTCGTCCTTTCACCGAAGTCAAACAGCATCGGCCCTGGTCAGTACTTGGATGGTGTAGCGTCGAAACCTGTTTGTGATGTAATGGTATTACGTAATCTTACGTAACTTTCCGGCCAACATCTTCTGATCTTCCATCTTCTAGTGAAATGCCCAATTTCCTAATTAGGTCTGTTAGCTCTGTAGGTACCTGTACCACACTCTCCGAGCAGCAGCGACACCTTCCGGTCAAAAGCGGCAATCCATACAACCACCTGCATTACCGGCATCTAGCGAACAGCGACACCTTCCTGCCAAAGGCGGAACTACATGCAGCCACCTGTATTACCAGCATCTACCGAACAGCGACACCTCCCGGCCAAAAGCAGCACTCCATACAACCACCTGCATTACCGGCATCTACCGAACAGCGGCACCTTCCGGTCAAAAGCGGTACTACATACAGAAATCTGTATTACCGGCACCGTATTTCCGCGGGTTGTCATGAGTTTTAACCCTCCAAACCGGGGTTGTGGCCCCCTTTCCATGCACGCGCCATCGGGGTTGTGACTACCTTCCAGTATACACGCTCGTGGGGTTGCCTACCTTGTTGGAGAAGGGGAGGAGACTCCAGAACCCGCCATCTCCCTCTACCTATACCTATTTAAGATCTGATAATCGGACGCGCCGCAACAACAATTGCCGGTTTGACACAAAGTGAAGTATCTTATAACGACACCATTAACCTTTTAAAAAACGTATACGCGAACACCGATAGCATTTACAAGGGGAGGGCGCGACGTTGGGGTCACGGATTTGGACGCTCTTCTGGGATAAGAAAGTACTTCATAGTAATTAACTACAGACCTTCAAACATGGTGCCAATACTCAACCGTTTTTGAAAAAGCCGGTTTGAATAAAGAGTCTTAATTGATATACCTGGACTGTTGCGTTTGTTCTCAAGAGTGGAGCGTGGCTCGATCGATTGAGCTTTAGTCAAGTAATCGTATGGTTTGGGTTCGATTCCCGCATAGAAGTTTTTTTCAATTTTTGTATCTCTTGTGCTACATATCGACCGATGTTAATTCTTCGACAATGTTAAAATATCTACACAATCAGTAAATTGTAACGGAAAGTTCAGAGAGGGTGCCAATCGAATAAATATTTTGGTGTGTGATTAGAAAAAAAAGAGGAGAGGTGTCGTGGGAGACTCGGCAAGAGCAAAGCTCTTTACGCATTTGATGCTTATTTGAATAAAAGATAAAATTCTATAATTGAATAGACAATGTATAAAGAAAAAGTATTTCATTTCGAAACCGATGGTAAATAAGTTGAAGTTGAATTTGAATTAAATTCGAATCGGAATAATAAGGGCACCATCTGATGGAGGGATACGCAAATATGGCGCATTTCATAGTTGCTCCTGCGATGAGTATATGTGTGTGTGAGAGAGAGAAATAACTAGTGAAAAAACAAGATGAAAGCGTCTAGTGACGATTTCAAGCGTCTCACTTTTTCCCAGTTAACGCTCGCCGCAGAATTTCGCTAAAAGAGCTTCGCTCAAAAAATGGAAGACGCTGTTTTCCCACACGCAGTCGAATCAACTTCCATATTGGTGGAAGGTCCGGTGTCTTCCATTTCTTTTTCTTGTTTGTCTTCAATCACACACCAAAATATTTATTCGTTTGGCACACTCTCTGAACTTTTTGTTATAATTCACTGATTGTGTAGATATTTTACCAACGTTGTCGAAAAATAAACATGCGTAGATATGTAGCACAAAAAGAAGAAAAAGAATTGACAAAAAAATTCTGTCCGGGAATCGAACCCAAACCACACAATTACTCGGTTAGTGCTCAATCGATCGAGCCACGCTACACTTTTGAAAACGACCGCAATGGTCCAGGTATATCGATTGCGTCTGTTATTCAAACCGGTTTTTTCAAAAACGGTTGAGTGTTGGCGCCATGTTTGAAGGTCTGTAGTCAATTATTATGAAGTACTTTCTTATCCCAGAAGGGCGTCCAAATCCGTGACCCCAACGTCGCGCCCTCCCCTTGTTAAACAATTACATACAACAATTAATTGCAATAAACCCATAAAACGCGAAAAAGACACTAATTCATTAAGAAATCTTTTACAAAGGCGTCTTCAATAACACGATCTCTAAGGGTGTTTGGTAGATTTTTAAATTTTTCTTTTAATTATCTATCATTTAGCACATGATTTAGCCTCGTCCAAAATAAAGCAATTGCCATTATGTAATAATGAAAATTTATAGTAATTACCAAGATACAATTAAGTAAAACTTAAAAAAATGTGTTTTTACTACAATCATAAAATGAAAACCTTTGGGTATGGCAAAATAAATCCGGGACTGACGCATTTTTATAATACACCACTTTGTCATGACCCCTTAATTTTTTCCAAATTTTAATTTTGTTTATGTGAAAATTGAATAAGAATATAAGGAAATTTAAATTGCGAATTGTATAGATTTAATTGAAAGATATAATAAAATAGAACTACAGCGACACGTGATATTATTCCAGATATATGTATACCAAAGTTTAATTAAGTGACATATGTATGAGCGAAGTTATGTGTGTAGAATAATTAACCGCACCGCCCCTTGCTAAGACCCGCCTACTATGATGTAAGCGGGAGGTTACAACTGAAGAAGTTAGCTGTGTACCGTCCTCGACAAATCTGCAATTTCGTAATTCCTTGTGTATTATTGTGATCTTGTCTAGAAATGCCCAAAGCAAGAACTTGCCCAAACAGACTGCGTAATCCAAAATTATACAAAATTGTAACAAAGTTTTAGGTAAGTCATTTAGTCCGATCAATTTAGACATTCACTCTTACATAAATTCCCAACAAGCCGAAAATTTGCACGAACGTTAGGGACACCATTATAAAAATTTTTATTCAAGGTCAAAATTCGCAACAATGGGTTGTTTGGATTTTTCAGCGAAACGGTTACTTTTATGATAAAAATATCTCAGACAAAAATTGTGGACCATGCAATTATCTACAAAAATTATGCTTACAATTTTGTTCATGGCATTAACCATTTCTGAGAAAAAGCGATTCTTAGATCTACTTTTGTTGTATTCTCCATAATAAGCATGACTACTCTGCCATCATATACATGTGTGCTCGTGTGCGCCTGCATATTGTCAAGCCGAACCGAGAGAAAAGGCGTCGTGACAAGGGGACCATCAAACCTGCTAATCACGGATTTCGATGGATCTCAGATATGTTGTAGAGGGACTTGTCCTTAGTATCTGGCTATTGGCTTTTCATGCGCCTAGTTTTTGAGAAAATCGATTTTAAAGTTTTATGTGTACCTTCTATACCTGTAATTTTAATGATGTTTCAACCAAGTGAGCGTAGCGCACCGTCCAAGGCTCACGACTTCCAGTCTGGTGGTGCGTGTTCAAATCATTACCGGTGTAGTTTTTTTCTAAATAGTTGTATGCATTGCAATTATCAAATGTAACATAAAAGAACAATGTTGTATAAAAAATATTTATAAAAACTAAAAAGAAACCGTTATATAATACGGAACAAAATAACATAATTCTAATATAAATAAATAAAAATAAAACGGTTTACTATAAATTAATCTTCATAAACGACAATGTTGTTATCGTGTACAACTGTTGACCACGAAATAACAATGATCTGCTAGGTTGCAACCGTTATTTCAAAATAATAACGGTCAAAACTGTTATTTTAAATAAATTAAATGTATTTAAAATAAGGATCATCACTACTTACTTTGGTCAAAGCATTCTGTGAGTATGTTTGTACCTGTCTTAGTACGTGTGTCGTGTGTGTGCGCCCGCATATTACGAAACTTTCTTTTTGTATTTTTTGACCTTGGCATCTAGGCCATTAGCCACATCAGTATAAATATCTACTCATGACAAACGAATGGGATAAACAGGGACACATGCTTCACGTCAAGGGCTCCATCGTGACGACTTGGCTGACACACAATACTAGACCACGGATAGAAGGAAAACATATACCAGGAAAAAAATAACAAAGGATTAACAGCTACTACAACTTAAGACCTGTTACTTTTAAAAATTCTATAATACATCCAAAGACAGCTCTGTTATCTAGAGATAATGAATATGATATGTTTACTGGAAACGTGTTAACTATTGACTTAATATTACGCATAAATATACATATATTATCTAGGTGAGCAGAACACTGAAAGAATATGTGATTGGTGTCGGCAATTGATTCGTTGTCACATGTACATGTAGGGCTTCTTAAGATATCAATTCTATTAAGATGTTTGGGACTACAAACATGACCAGTTTTTAGTCTAGATATAGTAGATGAGAAGAACGGCGGAACACTATATTCTTGAACATAACTGATCCTATCTGGCAATTTAGAATGTATTAAAGCGTATTGAGTGTTAGAGGCTTCAGCGAATTTGCTCCATTTCATTTTCCATTCTATCCTCATCTGCTTTTTATAATAAGATACTACATTAGAAACTGGAATCGACATTTCTGTCGTATCATTATACGGATATTTTGCAAGTTGATGTGCTACTTCATTACCTTCGATACCACAATGACTCTTGGCCCAAATAAAATTGATTTCACATCCTCTGGTGTGTGCTCTGAATAGTGAAGAGATTATATTAAATATAATAGTGTGTTTACCACCCGAATATCTAAAATTCCTGATGGCAAGTAAAACAGTCTGGCAGTCGGAAAAAATTGTTGCAGATACCAGTTTTGAGGATTCAATGAATTCCAACGCTTTCCAAATTGCAAGAGCTTCAGCAGTAAACGTGGTGGTAAGAGGGTTCAGTATATATGATTCCCGAATATCTAAATCGGGAATGTAGAACGCACATCCCACGGCAATCCCAGTTTTGGAGTCATCCGTAAATACGTGGGAGGTAATCCCATCGCCTAAAAAGATTTTATGTAATTATCACAATAACACATAGGTATATATTCGGGAAATATAACAGTTGGGGAAAAGCAAGTAGTAATCCACAGCAGATGGAGTAATGTAAACTGCTATTAAATTGTGTAAATGAACTGTATCTCTTAAAGCGGTCGTTAACGGAGGTGAATTCTTTTTAATCCAGTACGCAGAGGTAAGGTCAGCAATAGTAATGTTGCGTACGGAATTGAGAAATTCCTTATGTTGCATAAACACCTGCTTCAAAACATACTTCCTAGCAAGATATGCTCGGCGGATCTCCAAGGGTGGTTCTTGGCTTTCCGCCAATATAGCAGGATACGAGGTAGAGCACATCAGGCCAACCGCGATTCGTAATGCCTTATACTGACAACTACCTATTTTCAGTAAGTGACTATCACTTGCTGACCCATAAAAAATACTTCCATAATCAATAATCCAACGTATGTACGATCTATAAAACATTAGGCATGTTTCGGGATCAGAGCTCCAAAACTCTTTTGCTATTGCCTTCAGAAGATTACAGCCTCTTTCACATTTTTTCTTAGTATACTCAACATGTTCTCTCCACAATAATTTCGTATCTATGACCATACCTAAGTATTTAATGGAGGACTTTACTGGAATACTATACTTATCAAATTTGATAACATTAACATAAGGAGTCCTATGCCTAGTAAAAAACACAATTCCGGATTTCTCCGGTATTACAGAAAAACCCGACTGGAACAACCATCTGTCGAAAGCACCAACTATCTCCTTCAAAGACTCCGTGCAATCCTTGAATGTCATTTGTTCACTATAGAAACAAAAATCATCTGCATACTGGATACATTTTATATAATCATTTCGACTATTATGAGCACTAAGTGTGTAAATATTGAAAAGTAAAGGTGCCAATACAGATCCTTGACATAGACCTGTGATGTTTTCCTTGGTCCATTTAAATTGTTATTATTCCTTATATAGACATTTCTATCGAAGTATAAAGCTAAGATGTTGCAAACTGTCCGTTTTGGTATACCAACTCCAATCATACGCTCTGCTAGTATGTTACGATTAACGTTATTATATGCGTTACTTAAATCAAAAACGGCCGCACCAATGAATGTATTTGCAGTAAAGGCCCACCTGTCGAATACTGGTGGCCCGCCGACAGCAAAAATAATACTCTCGTACATTCGAAGAATATTTAATTCTATTCCAGAATAAAACAAAAAAATATGTTCGAAAAGTAATTTGAATATCGCGCGCGCGCTATTTGAATCTAGCGCCCAAAAATGCTAAGTCAAGTAACATCGCTTGCTGCCTTTATATAAAGTTCAAAATAGTAGAGAAATCAAGAATTTTCTAGCGCGGTGTGAGCAAGCGAGATAGCAATAGTCCCGAATTCCCGATTGCTCGCGTAGGTACGAGTAGATACACGAAGCTTCCAGAGTCGTATGCGCGGTATAAAAGCCACGCTAACCGCAGCGACCGACAGTTCGGTTTTAATTTGAGTGAAATGTCAACAAGAAGAAATTGTCGACGCATACGAATATTTAGGTACTATTATATCGAAGGATGGAAAAATTGATCTAGACATAGCAAAAAGAGGACGGAAAGCCGCAAACATATACTACGCTCTGAATCAAACCATCTTTGGAAAAATAAGAAATAGAACCCAAGATCAAACAGATAGTATACAATGCAGTAGTAGCCCCCACAATAATGTACGCAAGTGAGTCCTGGACAATACAGCAAAAACACGAAAGCAAAATAACAGCTATGGAAATGAAATTTTTGAGAAAGATCGTGGGGAAAACAAAAATGGATAGAATAGAAAACGAACAGATAAGGAATATGATAAATCAAGAAGATATATTAAAAAGAATTGAAAAATGTCAACTGAATTGGTACGGCCACATAATTAGAATGGAACAAAAGAGTTTAACAAAGAAAATAATAGAGGCCAAAAATAACGGGAGAAGAAAAAAGGGAAGACCAAGGAAAAAATGGATTGACAGAATCAACGAATTAGGACGAAAGCGAGGGAAGACCACAGCAGAAATTAGAAGAATGAGTACAGACCGGACACGATGGAAAGAATGGATTAAATCGCCGTAAGATCCAAAAATAATCCGACGCTGAAAGGCATAAGGATTAACGAGAAGAAGAAGAAGGATGTTGTCGTTTCTGACTAAATATTAGAATAGACATTCCTGATAAATCTACCTTACAGAAAAATTATATTCCCAAATTTCCAAAAAAAAATATTCCCGTACAACGTACAATCCACATAATAAAAACAAACATAAATGAAAATTACATTTTGGTTTCATCGGAGGAAACAACAAATTTGTTAGGCCGTTGCGATGTAAACGATGTTATAGGAGTATTGAATCCAACAATTCCGTACAAGCCATATTTAATTAAATGTCAGGTAGCAGATAAAGTTAATGCTAACATTGTAGTTTCAATATTTGATGAAAGTATTAATACTTCTAACTGATGCAGCAGCCTACATGCAACATGCAGCAGAATTTCTAAAACGTACCTACAAAACACGATATACGTAACCTGTTTAGCCCATGCTTTGCACCGTGTTGCCGAAGAAATTCGAAAACAATATTTTGATGTTGGTAGTTTGATTTGGACTACCAAAGAAATTTTTCAAAGTTCACGTCGAAGACAAATTCGGGAACGTCTTACTGCGGTGCCATGCCTGCGTACATGGCTCAGGGCTGTTGTCTACTATGAAGAAAACTTTGAAGTCGTTATGTTAGAAGTCTGGTAATGGAATTAAATTCACGCCAAGCGCAGTCATTAAAAACAGTAAAAGAGCATGCAATTCGGCCAATATTAGAAATGATTTATTTTCAGTTAGTCATAAATTTGAAAGTATTGTCCATGTTATTACAAAGCTAGAATCTTCAAATACATCACTTTCTGATAACATAAATATAATCTCAAGTGTAGACGCGTTCACAATGTCTAACTTGTTTTCCGGGTTGGAACCGCGTCTGGTTTGGCGTGGGTGCCGACGTTTCGTCCACTATTACAAGAGACAAGTGACAGCAACACGATTAACATCGACGAGCGGCTCTGAAGACATCCGTTGTAAAAGTGAACGAAACGTCGGCACCCACGCCAAACTAGACGCGGTTCCAACCCGAAAACCAAGTTAGAGAGCATAAATATAGTAACTAATATTAGACAAGGCTTTAGCAATTTCCAAGATAAGTATAACAATACAACGTAAATTGGAAGACGTCTTGAACAAAAACCCAATTAATACTGTTTCTTCATTTTGCACCGCTAACATCTGTAGATGTTGAAAAACTTTTCGTTGTATAAACATGTGTACAGGCCAAATCGTTGTTGTTGTACAATTGCAACAACGTTCATGTGAAATATTGTGTGTGTATCGTAATGCTGGAAAGAAAATGAAGGGAATGCCAGTACTTTTGTCCTTTAGCTCTGCGGTTGAAGTTGTTCCTACGCAGCCGTCCAGACCCACGATAGATAATGTATTTCCGGTATTACCACAGAATAGACATAGCGACAAAGTTAGAAAATCTTGTGGTCAATTTTGTATGCGCATGACCGGCAACCATATTTTAAATACGACGATAGTGACAATATTTGGCTAGCTTCATCAATATTATTGTTCTGGGATAGTGTGTGCAAATTAAATTTAAAACATATAATTATTGTTGTGTTTCATTGATTTAACTTTTTAGCAAATACTATTCTTTTAACATAACTAAAACTCTAATATTTTTAAATTAATACGAACAAATACGCACTTTTCGTATTTTCCAAGTGGCGTTGGCCAAGTTCTGAGCTATATCGAGGACATTCAAATCGACCACATGAACATCAAAGCTGCCGACGCACTTCGCGTTCTATGTATTCTGTCGTATTACATACTAGCCCAGTCAAATTAGAATTTAAAGTTACATTAATTCCGCACAGCAATTTTTTTGTTGCAATCGTTAAGGGGTTCCTTTGGTAGTCTAAATCCCGATTTTCGACCGCCTAGAGGATGTGCGTTAGCCGCCATTTTTATTTTTCCAAAATGGGTTTCTCGCAAATAACTCGGTTATTTTTGAGTTCAGGTGAAAACTGCAGACAGAAGTTGTAGAAAATCAAATTCTCTACAATTTTGATAATATGATTTTTTTGTAAGATCGATATTTTTCGAGTTATTAACAAAAAAGGCATTCTTCTGAAAAAGTCGCTGTGTTTTGTTTATTTTTAACTTTAGAGTAAATATGGTCATAAACAAAGTTGTAGAGAATTGAATTCTCAGTAATTTTGATAGTTCTGGAAAAACCTAGCGGTTGAACAGCGAACGTGGCTTGAACAAGAAGAAGATGCCACGAAAATGGGGTTGGAAAACCAGTCGCGGTTTTGAACCCATACCTACCATGGCTGAACCAGCCCCTCAATCGTTGCTAAAAACGATTTCCTGCAAATGTAGGAAAAATTGCGGAAAACTTTGCGGATGCCGCAAAGTAAGTCTGAAGTGTTCTGTTTTGTGCCACAATTCATCGGAGGAACGTGCCAAAATACAACACACATTCAAGAGGTGCTCGAAGATGATGAGGAAGATGATGATGATTCCTTTTCCGAGAGTGAAACCGTAGTTACATCATCGAATATTGAGGAAACTGCCTTAGAATATGAAATCGACGATGTCGATGTTACAGAGCCCTTATGCAAAAGAAAGAAGACCTAGTTTTTCTAACAAATAGCATTTTAATAATGTATAGATTGAAGAAACAATCATATTTAAAGAAAAACAAAAAAGAATAAAAAAACAAAAAATAACAAAAAATGACGCCCGGATTTTCCCGGTAAGTGAAACTACGTGGATTAGGCCTCTTGGGGATACCATTTAAAAAACGCGCCTGGAACTCTACCCCAGCGGTGGTGTGGACCTTAAATATTGTTTCTACAGAAAAAGTCATACCTATCAAAATTACAGAGAACTCAATTCTCTACAACTTTGTTTATGACCATATTTACTGTAAAGTTGAAAATAAACAAAATAAAGCATTGTTAATAACTCGAAAAATATCGATCTTACAAAAAGAATTATATTATCAAAACTTTAGAGAATTTTCTACAACTTTTGTCTCTAGCACTTTTCACCTGAAGTGAAAAATAACCGAGTTATTTGCCAAAAACCCATTTTTGGAAAAATCAAAATGGTGGCTAACGCACACCCTCTAGGCGGTCGAAAATCGAGATTTAGACTACCAGAGGGATCCCCTAACGATTGCAAAAAAATTGCTGTGCGGAATTAATGTAATTTCACGTGACATTTCTGACTAATTTGACTGGGCTCTACTGTCTGACAGACGGGTGATGGCGAGCGGTCGCACAGATAAGGTTCCGCCTTCCAAAAATATAATTGCTTGTACGGATTTGAAAGAGAGAGAAAGAAGTACTTCGCACAATACCAGTGCCGAACATAATAAATGCACTTTGTCGCTAAAGGCACTCGATAAGTTGTACTCCGTTGCATTTGTGGCGCGCCACTGAGCATTGCTTATATAGCACGTAGTAGTAGACGACATGCGAAGCTCTATTGCGAATTGGTCAATTTCGCAACCTGCGTCTCGCCATGATCAGTCTGTTGAGCTGTACTTCTAAATCAAAATGCGATCAAACAGTTATTTACGAGCACCTAACTATAATGTGTTTTTAGAAATAAATTTCCGTTACATATTAAATTATGTAATTCCACACATGCATATTAACAATACTTATACTTCATACTCTCTTACAGAGTAACCAATCTCCCATTCGTTCGTTTCTTCCGATCTTTTGGTTATAGTAGTAGTTGCGTCTTGTGTCAATTAAGTACGCTCTCTATCAGAGCTCATAGCATTATCTAATATCGTATCTAAAATGCACATAAATATGCATGCACAGACATACAGCATAGACATATATAAGTGTGTTTAGCGTCTATCATCACTTAGTTTCCGATTTGAGGATTGTACCATAACCCGTAGCCCGTAGCCCGCTTGCCTTTCTACACGTTGACGGTAGAAAGAAATAGATATCTCCGGAGACTTATTGCTGGGCAGTAAACAAGGGTAGTAAAATCTAAAGTATAATAAGCAATAGATTTAAAGATGCTTAGAAATCGCCTAACGCAGGTCAGATCGTTCTAGCAATTGCAAGTATTAATTGTATTAATATATAATTTGTATATGATAAATTATATATTTATAAAATAAAAATGTAGTAAGACAAAATAATTCCTATAAACCCCAAACGTAAATAGACGACACTTCTATAACTTTGGTTTTCTTACTTCCTAAAAATCTTGTAATTTTAGATTTGTGTCTTGCCCCATTTTTGGCATAAGTGCTACATTGATTTTGGATGAATATAAGACATTTACGTGAACACAGTTACAGTTTTCTATCGTACGTAACCGACCACCAATACAAAAAAGCTGTGTCACTAAATTTTATTTTGTTCGCACAAATAAGACAAACGAAAGCAACAATATGCTTCATTTTTTGTAAAATAATTTTACATACATTACTACACACTGATGGATGTTTTATATTTTCCCTTGCTAAGGGCAACGCATAATATTTATCGAAATTACACGATTTTTTCGACTCATAAAATTGCACGTTTTTAGGAATTTTTATTGTTAATATACATTGTAATTTCGGCATTATAAAATACCCATCCATTCGTCTTATACATTTATCTTTCACTTGGATTTTTTCAATGCATTTAGATGCCAAGTTTTTGAGATTTGTGCGAATAACTTTGACCGTGTTTTTTATGGCATCTTCCTATAGCGGGATCCCAGCCTTAATCACATACACAAGTCGCTGCTGTAACCTCCCGCTTATATCATAGCCTTAGCAAGGGGCGGTGCGGTTAATTATTCTACACACAAAACTTCGCTCATACATATGTCACTTAATTAAACTTTGGTACACATATACATATTTGGAATAATATCACGTGTCGCTGTAGTTTTATTCTATTGTCTTTCATTTAAATCTATACAATTCGCAATTTAAATTTTCGTATATTCTTATTCAGTTTACACATCAACAAAATTAAAATTTGGAAAAAATTAAGGGGTCATGACAAAGTGCTATACTGTAAAAATGCGTCTGTCCCGGATTTATTTTGCCATACCCAAAGGTTTTCGTTTTGTGATTGTAGTAAAAACACATTTTTAGTTTTACTCAATTTTATCTTCGTAATTACTATACATTTTCATTATTACATAATAGCAATTGCTTTATTTAGGAGAAGGCCAAATCATGTTAAATGATAAATAATTAAAACGAAAATTTAAAAGTCTACCAAACACCCTTAACCGCCCAAATAAAGTGCGAAAACAATCGTTTGCAACGGTTTTAGGACTTATTGTTAGAGACAATCGGAATAGTCGTTAATGAAAAGAGTGTAGATAATGTTACGAAAAGTTAAAGCAGGGACGATACGAAGTATTTTTACCATGGAAAGTGAACAAATTAGACTCGAACTATCAAGGTGCAGTTGCGCGTGTAAAAACATTAACGTCCAAATTAATCAACAAAGGAGAACTGAACGAATACGACAAAAAAAACGCGAATATCTAACGAATCATTGTGCGGAGGCAATACCGGTCGAGAAGAATTCTGACATAACCTATTATTTACTGCATCATCCAATGTATCGGGATGATAAAGAGACTACAAAGGTGAAGGTGGTGTTCGATGCCTCTGCCCATGCACCAGGATTCCCTTCATTAAACGATGTGCTAATACGTGTCCGGAAAATTGATCCGCAGCAATTTACCACAGGCAATTGATCGCCAGCAGTTTACCGCGCCGTCAATTTATCGCAGAAGCAATTGAACGCCAGCAATTTACCACCGGCAATTGATTGCAGGTTACCGCGGCATCAGTTTATCGCTTAAGTAACATTTGTTTATTGCCAGCAAATATATATCATTTATATAAATTTATTGGTCATTCTAATTGAAAATATTTTTTTACTGGTGTTATTTAAGAATTAAGTGCAGCTAAAAATGGTAGTTGTATTTAATTGGCTGTTATTTTCCAAAATTGGAATTGGGTAGTTATCACTACTTTAGAATTGTTTATACAAGAAAATAATTGATAGCTTGTTTTACCGTCTAGAATTAATGAGATGTGTTTGGTCTAATAATAAAAAATAATTTTTTCATTTAAGTCTCTGTCTTAAATTATGATTAGCATATTTCTGGAATTCTGTAAACTACTAGGGAATAATACGGAAATAAGAAAACGCATATATAGAAATATTTCATTTAATAGGTCTATTGCGTATTTTAATACTTCCATGGATCACAAAAACAGTAACAAGAAATTAAACAATATAATAATTGGGTAATTTTAACAGAAATTCAAAGTGAATATTTGGTTAAACTAAGAAACTGTAATACATATTTATAATAGAGTATGTACATTATTAGTAAGAAGTATTATGCGCTATATGTCTTAGATAGTCAACAATATCATTCCCCTAATCGTGTGCACTAAAAAGCCTTTTTAATTCGTTCATCACAATCGCGATACTTGTTGCCGGGATTACTTCCACTTAAATATTGTTCAATGCGCATTTCATTAACACTTTGTTCTCTTTTAATGCAATTGACAAATTTCTGAATGTTGGGGTGATGAGCAGCGACTTGTACTGATCTGAGGAATCTTTTGCTGCAGAACGGTTTCTATAGAATCAACGAATTTTTGGAGCGAATCAAATTAATATGAAATGAGGATATATACATATGTATTAAACAATATTAACATACGTACACTTATATACCTATACAAGTAAACACACACACAAACATTCTTATATAAGGTATTACCTGTAATTAATGTATAATGAACTACCTCTTTGTTTTTGACGTTACTTTATATATTGTTTATTAACGGTCAAATAAAGTTTATCTATCTATATATATATATAATTTTGCAATGCTCAGGTAAAGTTTACTCAAATCAGTAATTATTATTTAGCCCGGAACTAGTGGCCCGTTATTTTAATGTATATTTAGCATTCCTGTGATTCTAATACACACATAATTCTACAACACTTTCCTATTATAATCCATTTTTAATGTCCTAGTACTCAGAATGTCATTACTTACCTAATGCTGCAATGTACCTCTCCAGCCATAATAAGTGAAATTCTCTTTGTAATGTCGCAAGACCACCACTTTTGGTAAATTAAGTCAGTCCTGTTACCATAATTCAACAATATCTATAACGGTGCTCAATCTCGAACGCAAGTGTTAAGAAAGTATATCATAGTGTGTAACAAAGTTTGTGAACGCATCATGCCGATGAAAATCTTTACATCAGAAAAGGGAAAACCGAAATTGTGCTTTGGTGGACATTTATTTTATAAGGACAGGCAAAATGAAACAAAAATTCATTGGAGGTGTCAAAATTACCGAAAAACTAAATGTGCCGCGCGAGTTACTACGGTAGAAAACATCATCGTGAAAACATGGAAGGAGCACAATCATTGTGTAGACGAGTTGAAACAGCAGCACTTCTTGACACCATTCGAAGAGATGCAGAAACAACAAATAATACTTCTCATAGTATTATTTCAAATGTATCGGGAACCTGTAGCCAAGCAGCAGCCGCAAAGCTTCCAAGTATAGATACAATGAAACGAACGATCCGAAATATAAGAAATCGAAACTCTGATGCCCCAGTTCTACCAACGCATCGTAGAGACATAGTTTTTACAGAAGAATATACAACATGCAATGGAGAATTGTTTCTACAATTTGATTCTGGACCTGAGGACAATCGTATGCTAATTTTCAGTACGAAAAGAAATTTGCAGTTGTTAGGCCGAAGTGAACATTGGTATGCCGATGGAACCTTCAAGACTGTTCCCTTACTTTTCTATCAGCTATATACAATACATGGACTGAAAGACAAAATATCGCTTCCATTAGTTTAGGCATTATTACCTAATAAGTCTGAGGAAACCTATGCATTTCTACTACAGCAGTTGAAAGTATTGGAACCGGCTATGTCTCCGCAATCAATAGCTATAAATTTTGAGAAGGCGATGATGAATGCTTGCAGAAGAGTTTTTCCTGACGCTTCGCAACGGGGTTGTTTCTTTCACTTTTCACAGTGTATTTTTCGTTCCATTCAGAATAATGGATTGAAACACCGTTATGAAACTGATGCGAATTTTGCTTTAAATATGCGAATTTTGGCAGCAATTGCATTTGTACCCACTCCTACTGCGACGGCTGTTTTTGAACATTTGTGTGAAAATGGTGTTTTTCCTCCAGAATTGCAAAAAATTGTTGATTATTTTGAGAATGCATGGATTGGACGTCCAACCAGACGACATTTTCGTCAGCAACTAAAGTATGCTCATGAAATGTGGAACGTACACCAGCTTGTAGTTGAGGGATTACCAAGAACGAATAACTCTGTTGAAGGGTGGCATAGAGCATTCGAGGTACAAGTCGCTGCTTATCATCCCAACATTTGGAAATTCATCAATTGTATTAAAGGAGAACAGAGTGTTAACGAAGTGCGTATTGAACAATATTTAAATGGAAGTAATCCCGGCAACAAAAAAATAACCCGCGATTGTGATGAACGTATTAAAAGGCTTGTTAGTGCACACCCGAACGGAATGATATTGTTGATTATCTAAGAGGTGCAGCGCATAATATTTCTTACTAATATGTAATGTATGTATATTGTAGTATGGTAATACTCCATTAGTAAAATTATCAATAAAAGATGTACATTTTATAGAAAGCATTCTTTAAGAAATGGAAAAGCGTTGTAAACATTTACCACACACATACACTTGAAACATTTCAAAATCTAGAATTCCAAATTGCTATAACGACGTGTCGAAAAAAAAAAAGAAATAAAGTTTGTTTATAAACGACGGGATGAGATGGTCGACGAAAAAGTCAGATAAAAAGTTATATAAAATACCAGGGTTGAAAAGAAGCAGACCACATCAAAAAAGAAGTTGTTGTTTACAAACGACGAACAGACCAAAGAAAAAGAAGTACAATAAAAGGAAACGACCAAAGAAAAGAAGTGAAGAAAGAATTCAAGAGGAAGGGAGAGGTTAAGAATTAGAAAACAAATTACACTTATACACACTAGGTAATATATTTTGATTGTATTGTTCATTATTTTGTTAATATAATACTAAAATTTTATAAATTATTATTTGTAATAAATTTTGCTTTCTATACAATTAACTAAAATTCATACTACAATATACTCTATTGTAAATATGTATTACGGTTTTTTAGTTTAAGTAAACATACACCTCGAATTTTAGCTTTGTTTAAAATTAACCAATTATTATATTGTTTAATTTCTTGTTACTATTTTTGTGATCCATGGAAGTATTAAAATACGCAATTTACCTATTAAATGAAATATTTCCACATATGCGTTTTCTTATTTCCGTATTATTCCCTAATAATTTACAGAATTCCAGAAATATGCTAATCACAATTTAAGACAGAAACTTAAATAAAAAATCACTTTTTATTGTTACACCAAACACATCTCATTAATTCTAGACGGTAAAACAAGCTATCAATTATTTTCTTGTATAGACAATTCTAAAGTAGTGGTAACTACCCAATTCCAATTTTGGAAAATAGCAGCCATGTAAATACAACTTCAATTTTTAGCTGCACTTGATTCTTAAATAACACCTGTAGAAAAAAATTATTTTCAGTTATTTAAGCGATAAACTGATGCTGAGGTTGGTTGCGGTTGGCGATCAATTGCCGACGGTAAATTGCTTCCGCGATAAATTGATAGCGCGGTAAACTGCTGGCAATCAATTACAGACGGTAAATTGCTGGCCATTGGGGACAATTTAGTACCGGACTTGGTGCGTGTTTTGATGGACTTCATAATTGGTTCTGTTGGTGTAACGGCTGATATTGAAAAGGCGTTCCTACAAATATCCTTGAGCGAAGAAGATAGAGATTCACATCGATTTCTATGGAATGAAGAGCCAATAGAAGACAACATACTATGAACACCCGACTTGCCGCAGCTTTGTGACTGCAGAATGAAGCGGGTCGCATTTGGAGTGACCACCAGTCCATTCATATTAACAGTGACCCTGAAGAAGCATTTATCGCAGCAACCAAAGAAGCTAAAGAAGACAGCCAAAAAATTGTCCAGCGCATTTTACGTAGATGACCTAGTTATTGCTGAAGATTCATTTGGGAATGCTCTGCAGCTCTACCATGAAGCCAGAAAAATACAAGAATCAGCGACTATGAGCATACAGAAGAGGTGAACAAACGACGTTAATCTAATGAAACACTTTAGACATGAAGAAACAACAGTTTTACCCATAAATCGAAGAAGGGTGTTAGGAATTGTATGGCACACATATTCAGATGAAATATCTGTAGATATGAAATCAATTCTCTACGAAAGCGAGAAAATACCGACGAAATGCAATGTAGCAAAAATAGCAAGGATATTTGATCCCATTAGCATTTTAGCCCCATGCACAATAAGCGCAGAGATACTTTTACAACGTATTTGGAAAGAGAAGTTTGAATGGGGTCAGAGCATATCAATCGCCTTGCAAATAGATTGGAAGAAATGGTGCAAAGAACTTGCAGAAGCAGACAAAATACGAGTGCCAAGGAGTTTGGTAGCAAGCCGAGACGAAGAAGTCGAATTACATATCTTTGCAGACGCACTTCCACATACCTACGGTGCAGTCGCATATGTTAAACGTAGAGATACAAGCAGATTTTTAATAGCAAAAAATAGAGTATCGCCGATCTCACAAAACGGTTCTCAATCCCAGAAAGCATATGGTCCGCCGTTCTTTTTCTGGAAGATATCTAGTTGAAATCACAAGTCTCTGAGTCTTTTCTTCATTTAGGCATAACGCATTGATCATAAACCATTCCTTTGCCTCCGCTAGTGTCAGTTCTCCATTATGTTTTGCTTGTGCTAAGCTTGCATGCTTAGTCAATATTGACGTATCGTCGGCAAACAAATATATTTTCGCATCCACATTGTTTGGAAGGTCGTTTATATAAATTAAAAATGCCAGAGGCCCCAAGACTGATCCTTGTGGGACACCTTTAAGAATCCCTCTGCACTCAGATGTTTTATTTTGTCAAACTACTGTCTGCTTTCTTTTACTAAAATAGGATCTTATTAATTTATGTGCTTGACCTCTGATTCCATAAAATTAAGTTGCTTGTACTTCACTTGGGGTTTTTAAATAACACAACAAGAAGAAACAAGACTTTTAATATAAAACTAAACTAAATGGCTTGATTTTAACTTGGGGTTTTTAAATAAAACACGAGCAAGAAAAAGAAGTGAAAGGTTCGAACAGTAATGCTTTATTTCTTAAAACTGACCATACATATATACGTTCGGGTTTTGTGTGAGAAGAGGCAAGTTGTAAATCATTATGTTTATGAGGCGACCTTTCCTGTGTTACTAGTCATTTCTTATGGCTAAGGGTGTATGGATGGATTTCCTTAGCAAGTTATAAATCATAACGTCTGTAAGGTGAATTTCTCCATATTTGTAACGTTGCATAACTATAAGCTTGTAATTTTTCTAAGAGTATACATCGTCCTCCAGTAGATGTATAATAGCCGCTGTAGTTGATTTTTCTTTTCTGTATCCATGTTGACTAGTAATGAATACATCAGGGTCTTCCAAAAATCTCGTCAATCTATTTTTCAATGCCACTTCGAAGACTTTAGAAGGGGTAGGCACGATTGCTATAGGCCTAAAGTTATTTGGATCTGTTATAATGCCTTTTTTGTGTATAGGTACTACTTTAGAGATTTTTAGCTCATCAGGGTATAGTTTTCCTGAATGTAATGATTGAATATTGCTGCTAGTTGTTGAGTTACAATATAAATTACTACCGGAAGGGTCTCGATCGGTAGCCCATATACATCTTGTGCATGTTTTTTTAATGCTCTTGACTATGTTTATTATCTCTATCTCAGTTATGGGTTGTGAGGGGGCTTTTTTGGCACTTTTTCCACGTTTCTAAATCCTACAAATCGAGGCCCGAAATTCCCTACTCCACTAATTACCCCCAGGAACTCGTTCGCACACAGGCGCCAGCCGGCTCGTCGGCGAGGGCGTGGTTAAAAGGGAATAAATGATATGAGGGCGACACCTGCTTCACCCCTCCTGTGCGCTCCTTGGTAAGCAGGAAGCCAAATAAATAAAATTAAAGGGGCTAAAAAAGATTGGTGGGCGGTCGTAAGGAGAACCTCGATACAATTAAAACAAACACGTAGCGTCGATGAGTCTTTAATACGAACGAAGTTAGAAAAAGAAAACAAAATAGGTGAATGTGAAATTTTCTGGCCAAAGGGGTCGTTTACATACAACCACAATAATAAGTACTATATAAATATCACTCTGCCTAAGTGAAAAAAGAAATATTCGTCTCGACTCTATAATTTCTGTGACGCTAAATAAAATTTTAAATATACATTTCGATAAATATTCGACTCGACTCTAAACAAAATTTTAAATATGGAAAGCGAAATTTAAAAAGAAACACAAAAGAAAGAAAACTTGGGAAGGATGGAATTTCACACTTATCTCCGGCGGCAATTCCAACGGCGGCTGTCGGCGACGGACGGTAACTGATGAAGTCGGTCAACGGTTCTCCTCTGCCCGAGCGTTAATATGATTAACTGCATACGTCCCGGACTACTGTAGAAGCCAGATTCAGAAAAAAAGGAAACTCGTATCCCAGGCCCGATACAACATCAACCATGTACGAGGAAAATCCCGTACAAAACCAGAACATAAATAGAAAAAAGAAAATCCCTAAGAAAAGAAACTTGAAATATGATTAGGATGGAGAACATCGCTTACCGTTCTTCGAACAGGGTTAATTTCAACCAAAATGGCGACGGGACCACGTGCTACGATAACTCCGAACACATCGGTTTTTCCGCCCCTTTCACCTCAATCTACGGTATTGACCAACAAAGGGGTGACGGCAACGAAGTACTTCCCCGAATATCCAACACAAGGTTGCAGTTCCTCAGATATACTTGAAGGAAATTTTACTTCTCGCACAACGTGATCACTCTACTACCGTCAACGATCTTCTCCCCGTCTCGAAAGAAAACGGAAACGGATATTAGTTCGGCATAGAAACCGCTATCAAAAAGAGTATTGAAAGGATATTGGCCGTAAGATGACTCTCCATGTCTCAAATAAGGAATCAATAAAATTTAAAACGATGTTTGATTAAATCAAATCGATTAAATCAATCGACATTATTCGAAGAGGAAAGAAAGAATAAAAAAGCGTAACAATCCCACCTACTTACCGAAGAAATTTACCCAGGAAATTTCTGATCTGGGACACCAATTTGAAAATATGACAATTATGGCGAAGGCGCCAGGAATATGCTAACAAACGAACTCTCGGATGATGCGAACTTACGACAAAGCTGCCCTCTATCACGAGGTGGAAAACTAAACAAAAATTCTCTAAAGAAAGCAAAACTAAATAAAACGCAAAAGGCTTTAGCCTACACCATGAAGTTGTGGTTGGAACAGGGTTAATAAAAGTACTATATGTACAAAAATTTTAACTTATGTGCCCCATGTCATATGTCCATCGTTACACCAAAATAAAAGTCTCTCCAAATAAAAGAAAAGTAGAGAACAATACGAAAAGAACTAAAACTCGAAATTCGAAACTGAAACAGTGAGAGTGAATATCGAATAGCCGAAAACCAAGTAAAAACCCGATTAAAATTCCAACGAGAACCCTAATCTCAACGATTAGAGTACCAGTAGACCACCCACACCTGCACACGTGACGGCTTGATCCAACTACTACGGGATCCTTCGGCAAATCGGCCGGCAAACTAGGAAATAAAAAGAGATAAATGGGATACGTTACTGAATCAAAGGATGCAAAGGAATGGGAAACGGATAATTAAGGGGAGGTTAAATGCCAATCACAGTGTACAAGTGCGACCAATCCACCAGACCCCAAGCGAAGAGAAAACGTAGGGTATCCACCCCTAAAACAAAAGAAAACGCGAACTGTGGCCAAACAAAACAGATAAATGACAAGCTTTATAGTCCAGGGTGGCCCACTCACAGGCTAAAGGCAAAATAACAAACACATATTAACGTCAAATCATATATCCGTAACAAAAGGAAACGCGAATCAAGAACGGGTAATGCCGGACTCAAAATCTTGAAGGCCCCAAAGTGAAGCAGAACAGGTTTTATTGGACTGCAACATTACCTTCTAAAAAGGGTTCTAAAAAGATGGATTTCCCCACAATTTGCTTTGCTTGTCTAATAATAATTGTACGTGTTGTACACCCCTAGATTAGATTAGATTACTTGAGGTGGCACTGATGCCTGTTCCACTGTGACCTTTCCAGATATATTGTGGTCCTCATACCTCCTTAGACTCTAACTACAAAATTTTGATCTTCTCTTGCCTTCCGTAGACGTACGTTTCGCGGTTATACCGCTCGTCAGTACGGCTTTGCAAGAGCTGTAATTTCGTATACAAATTTTATGTATATATCGTCTGAACATGTTTGTACATGTGAGAGGGATTCGATAATAGAAAAAATAACTGTAAGAAAAGCGTAATACGTGCATTGTGAGAGAATTCATATCGAATCCCTCTCACATGTACAAACGTCAATGCTTAGACTCTAAGGAGAACGTACTCTAAGCCCACCTTAAGCTTTGCCGGCTCCATCTGGGTGGCTGAATAGTCGTTGCATACTACCGCGGTCCTCTCCAAAGTAGCCTCCTTGAAGGTGAAACCGTTTGGCCCTTTGCTTTTCGGAAGACCTGCGGGAGTACTGCCCTCCGACCTAGCCTTTTTGGACTTCCGTCCTTTCTTTAAGTTTAGTAGCCTCCGCCGTCTGTTGAGGCCTAACTTCCTTATCTAGACTAAACCCGGCCCCTTGTGCATGCCTAGTGATGTTGGCCTTGATTATGGCTCTTTTAGCCCATATGTAATCTTAGCCCTGTTTCACAAGCTTTTACACTTTAGCCTTGGTAATTCCAGATAGCGTAACTGTACGAAGAGTAGCTAGGGATTTTTATGCCTCCTCAGAGTACGTTCTCCAGCTTTATTCCTTTAATTAGACTTAACAGCTAATTACAAGGGGGTTCCGCCTGGTGCTCCCAGGGAAACGTTTAATACCGCACACCCCTGCGGCCACGCAACTCTCGGCACGTTACCTTACACCTTAGTTTGGGTTTTAGCTCATATAGCATCAATACCTCGGGAGCGCTAAATTCCCGAACTCACTTCTTAAACTTACTAACAGTGAGCTCCTGAGGCACCTGTACATCCCTAAGATTTCTATCGAAAATCCTAATAACATTCTTCTGCAAAGTTGAAAATTGAAAAAGGCATTCGAGGAAAACAAAGCTCGTCTATATGTATAGTGAAAAGACAAAAATCTCGCTACAGTTCTGATTGTAGCTCTCGCTAGAACTCTAAGAGTCCTGTCGAAAATTCTAATCACATTTTTTTGTAAACTTGAAAATCGAAAAGACATTCGATGAAATAAAGCTCGTCTATATGTACAGTGAAAAGAAAAGAAATCGCTCACAGTTCTGATTGCAGTTCCCGCTAGAACTCCAAGAGTTCTATCGAAAATCCTAATAACATTCTGTTGTAAAGTTGAATACTGAATTCGAGGAAATAAAGCTCGTCTATATGTATAGTGAGATGAAAAATAATCGCGCAACAGTTCTGTTCGCAGTTCCCGCCAGAACAAGAGTTCTACCGAAAATTCTAATAACATCTTTTGTAAAGTTGAAAATTGGGAAGGTATTTGAGGAGATAGAGCTCGTCTATATTTATAGGGAAAAAGAAAAAGAAAATCGCGCAACAGTTCTGATCGCAGTTTCCGCCAGAATTCTAAGAGTTCTATCGAAAATCCTAATAAAATTTTTTCGTAAAGTTGAAAATTGAAAAGGCATTCGAGGAAATAGAGGTCCTCTATATTAGGAGAGCTGTGAATCATTAGGTGAGGCTGAGTCCCGAAGGATTCATAAGCCGCTCGCTCCTCCGCTAGGCGGTCCAAGATCTAGCGGCAAGATGGTATGTTGAGGGTGACCCGAACGGATCCTTCACTAAGGAGACGTCCTCGGCGTTGGGATCGAACTACTTCTTCATCTTCCACAACACTCTAGGGGGATCTTCGTACCGGATTGACCTCTGGAGCCGCACTCAGTTCGTCGTCAATCCCCCAGAAAGCCTTGCACCAGCCTAACGATTGTCATAGGCGGGGTAGTCCAGTCGTTATACTGAAATTACGGAAATTAAAAAATTCTGAGAAGGCCAAATTTCTTATATGTTGTTGGGGGATGCTAGGAAAGCTTAATTTTGAGTTTTCGACCGTCTCGACCCTGACCTTCGTTCGCCATCTTGAAAAAAGGGGTAAGTTTTTGTTTCTGCCATAACTCTTTACCCCTTCGAGATAGAGAATTGTTGATTGGTACTTTTTGTTTCTCTTTCGGTGCTCTTCAATTTAAGTCCTATTGACTTTTCCCTTATTAGTGTTAGTTTTCAGTAAAGAAGATATTCATATTCTTCTCCTTTTCGATGGCCCGGGTTGTCTATATTCTTCCTCTTCAGAGAAATCTCGAAGACGAGAAGAATTTCCAACTACGTTTCTTTCAAAATTGGTATCATCCGCATTGTCCGATTCACTGTCGTTTAGGGCATCGAAACTGGCGGCGTTGTCGCACGTTTCTCCACTGAAATGTAGGCATATGGTGGTGCATGCGATGCCTGCTTTCCTGCATCCGCAGGCAGCGCCGCATTTTTCTTTACATTTGCACGATAAAAGCTTCAGGAGCTCAGTTCTTGTCGTCGACTTTTCCTCTTTTTACCCCCGTATAAAACGATGAGAAATCTTACTCCCGTCGATGTCAAACTATCTCAATCCACATTCTTCCTTTTGAACAGCTCCACCGATGACTCCAGTTCTGCATATTTCTCTAAAGTTTTTATAAATTTGTATTTCCTAATATTGAAAAACGACGGCGTCGTGTTGCAACCACTGAAGGTGTGTAGGAAAAATATGTTATCCGCCATGGTTTTGCCGTGCTTTACTTTAGTTGAGGAGTACAGAGCTGCGGGTGTGTTCCCACTTGCCGGTTTGCGGAAGAAGACGTTTGTGTTTTGTTGCGCCAGTCCGGTAAGTAAAACTGAAAGGTCGACGTCTTCACCTATGATTTCAACAGTCATACCTAGGTGCTTGTTCTATTGCTGTGGTCACGATTAAAAGGAAGGAGCAATTCCATTTTCGGTAAAGCCAAATTAAATCTTGTACAGTCGATACAACTTCGTGCGAGAGTTGACGAAGAGCTTCGAGATTGGCGATTTCTATGGATTGTAAACCTGTGGACTTATGTTTGAAATAAGACAGTACTGGGATGTCTAGCAAGAGCAATGAAAGAGGGTGTCTGACGCTCTCGCATTCCAATGAACGCTGGAATTCGTAATTTTTGAGATAGAGAAAAACCAAAAATATCAAATTGTAGGCACGAATCTACTCTAAAAGTTTGATAATAGACATTTTTTTGATAAATCCTCTAAATGTTTGTCCTTTTGTTGCAATAAGTAAAAAGTAACAATAATAGAGGAAAGTCCATTAGGACCTACATTAAAGAGCATTAAAAGGGGAACTAAAAAGCACCAGACCACAATTCCCTATCTCGAAGGCGTAAAGAGTTATAGGAAGAGGAAAACATTTACGCCTTTTCTCAGCCAGATTAGTGCGTAGCGCAGGGTCCTCCACGGTCGACTTTGCGGTGCGCTAGAACTCAACTTTGAACATAGAGGAAAACCAAACATATCAAATTGTAAGTATGAATGCGCTCGGTTTGATAATAAAAATTTTTTCAATAAATATGACGGGAAGGGGAGGGGGGAATAAAATAAAAACTAATCCAATTCTCTACTTTTTTGTTTTTTTTTTTGCAATAACTAAGAAACTAACAGTAATAGGGGAAAAGTTTACACAACTTAAGTTGAAGAGCATCAAAAGAGGAACAAAAAAGTACCAAACAACAATTCTCTATCTCTAAGGGGTAAAGAGTTATAGCAGAAACAAGAACTCATCCCTTTTTTAAGATGGCGGGCGAAGCCCGGAGGTCGACACGGTCGAAAACTCAAAAGTAAGCTTTGCACCCTCCAACATTATAAAGAAAATTTGGCTTTCTCGGAATTTTTTCATTTCTAAGACCTATTTTCGGATATAATGACGACTAGCGACCTGTCGGGATCGAGAGCGGCGGTATAACTCACTACCGGGTTGTCCGAAACCTACATTCTCCCTAGCGTGGCTAACTAATATTAATAATGTTTAAATAAAAAGGCTTCCAAACCAAACTATTTATTTGAATTGATTATTATTGACCGTTTATGGAGTAAACTTGGTGTCTCGATGGAATTATTTTCTTGGTATACTTTTGGAAAAAAATTGTAGTTATGTTAGAGTGATTGTTAGTGACCACTGTTGTCTCAGTATAGAGAATAATGCATTTCTTGACATATATCGTAGTATGTACAGTTTGTTAAAAAGGTAGATGACGTGTTATTCATTAATAACTTATCAATGACAACTTATCATTCAATAATAAAATTCGGAGGAGTGACAGCGTCAGTCCGATTTACAGTACTTTATGATAACACGTAATCCACCTTTTTAACAAACTCTAGTAATATAGTGAACTATTTTCGAGAGCCAAAATTTTAATAAAATAAAATGTAGAGGACTCTCTATAAATGACATAATAAAATTAGGTTCCTTGATGAGCAATAACAAGTAACCGTGCAAAAGTTTACAAAGTAAGCACAATTGGCATGTACCAATAATCCTGTAGGAAATTTTGATTATGTCAATCGCAAAACGTAAATGCAGATTAATTAGTATCGTCCTTATTAGGACTCGTCAGTACAGTATATCGCTCTGCGAGTGACACGGATATGGTAAAAATGACCCCATCTCCCGAGCAGGAGAGTCAAATTAGATCCGTTCTATGTAAGAAAAATGAAATAAAATAAATAATAGATTAATTTTTTCTTTTTAGATCAAAATTATTGTATGCTGCTTTTTCGGTTGTGGCCTTTAATTCGAAGTCGGTTTAATTTTTTTTTCAAATTTTTTTCGCAATTTAAGTTTACGTACCGTCTTTGTTTTCTGGTTTCCGCTCATTTTTGCAGTTCTTGGCACGTAGTATGTTGTTAGGTTTTTTTATCCCTGTATATTCTGATCCCTGTATATTTCCATTTTAGCGAGCTTTATTTGCTAAACGCATATGCTAGCAATCATACTTTTTTTCTTCTTCTTACGAATTTTCGTGAAGCCCATGCACGAAAATTTGATAGTCGCTTATCAGTCAGTCTGATTGTGCAGTTGAGTTGGTAAAATCTTCTTTTAAGGTCCAGTAGCAGGAAGGTGGGTGTCGACAAGACTTGAATTGATTTTGGATTTTAATTACGTCGTCTCGGCGGATTCGCAAGTCTAAGTTGACCTATCGTATACGACTTTTGTTGGAATTTTGGTCCGTTAGAGTAGTTTGGAAGTACGTCGTTTCGCTATACGCATATTGCGGATTCATACCTATCCTCTACGTTCGACCGTCATATTGAATGGAACTCATGTTGAACGCATGGTAAAGTAAAGTTCGATCTGCACTTTCCCCTATTCAGTTTTGTGTTTCTTTTATATTTTAGAGTTTCTGGATACACGTAATTTTTTTCTGGATACACGTAATTTTTTTTTTGGATATAGTCGAGAGTTTTATTGGAGATACGTCGATTTACGTGGATTTCCCGCTGAGAGGTAGATTTCTGGTGCTTTCTCTTTTTTTTTTGTGGTTACCTCCTTACTAGGACACACATTTTTCCCACCGGAAGCACGAGGGAACGCCATATTGGAATTGAGGACATGCGCAGAAGCAAACCCGGAGCGTAGGGAATTCTGGGAAAATTACATGTAATTCGAGAGGGCGTAATTCAAGTCAGTACGAACTTGTATCCGGACCGAGGGAATTTACTAGTACTGTTGTAGAAATGCGAAAAACGCTTAGGCAACTTTTGAAATTAGAGGGGGCGGGTAAATTTATTTGGCCCAGTTATCCGTGTGAATTTGAGGAGGATGAAACAGCTTTAGATGGTAAATGTCAGGATTTATCCAGGTTAGTGCAAGATTTTTCCGGAGGCCTCACCTCACCTGAATATTTTAAAGTTTCTACGAAACTATTTCATGCGATGGGTCGTATAAATAGGTGCAAACCAACCACAGATGCGCAACGCTCCAAGCAATCTAGACTTTTAGTGGCTTTGGTTGAGCTTTCTTGTAAGATTGACTCCAAAGCCAAGCGTAGCTCTCGTGGTTCGGTATCTGATACTTCGGTTATGGAGGGATCTCCAGCAGCGTTAGTTCCTCCTACCATGGGTGCTTCGGAGGACGAATGCATTAGTGAATCCGAAGATGAAATAGTTCCCCCTATCGTTAGTAATGTCCTGTTAAAGTCGGTTCCAGTGATGCATTGGAATGTGAAGTATTCAGGAGAAAATCAGACACTTTCGCTAAACGCATTTTTAGAGCGAATAGATGAATTAATGATGGCGCGTAACGTCACAAAAGAGCAATTATTTAAGTCGGCGTTAGATTTATTTTCGGGTAAAGCACTAATTTGGTATCGGGCGATACGGAAAACCTTGTCCGGTTGGGACGAACTTGTTGTTGCGCTACGTGAAGAGTTTCAGTCACCGAATTGTTTGATGAAATTAGGCGTCGTACCCAAGGTCCGAACGAGTCGATTAGACCTATAGATTTTGTGTAGACTATCGAAAACTCAATCGAGTAACTAAACGTAACGCTTATCCTTTGCCGTACGTGTCTCACATCCTAGATAAACTTCGCGATGCTAGATACCTATCGTCTATAGATATTAAATCTGCGTATTGGGAAATTCCGATGGCTGAGTCTAGTAAGCCTTTTACGGCTTGCACAGTTCCCAATCTTGGGTTATTCCAGTTTAAACGCATGCCGTTTGGGCTGCATAATTCACGCGCGTCGTGGCAACGTTTTATTGATCGAGTCCTTGGCGCTGATCTCGAACCACATGTATTTGCATATTTGGATGATATAATCATTGTAACTTCTTCCTTCGAACGACATCTCGAAATCCTTGCGGAGGTGATTAACCGTTTGCAGAAGGCGATGTTGACTCTGAATCGTACGAAATCTCAGTTTTGTCGCGATGAATTGAAATACTTAGGCTTCGTAGTTAATCGTACTGGTCTACATGTCGACCCTGATAAGATCCAGGCAGTATTAAATATTCCTCCCCTAAGAACGTTACTGAAGTCAGATGTATGTTAGGAGTTTGTAGTTGGTATCGTCGCTTTATTAAGAATCATAGTTCATTAATTGCTCCGCTAACTGATCTTTTGAGAAAGAATAAACGGTTTGTTTGGTCCGATAAATGCAGTAGCGTTTGGGCAGAAGTAAAAGAACGTTTGGTTACTGTTCCAGTATTGGCGACGCCTGATTTTGAGAAAGAATTCACTATTCAGACCGACGCTTCGAGTTTTGGCATTGGTGCGGCTTTAACGCAGAACTTTGACGACGGAGAAAAGGCTATCGCGTACATTAGTCGTTCGTTAACACGCCAAGAGCGGAATTTCAGTAAAACAGAGCGCGAGTGTCTTTCGGTCCTTTTCGCAATAGAAACATTTGGTCCGTATGTTGAAGGTACTCATTTTACGGTAGTGACAGATCATTACTCACTTCTTTGGCTGAATAATTTACAAAACCCTTCAGGCAGATTAGCTCGTTGGGCTGTTCGTCTACAGCAATATAACTTCACTATAGTACATCGTAAAGGTAACGAACACGTAGTCCCTGATGCATTGTCGTCGTACCGATTCTAGGTTCCTTGCATACTCCAGTTCCGATTACTGACAAATGGTACCTCCGAATGGTAGAAAACCTTAGAAAATCACCTAAGAAATATCGCGATTTTTGCTTAATTAACGGAGAGCTTCATAAGCATATTCATAGTTCGTATCCCGAATTAGCGGAACATACTTCGGAATGGAAAGGTGTTGTTCCTAAGGAAGAGCGTAAAGGCATTATTCGACAATCTCACGAGGAACTTCTTCCTGATCATCTAGGTATTTCTAAAACTACAGGTCGTATGTTGGAGAAGTATTATTGGCCAGGTCTTAAAGCCGATGTGGCAAAGTACTTGAGGAATTGTGGGACCTGTATGAGGTCTAAACCTTTACAAAAGGCTCCAGTAGGTAAGATGGGTGGTCATTCCTTGGTGGATAAACCTTGGCAAGTTTTGAGTGCAGATGTTGTCGGTCCCCTGCCGAGAACGTCGCATGGAAATCAGTTTATACTTGTGGTCACTGATTGTTTTAGTAAATTCTCTTTATTCTTTCCGTTACGTAAGGCAACTGCGGTTTCTATTGTTAAACACCTCGGGAATGGTGTTTTGCTTCAGTATGGAGTTCCCGAAGTGCTTATTACAGATAATGGTGTACAATTTAGGTCCAAAGAATATCGTAAATTGTTGGAGACTTATTCAGTTCGCGGATCGTATACGTCATATTATTGGCCTCAAGCCAATCCTACCGAACGCGTGAATCAGGTACTGAAAACAATGCTTATCGCGTATGTGTCTAATAACCAAAAACTTTGGGATTGTATCTTGCCTAAGTTAGGTTGTGCTGTTCGCACGGCGAAATACGAGGTCACTGGTCTTACCCCACACTTCATAAACTTTGGTCGAGAAATGATTCTTTCAGGCAAGGAACATGGATTGAACTTTGATGCAGACAAGTCGATACCGGTAAAATCGATGGATAAAGACACTTTTGTGCACCGATCGGAAGCACTCATGCGAGTGTATAAGGATACTCAACCACGATTGCAACGTTCTTATGAGAAAGCTAAATGTTGTTATGATCTTCGTAGGCGCACAGAAGATTTATTGCCTGATCAATTGGTCTGGAGGAAGAATTTTGTTCTTTCGGACGTTACTAAGAATTTTTCGGCTAAATTGGCAGATAAATTTGTAGGATCCTTTAGGATTCACAAACGTATTCGTCGAAGTTGTTATGAACTTAAGGATCTATCGGGTGCCGTATTGCCAGGAACTTGGCATATTACTCATCTGAAATCGCAGCCATCCGAGGATTAGTGGACTTTGGCTATTTTACGGCCTGAGGGTGGAGCCGTTATAGAATTATCCCTCCATATAACCGGCGTAGAAGGCCCCTAAACGGATCATTACTTTGCAGCACATCAAACCCTTTGGTTGTCTAATTGGATTGGAGTCTAGTCTATTTGTTTATTTTTTAGTTCTTTTTTTTCTCCACTAGAACGCAGAGAACCGAATCTCGATATTACTGTCATATGTGGATCTTAGTTAGTCTTAGTTAGTTTTGTTTGCATTGATTTTCGACTTTTGCCCACCTGGTTGGGGCTATAGTACGCCAGAAGAACTTTTGTGAACGCTCACCATCAACCATTTGAATCACTCGGTGTTGTTCACCGGGACCTTTGCTTCCCCAAATTCTCGGAACGGAAGTACTCTTCACATTTCTTGCTGTTGAATTTTCGATTTCAACTTTTCGTATTATATCGATTTTTTTTTTACTTTTCGCTATTGTTTTGAGGAATTGAATTTTCGCTATTGTTTAACGATTTTAATTTTCCGTTAGCTTTTCAGGTTGAATTTTTGTTACGAATCTCTTAAATAAGACAATCATTACATTTTTCTTCTTGTGCTTTAATATTTATATAATATACAAGATATTATAATCATTGTACATAGCGACGAGTACACAGTAACGTGACAAAGGTTACAACAACACTATATATTTTTCTGTCTGTCTAAAAATACGTTCTTTTGGGGTTTGTAGTTCGTGCGCAGGTGCCACCTGGTTTACGCGGGAAAGATAAAAAATGTGTAACATAACTCCCCCGTTGAAAGCTTCTAGGGTTTCAAAGTGATGGGTCCGCATCAGGATCGGGTAAGGTGACTAACTTCACAATAGGTCGTTGGTATACTCCGTTAGCAGTCTTGACCATTACGGTGCGTATGATACCATGTTTACCGGGAAAGGTTTCGACTACTCGTCCTAGAAGCCATTTTAATGGAGGTAAACCATCTTACTTCACGATGACTAATGTACCAAGTTTCAACAGCTGCTTATGCCTCGATTTCCATTTTACATGTGATTGGAGTTGACATACATATTCTTTTGTCCAACGCGTCCAAAAGTGCTGGACCATTTGTTGAATTTGTTGAAATCGCCTCACTGGAGTTACTGTACCGATTTTCCAATCTTGGTCAGGGGCACCGGTCAATGTGTCATCTATGATGAAGTGCGCGGGAGTCAAAGGAGTAGGACCGCTCGGGTCATTTGACATTGGGTACAACGGGCGCGAATTTAAGTATGCTTCGATTTGGGCTAAAATAATTGCGAATTCTTCGAAACTTAAAGGCGTATTTCCAATAACGCGACGTAAATGATGTTTTATGACCTTAACAGATGCCTCCCAAAGCCCACCAAAATGAGGGGTCCGAGATGGTATAAAATTCCAAATAATACCATCCCGACCAAGTTCAGTGTCAATCTGGTTCTCATGAGCTTTGAAAAATTCTTTAAGCTGAGCCTGGGCACCCACAAAATTAGTGCCACGGTCTGAATATATTTTTTGACATTTGCCACGTCTAGATATGAATCGTCTCAATGCTGCTAAAAATGACTCAGTAGTAAACGCTCACGGCTTCTATGTGAATTGCCTTTGTAGCGAAGCATACAAAGACGCAAATATATGCTTTAGTTATTTTATAATTTCGTGTTTTACGATCCTTCATTGAGAAAGGACCTGCGTAATCGACGCCTACAATCAGAAACGGCCCAGGTTAATCGATCTTTTGGAAGGTCACTCATTAAATAATGTAATTTATTGGCGTTGAATCTGGCACATCGAGCGCAATTATGCACTAAATTGCGACCAGATAATGGCCAGAATTTTGTTCTGATTGATGCCAACAGATGCTGTGGATTTGCATGCAACAGGCGCGTATGTTCGTGATTTGCAATAAGTAACGTAAACCAATGACCTTTAGGTAACAAAGCCGGATGCTTCCTTTAAAAGTCAAAATCTGAATTCTTGAGTCTACCACCAACTCTCGAAACACTATTGTTGTCTAAAAAGGATTTAGATGTAAAAGACGACTCCTTGCGGTGACTTGGCCAGTTCTTTCAATTTCGGAGATCTCTAAAATAGAGCATTGATTTTGTGCAACACGGGTCAACACCTGTAAAGAATGTTCCAATTCGGCAGGGCTGAAAGGGCCTATGGTCTTAGAGGTTTTGTGTTGGAGATTATTTAAATAGCGTAGAACGTAACCACGTAGCTCACATAAATGCAAAAGATGTAAGGAATTACGAGGAATACAAGAAGAAGAGGAAAAAGATTAAGGAATTAATAAGGGTAAGCAAAGAAAAATCCTGGAGAGAATTTGGAGACAAAATTACTAGAAACTACCGAGAAAATCAAAAACTCTTCTATGGAGCGATAAAAATATGAGGAAGCCAAAACAATATACATTGAAGAACATGAAGGATGAAAACGGTAAGGTAGTGACTGAAGAAGACAGGATAATGGAAGTATGGAAAAGATACTTCCAGACACTACTACAAACAGAAGGAGAGAAAAATACACAACTAGAGCGAATATATCAAGAAAAGAATTTTATAGAAGGGCAGAATTAAAAAAAGTCATACAGCTGATGAAGAACGGAAAGGCACCGGGACACGATGAAATTACTGTGGAAATGATAAAGGGACTTAGTGACTAGGATTAAAACAACTACTGGAACTACTAAACGAGGTCAGAAGGGAGAAAGTTACACCCGAGGATTGGAGAATAGGAATTATATGCCCAATTTACAAAAAGGGAGATAGTCAACAGTGTTCAAATTACAGAGGCATAACACTGGGTAGCACAGTAGGGAAATTATATGCAAGGATATTAGAAAGTAGACTTAGGAAAGAAATAGAACATACATTAGAAGAAACACAATGCGGATTTAGGAAGGGACGAGGGACTCAAGATCAAATATTCATTTTAAGACAAGTAATAGAAAAAGCAATAAAAACAGGCAGAAAAATACATATGTATATGCTTCATCGATATAATAAAAGGATTTGATCGTATAAGGAGAAATGATATATGGAGAACGTTGAGACAAGAGGTGTGAATGAGGAATTAATAGAGTGTATAAAGAGCACATACTACAGAACAAGAAACTACGTTAGAGTAAGAAATAAAAAATCGGAAACTTTTATATGTAGAAATGGACTAAAGCTAGGCTGCGCGCTGAGCCCCTTATTATTTAATATAATGTTGGACGAAGCGATTAAGAAGTGTAAAGACCAACTGAAGCCATATAATGTAGGATACTGGAAAATGGAGAAAGTACAAATAACTGAGTTAAGCTATGCGGACGATATGGTGATATTAGGAAATACGGAGAGACATCTGCAAGAAAATGTCAATATAATAAATAAACAATTAAAAGAGATAAACATGGAAGTTAATATAGACAAAACAAAAACAATGGCAATAAGCAGAGAAAGTCTAACACATAACATAAAAATAGAAGGACATAGAATAGAACAAACTAAGGCGTTTAAATACCTGGGAGGGATTATTAACAGCGAGGGGTCCTTAGAAGATGAAATAAATGATAGAATATCAAAAATTGCAAAACTTTACAACATGATAAAAACACCATTCTTAAACAACAAAGAAATACCAGAGATAGTAAAGGCAGAAGTGATCCGCAAGGTAGTGAAACCAGTACTGACACACTCATGCAAGTCATGGACTACAAACGAGAGACAAAGAAGTAGGATGAACAGCGTAGAAATGAGGTTCCTAAGACGAATAAAAAATAAAACTAAGTTGGATAGGATAAAGAACGCAGAATACAGAGAGGAGCTCAAGATAGAGCCAATCCACATAGCAATACAGCAAGGGCAATTAAGATGGCTTGGCCATGTTATAAGAATGGGCGAAAAAAGGTTGGCAAGACAAATATACAAATCAAAAGAAATGGGAAAAAGGAGAAGAGGAAGACCGAGGAAGACATGGAGGCAAGAAGTACGAAGTGCGTAAGAGGCAAGGGGAGAGAAATGGGAGGATATGAGAGCACGATGCAGGGAGAGAGAAGAGTGGAGACAAATATGGAAGAGGGAGCCAGGAAACTCAACTCCACACAACCCGACACTTCACGGTCAAACGGGTTTCAGGATTAAGTAAGTAACTAAGAACGTGACCAAAAACACGCTGAAGTTTGTCCAACGTTGAGTATTTGTTCAATCCAGGGATAGCGTCGAATGATGTTTGATTCAAGCAAGTTACAGTTAACGATTTGGATTTGAATTCAGGAAGATCAGAAAAGGCTGTGCATCGTGTTTCTCGGTGGGCTAATGAACATGATGCTGAGAAAGCCAAGTTGGACTATGCCACCATAGCTCAGAGCCAAGTAAATTTGTTGCAGATGATCCTCGAGATAGAATGTCGGCAGGGTTTTCATGAGTATTTATATATTTCCACTGTTGGGCATTGGATAACGTTTGTATCTGAGTGATTCTATGTGCAATGAATATTTTCCAAAGATGTGGAGAAGATTTGATCCAAGATAAGGTTACGGTTGAGTCCGACCAAGAAGTTACCTCGTCAATGCTGTGCTGTAACGAAGCTTTAACCTTATCCATTAAGTCTGTCAGCAAAACAACTTTCAGTGGCGCCACTCTAGATTTGGCGCACAGCAAATGAGTTTGAATATGACCGCATTGGTCCGTAGATCTGAGGTAAATGCAGGCTCCATATGCTGATTCAGAGGCATCAGCGAAGCCAAGAAATGAACAGGATTTTGGCATACTGCTCTCCTGGGGATAGCCATGGCGTTGAGGTCTACGAGGTTATCCCTAAAGGCGACCCAATGGGTATGCAAATTCAGAGGTATGGATTCATCTCAGGATATGTGCAATTGCCACAGCCTTTGAAGTATTACTTTGGCGTTTATAATGACCGGAGCTAGTAATCCTAGAGGATCGAAAATTTGAGATATAGTACTTAATATAGATCTTTTAGTAACTCGCTTGGGTTGATTAATAATCCTTATAGAATATATTAGAACGTCTGAAGATTGATTCCATAATAGCCCAAGAGTTTTAGTTTGTTCATTATGACTTATGTCGACAACAGATTCGGATATGGGAGTAATGTGAACAGAATCCATGTTTAGAAGGTTTGAAGTCCATTTTCTAAGTTCAAAACCATATGATTGTAATGAGGTGGCCCCTGGCCCAAAGTGGCCCTTTGCACTGCGACCACGTTGATCTATTGTGCTTAAAAAAACATATGATAAAAGGATCTTTCATAAGCTTAGTTTTATGTTGGGTATCTCTTCCTGGGTGGAAGCACCAGTTAAAAGGTCGTCAACATAGAAGTCATTGTGTATTATAGAACTGATTGTGGGATTTGAATCTTTAATTTGGTTACCAATTTCCCAAATGCAACGAATAGCTAAAAAGGAAGCAGATGTGTTTCCGTATGTGACGGTGTTGAGCTCATATGTCGACAATGGCTCTGTGATGTTTTCTCTCCAAAGTAATCTCTGTAAAGGTCGTTGATGTTCATTAACAAGTACCTGTCTGTACATTTTGCTTATATCAGCGGCTAGTTCAAAGTTGTGCTTTCTGAATCTAATTAGGATGGAAACTAAATCATTTTGAACCGTTGGACCAGCCATCAAAATGTCATTAAGAGAATAACCAGAAGATGACTTTGCTGAGCCGTCAAAGACTATTCGGAGCTTAGTTGTTGTGCTAGATTCCTTTAAAACACAATGGTGAGGAAGAAAGTAACCGACATCAGCATTAGGTTCAGGGACTTTAGTCATGTGTTCAAGTTGGATGTATTCGTTTATGAAATTATGATATTGCTGTTTTATTTCGGGATTTTTGAGAGTTTAAGTTTCAGGGCATAGAGTCCTTTTTCGGCAGTTTTCCTAGAGTTTCCTAATTTGGAGATAGGGTATTTTAAAAGTAAGCTAACTACAAACCGACCATCTTTATTTCTGAATGTATGTTCTTTAAAATGTTCTTCACAAAGGATTTCTTCTGAAGATAATGGTTTATCCTTAGAACATTCTTCGATGCTTCAGAATTTCTCAAGGTGAAAATTTAAATTAATTAGTCCTGGTTTGAACGTGGTTATTGTAATATATAGGACCAGAAATAATCCATCCCAATTGAGTCTTTTGTAAAGAAGGTGAATTTCGACCAAGGTCCCAGAATGTACCTGCGCCAATAAGGAGGTCGATGGATGAGCTTACATTGAAACCAGGATTCGCCAATATTACATTATGAGGAATGTTTAAATGTCGTGCATCAAAGGATGCGCATGGTATGTTGGCTGTTATTGTTTCGAGAACCAAACATGATAGTGAAGTAGTAAAAAATTTAAACGAGATTGTATTTCAATTCGAGCAGAAGAATTTACGTCAGATGATGTTTGACTAATTCCTTGCACAAGCATGTTTATTTTCTTGGTTCTTAAATTAAGTTTGAAGCATAAATGTTTAGTGATAAAGTCGCTTTGTGAACCATTGTCCAATAGTGCTCTGCAAGTGTGAATATTTCCGAAACCATCTCGTATATTGATAATGGCTGTGGAGAGAAGAATGCATGTTTTGTTGTCGGTAGAGCACAAAGAGTTAGATGATGTTTGAAAGTTAGGTGTCGTTGCCCCTTCAGAGTGGTGTGAATTGATCTTCGAATGTGAAGTCATGTTTTGTTTTGAATTGGATTGCTTGTCGTCAAAATGCAGCAAGGTATTATGCATTTTTCCGCATTTCTGACATTTACTAGCAGTACAGTTTTCAGTAATATGATTTTTACGCATGCAATTTATACAAAGTTTTAGTTTTTGCTTCTTCATACCTAGAATTTGAATCAAAAGAAGCGAATTTTTTGCAGTTGTATACGTCATGTTCCTCATCGCAAATTACACAACGAGAAATGTTGGTTGTTGTATGAGTTTGTACATGTTTAAGTCTAACGTAGGTTTGAAATGGTTTATTGATTTCTAAAGTTTCCAATAACCGACATTTCTCTTTTAAAAATTGCTCGAATTCAAGAAAAGTTTCAGTGTTTCCTGTTGCAATCTTTGTTTCCCATTCGCGTCTTGTCACGTTATCTAATTTTGTTGAAATTAAGTGTATTATAAGTGTATCCCAATGTTCTGTTGGTTGGTCAAGCACCTTTAATGCACGCAAGTGCCGCAACATGCCATCTACCAACTGCCTCAAATTTACGTGAGATTCTTTGTTACTAGAATTTAAGCTGAATAACGCTTTAACATGATTGGATATTAGCAGTGATTTGTTTTCGTATCTTTGTGTTAAGCAATTCCAGGCGATATCGTAATTGGAATCAGAGATTTCTAATGAATTTATTGTTTCGGCGGCTTCTCCTTTAACAGAAAGCCTTAAATAATGAAACTTTTGAACTTTATTTATATCGTTGTTATTGTGTATAACTGACATGAATGTGTCTCTAAACCTCACCTGGTTTACGCGGGAAAGATAAAAAATGTGTAACACAGGTTTTGAACTTCCGTTATCGTATACCGATGTTGACTTTTCGCTATCGTATTGCAAATTTGCCTTTTGGCTATCGTTTCTGATGTTGACTTTCGTTCATCGTTTTCGATTTAGACTTCGATATTTATACCGATTTTGACGCTTTTAGAAGGCCGTGATGCAGTCCAATAAAGCCTGTTCTGCTTCACTTAGGGTCTTCAAGGTTCTGAATCCGGCATTACCCGTTCTGACTCGCGTTACTTTTTGTTCCGGATGTAGGATTCGATATTCATTGGTGTTTGTTTTTTGCCTTAGCCTTCAGCTTTTCAGTCTAGCAGTGGGCCACCCTGGACTATAAACCTTGTCACTCTTTCGTTTTGTTTGAACACAGTTTATACAGTTCGCGTTTTTTGTTTTATGGGCGGGTATTCTATCTTTCCTCTTCGTTTGGAGTCTGGTGGATTAGGTGCATTTGTACATTGTGACTGGCAATTAACCTTCCTTATTATTTTTATCCATGTCCTATACCTTGTATCCTTTAAATTAATTCCATTATCCCATTTCACTTTTGTCTCCTTTGATTCCTTAATTTTCCTCGTTTGCCGGCCGATTTGCCGAAGGATCCCGTGGTAGTTGCATCAAGCCGTCATGTGTGCGGGTGTAGTTGGTCTACTTGTGCTTTAAACTTTGAGATTTGGGTTTTCGCTTGGGTTGTCATTGGGTTTTGCCTGGAAAAGCTATAGAGGTTTTGGGATTTTAGAACTCTTGGAAACTAGTTTTGAGCTTCGCTCCTTTCGAATTTTTCCGGGGAAAAATTTCTACTTCAGGTAGGGAGGGAATTGTTACGTTTTTTTTTTGATCCCTGTATATTTCCATTTTAGCGAGCTTTATTTGCTAAACGCATATGCTAGCAATCATACTTTCTTTTCTTCTTCTTACGAATTTTCGTGAAGGCCATGCACGAAAATTTGATAGTCGCTTATCAGTCAGTCCGATTGTGCAGTTGAGTTGGTAAAATCTTCTTTTAAGGTCCAGTAGCAGGAAGGTGGGTGTCGACAAGACTTGAATTGATTTTGGATTTTAATTACGTCGTCTCGGCGGATTCGCAAGTCTAAGTTGACCTATCGTATACGACTTTCGTTGGAATTTTGGTCCGTTAGAGTAGTTTGGAAGTACGTCGTTTCGCTATACGCATATTGCGGATTCATGCCTATCCTCTACGTTCGACCGTCATATTGAATGGAACTCATGTTGAACGCATGGTAAAGTAAAGTTCGATTTGCACTTTCCCTTATTCATTATTTTAGTATTGTGTTTCTTTTGTATTTTAGAGTTTCTGGCTACACGTAATTTTTTTTTTTTGGATACAGTCGAGAGTTTCATTGGAGATACGTCGATTTACGTGGATTCCCCGCTGAGAGGTAGATTTCTGGTGCTTTCTCTTTTTTTTGTGGTTACCTCCTTACTAAGGCACACATTTTTCCCACCGGAAGCACGAGGGAACGCCATATTGGACTTGAGGACATGCGCAGAAGCAAACCCGGAGCGTAGGGAATTCTGGGAAAATTACACGTAATTCGAGAGGACGTAATTCAAGTCAGTACGAACTTGTTTTTTTATTTCTATGGTTTATTTAATTGTATGTACCGCGGTTGTCATTGTATTAATCTTTAGATTTCTTATGCGTAACTACGTGACACCCCTCTCTTGGGTGTAATTACATGTCATTTTCAATAACGAAATAATTTTTATAGTTCTTACAGAGATCAAATATTTGGATTTTCCTTTTTTTGTAAAGACCCGAAGTCTGTTCGCGCCTCATTAATTTTTTTAAATTTGAGTTTTACCTTTTGAGAACTATTTCGCGTTCGGTCGCATGGTGCCATTCGTCCACGTAAGTAGCTCAATAATACTTTTTTCTTTTGGTTCGCGACGCAACATTCTCGGCGTCTAAACGCTAGAAGGGTTCAGATCAGTATTTTAGAAAATTGAATATAACTTTTTTTTTTAAATTTAAATCCTGTAAACATTTCACTTTATCTATTTGTTAATATACGTATTCTCGTCTCGTACCTTTGTGCTCTCATTGGGGTTATTTGAAGAACCTCTCGGTTCCGATACCTGCCCTTACCGGTCAACCAGGTTCCTGCTTACCGAACGCTCCGAAGGGAGATAAATTTTGAGCAGGTGGCGTCATCTCTCTTTATTCACAGAAGGTTTGATTGAACCCGCACCCACAGCACCGCGAGCTAACGGCCTCCCGCAGGTGGAGCACGAACTTTATACGGAGACGTATTCGGACCGAGGTAATTTTGGGTAATACGCCAAGAGACAAGTGATTGTACTTTTGTTTTCGTTTTGTTATTTTTTTGTTGCTCTCCTATTTCGGCTTTCTTTTCGTGACAACGCCGGCCGATTCCGAAATTGGAATCAGCAATACGTAACAATGTACATATGTATAGCTCTCGCAATATAAGTTGGCGAAGGGTGGGAGTGAGTTCGCGCGAGGAGGGTTAGATTGCCTATAATTCGTCCTGCAACGTAATGGTAATTCCTATGCACTATCTGAATCAGGCAGGTGGGAGGTACGTGTCCTAAATACGTTTACTGAGCATCCCCACCGCTCGCCAACTTATATTGGGAGAACTGTACGTTTATGCGACGAGCACAAAATTCGAGGTTATGTTTGCGACCGTGAATACAAGCGCGCGCTAAACTGTCCGTGAAGGCGCATGCGTCGAAGAACAGCTAATCAGGCCACCGAAGGAGAAGGGGCCCCTTCGTTGTTGCGATAAACGAAAGGCATTTGATTCGGAGGGGTTGCCATAAACGGGGTTTTACTGTATATTTTATTCTTTTTTATGTTTATGTATTTCTGAGCCCAATACCTATTGTGGTTTAACGTTAACTGTCCCGATCGTCGCCTCTCGCCCGCACATACTCGCTCTGTCTTTCCTTCTCAAGCACGCCCCGTATCTCCTCTGCTCTGACCGCCTGACTTGTCGCCTCCCGCTAGCACATTATACTCTCTCTGTCTCTCCTTCTGTTTCGACGACGAAGCAAGCACGCACCTATCCTTTCCCTGGCTCATCGCCTCTCGCTCGCACATCATACTCTCTCTCGAAATCTAACGCTTACGTACTTACGCTCACGCTCGAGCTGGTCCGGTGTCCCTAAAGAAGTATTTACTTCGATAACAGGTAGTTAAATAACTGACATATACATACGTAAAGTTGGCATAATTATAATATATAACATGTAACAGTTGGCAAACCGAGTAGTAAATAAACGTTTTATGTGCGTACATAAATTATAAAATTATTTTTAGGCAACCATCACTTTAATAGCCGTTCCTTAAAGCGCTAGAATTCAATTGGACTCTGAACCAATGGTGCACTGCGGGAAATATGTTTTCGAAATATTATTCTTAAATTTAATTTCGGGTTGGAATAAAATAATCAAGAACATATACAATATTTTTATTAACAATGAAAAACAAATTAGCTCACATTTAAAATTTTTATAGTAATCTATAGTAATATGTAATAAAGCTTTTGGCCTATATTCTAATTCAGTTATAAATAAATTATCTTACGACACAGTGGGCCTAACCAACTCTAATTTGCATCTACTACAATTTCTTATAATATTCAATACTAGTGATGGGAAAACCCGGTTCTTTTAAAATAACAGTTCCAACTGTTATCGTTATTTTGGTTCGGTTGCAATATAACAAGTTATCGTAATTTCGTAGTCGACATTTCTATTCGATAACGCGTCATGATTCCACATGGCACAGAGCAAATGTTATCAATAAAATATATCACGGACTACCTAGCTGAGTCAGTGTTTACGTCTGGGTCATGTTCGAGTCTTAAAAAGCCTCTGTCGCCTATGCTTAATCTGAAATATATTTTGCCTTTTTCCCATGTTATACTGTTCGATTGTTAAATTTAGTTTTATTTGACTTCTCTTGTTTTAATTGGTTACAAATCTGCAGTTGCTGATCTTGCAGTATGCTAAAAGGATGTTTTCGAAAACGAGATTATCGATTTCTGACTGTCGAATCATCTGAATCACCTGAAAAGGTAAAAGAGAAAAAATCAGAATTCGTATTAACAAATTGTTGTTTTTGAATATATATATTTTAGCATGAGTTTGATTTCTATTTATTTATATTCGAAAATTTTTTATTTATAATTTTAATTAGTATTGTTATTTTGTTCCATATGTAGGTGTGTAGGTTGGTACCACGGTGAAGAGGGAGAGAGTAGTGGGAGTTGTGCGAGAGAATATGTAATGAGATTGTAAAGAGTAATTTTGTAAAGAGAGAAGCGACAAATAAAGAACTTGCGAAGAGACCATCGCGATCCTTTAAATATACCACCGGTCGTCCCCATAGATCTGAAGTGGGATTGTGAACTGATTCTTGATAGAAAAACGAAGAGAAAACGCGAAAAAATGGCTTCCCCTGTTGAGTTATGTGCCCCAAAACAAAATGAATTCGACCGCTTCCAGAACGAATTTAATACACAAACATTAATAATAATAATAATAATAATAATAATCTTTATTGTTCAACAAATTACAATTCAATTACAGGACAATTAATGAAATTACAATAAGCAAACCGGTATAACCCTACAACAATACAATAATTCCAGAAGAACCTATACAAATGTATTGAAATGACGCTCACAACAGCTGACAATATTCCGCAATGAGTCATGGTTGATATCACAGACAGTCGAAATTATATTATAATTGTAGCACATCAAGTATATAGGCGTGGAAGATCCAATATTTGTTCTACATCGTGGTAAATAAAGTGTTGGTGGATTACGAGATAAGAATTGTGGCACATAAAAGTTTAGTAATTGCAAAAGATTAGGACAGTCAATGTTACCATGAATTAAATTATATACATATTTAACGCTAGAAGTTATTCTTCGTAATTGAAGTGACTGTATCTCAAAGCGATTCAACAAAATTGCCTGATCTATATTTCTAGCTGGATAAACATCATCAATTTGAAAACTTAGGAATTTTAAAAATCTTCCTTAAAAACAGAGAATAATTATAAAAAAGACTAATATATGAAATGATAAATATACAAAAAGACACTAAAACTATTAATTTCAGAACCGATATTCAAAATTTAAGTAATGTATATAGCAATTTGTTAAAATGACATTTGCATTTCTTAAGAAGGAAACCTTTGGCTAGGTTTTTAAATTTGGGTTTTCCCTAGTCCTTGAACAGAATTGTTAAGGTTTCGACAAAGATTTTTGATATAAGGTTTTACTTAATTTGCATGTATGTTTACACATTAATTTAGTTTTTATAATTTATATATATATAAAAGTTGGTTACACATCCTCTATATCAAGAAATCCTAGTCATTAGTCATTTTGTTGATAGTTCCCAAATAAAAAACAAATGTTTGTTTATATATTTATCTAGTTATATTTTCACTGAAGAAGGTATTCCGAAAACGTTTGTAAACGTTCTGAAAATATAACTATCGTTCAAACCAGCCTTGTTTTATTGACCTATTAGTGGTAGAGATCTATCATATAAGATATGAATCATTACATGAAAAATATGTGAATACATAATTAATTCCAACAACTTAGGGAAATTAGAAAGAATAGCGACAGGTCTGTAGTTCACCACATTACTCACATCACCGTTTTTGTGTATCGGAGTAATCCTTGCCACTTTCCAGATGTCAGGGAAGGTCAACGATGTAAGGGCTAAGTTGAATAATTTTGTCAAAGGAATCGCAAATATGTGTTTACAGTCCTTAACCAAAAAGCGGGAACCTGATCGTGGCCAGATATTAAACTATCTTTAAGTTTTTGGTAAATTCAATTACTGTAGCCGCAGAGATAGGACCCATATTTATGTTATGCGAGCTGTTTCCAATCTGTGGGTCAATTGATACATCAGACTCTGAATTAATAGATGTGGTATAAACCGAACTGAAGTATTCACCAAACGAATTAACAATAGAAATAGGATCATTTAGATGTATATTGCTGAAAGTCATGTTTCCCGGAATCCTAGACGACCGCTTCTTGTGGTGGATAAAAGTCCAGAACTGCTTAGGATCAAGACAGAAACTATTTCCAATATTTACTAAGTATGCAGAAAAAGCTTCCATACTCTGCTTTTTAGTAAGAGAGCGGAGGCACTTAAAATTGGCTAATGAAATAGAACAATTAAACCTTTTATACTTTCTATGATATTTTTCCTTTAATTTGATATTATAAATTAACTGCGGTGTAAACCATTTCGGATAGTGCCCACGAGACTGCCTTGTTAGAGGAATATATTTGTCAAAAACTTCATAGAGCACCCGATAAAAGCAATCGCAAGCTGCGTTGACATTCACGAAATCGTTCAGAAAGTCCCAATTAACACTCTGTAATGATGCATAAAGCGCTGGAAAATCTGCTTTACGGAAGTTATAAGTTTTGCTATAATTAGGAAAGTTAAAAAAGTTAAAATTGGTGGCAGACTTGCAGTCTACTGAAAAATCAAAAGACAGTGCGCGATGGTTAACATCCTCTGGAATCAGTGGAGAGTTATGTCGTTGAACATCACAAGGAATAGCCGAAATAAGTAAGTCTAAAATTCTACCGTTTACATTCAAAAAGCAGGTAATGGCAACCTCCGGCCCGCGGGCCACATGCGGCCCTCGAGTAAGATTTGTCCGGCCCGCTACTGAATTCTTTCCTTGCATATTAGCACGGCCCGTCTAAACTTAATTCATAATGAACCATAAGGATACTACAAAAATGTATATTTCTCAAGATTACTCGCAGCATAAAACTTCTACAAAAAAAAGTTTCCCATGCCTGCATTAAAGGATGGTTCAAGTCCGATTATAATTGATGGCGTTAATGACGAAAGCGAGCTGCACTTACCACATAACTGCGACACGGAAAATAACCTGGATAAAAGCAGAAATACAAGGAACATAAGTAATGATCTGTCACAATTAGTGGAAAAACTTATTTTAGAAAACCAAAGAAAGGATACTCTCTTGGAAAAACTAATAGACAAAATGATTGATGCCTGATCTGCTAAATAACATTTCATCGTTTGAGGGCAATAGCTCCAAGGCGAAAGAATGGTTGCAGAGTCTGGATAGTGCACAGGTCTTGTACAACATATCGGACAATTATATGCTAGAAACCGCCCGAACAAGGCTTATTGATGGAGCTTACCATTGGTATCAAGTCAGAAAAGACAAGATACACACCTGGCAAGATTTTATAGGTCACGCCAAATCTACATTCATTGTAGAGGAACCGATATCAGACAGATATAAAAGATGACATGCCGAAGCCAAAGAAAATGTGAGTCTTTAGATTCTTATTTTCATGAAAAAGTGCGAGTGTGTGAGGAACTGAAATTTGGGTTTTGTGAACTAAAACATGAAGTATTGATAGGTGTATGGTCCAGAGCTTTGTGTGAAGCGATGATGGCTAGACAACACTATAACACTGATCATCAATTTTTAAGCATTGAAAACAAGAGGGTTGAGAGAATTTCTTTACCTCATGTCAAACCTGTAGTAAAAGAGACACACACAGCCATACAAAATAGCCAACAAAGGAGAAATTCAGATAAACCATTTTTGCCTAATCGAGATGAAACTGGCCGACCACTTTGCTTTAGATGTAAGCGATATGGTCATGTCGCAAAGCATTGTCATGCTAACACCGGTATGACAAATAGAACCAGAGCTGCTTCTGCTAAAACACCAAATCGTTCCATGAGTTTGAATACACCACCTGCCATATCTATGAACGTTGACACTGAGGTATCTTCCAAGTATGAAAAGATTGTGGAATTTAATGGAAACAAAGTAATATCACTTATTGATACTGGAAGCAAAAGGACACTGATAAAATCCAATATTTCAGATGTGTTGAATGGAGAAAAGGTAAGAGAAACTGTAACCTTAGTTGGTCTAGGTAATAGTCGGATAGTTTGTGATGAAGTGATTGCCTTGCATGTAGAGATTGACAAAAGGTTATTTGAAGTTACAGCTGTAATAGTACCGCCACATGTTATAAAAAATGATATGATCCTAGGACAAGACTTTCTGGATAAAGTTTCTTGGAAGCTAAACAAACATTTTATACAATTCAATAATGAATTAGGTGAGGGCCAAGATACTAATAACGATATTTTTAACATCGAAGTAGAATCATGTCAAAATGAGCCATATTTAGAAATAAATCCAAATGTTGATTTACCATATAAAAACGAAGTTAAAAGTATTGTTTCGAGTTGTATAGATGTATTGGATAGAACAATTAAAAAGTCTGAATCTTGTGTGAAAATGAAGATAATTTTAAAGGATGGTAAACCGATAAGATTAAAGCCACGCAGGTTGTCTTATTTTGAAAGAGGAGTTGTCGATAAAATCATTGAGGAGTTGTTAGATAAAAGGTAATAAGACCCAGTACTTCAGAATATTCTAGCCCAATTGTCCTAGTCCCCAAAAGGAACAAAGAAATGCGATTATGTGTTAACTATCAAGCTTTAAATGAGACATATCCCATTTAGGACCAGACAAAACACTAGAACAACTACGTCGGAATTATTATTTTAAAAATATGAGGAAGTTTGTGAAGAAATGTTTAGAGAACTGCATGAAGTGTTTGCAGCATAACTACAAGAATATAACGAATGAAGGATATTTGCATAGCATAGAGAAAGATGAACAACCCTTCGACACCTTACATCTGGACCACTTAAAAATTCCAGAGGCCAGTAAGCATAATTACAAATATATGCTATGTATAGTAGATGCATTCAGTCGTTTTACATTCCTGGAGCCCACTAAAACGACAAATTCTGCAGAAGTAATAAGAACTATGGAAAGACTAATAAAAATTTTTGGGAAACCTCGACGCATGATTACTGATAGAGGGAGCGCCTTCACAAGTGATATATTTAAACAATATTGTACGGAAAATGATATAAGGCTGGTTCACGTGGCTGTGCAAACGCCGAGAGCGAACGGACAAGTTGAGAGGATAAATAAGGTAGTAATGCCCGCATTGCTGAAGGAATCCGAAGATCCTGGAAAATGGACCGATGTTATAGCTAAACTCCAGCTATCCTTGAACTCAACAGTGCACAGGAGCATAGGAAAGTCGTCTGCAGAGGTATTTTTGGATATAAAATAACATCAGCGGGTCATGCCGCCATTGAAGACAACCTGGAAGCAGAATTAGAGAAACACCGTTATGTTAGGGCAAGAGATGATCTAAGGGAGCATATTAAGGTCGAGAATAATAAAACCCAGGAACAGAACGAACGCAATTATAACAAAAAGAGAAGGTCCCACAAACAGTTCAATGAAGGGGATATTGTCATGATAAAAAGGACTGCACCCGAAAGTGATATTAACCCAAAGATGTCGCCCAAGTTTGTTGGTCCATACCAGATATCACGAGTGTTAGACAACGATCGGTATTGCGTAACTGATATCCCGAAGTATCAAGTATCCCAAAGACCATTCACAGCGGTTCTCCCGCCCGAAAGGATAAAAGTATGGAGAAAGCTAGAAACTGATGACGACACCGTATCGGAGGGAGATGATGAAGACCAGCCCGGTAGAGAATTCCCATCGGAAGATGAGTACAAGAGAGTACGCGAGGCAGAAAGTGACGCGACTACCCTTCAAGAAGTCAGCGACCTGGACGAGCAAGACGTGGAAGAGGTAATACGAATTGTGGTTATTGACGATCCGAACATTGGGACAATGTCCGACCAGGGTGACCGACTGTAGGTGTCTAGGTTGGTACCACGGTGAAGAGGGAGAGAGTAGTGGGAGTTGTGCGAGAGAATATGTAATGAGATTGTAAAGAGTATTTTTGTAAAGAGAGAAGCGACAAATAAAGAACTTGCGAAGAGACCATTGTGATCCTTTAAATATACCACCGGTCGTCCCCACACATATAATATAAAGGTTATATTTCTAGTTTTTATAAATATTTTTATATAACATCGTTCTTTTATTTTACATTTGATAATTTCAATGCATACAATTGTCTAGAAAATATTTTCACAATAAAAGTCCGACTCAATTTTGACTACCGCTGTTATTACCGTCAGTGAGAATATGTAGGAACGTAATAAGTTATTTTTCTAATGGAGTTGTAACGGTTATCCATGATAAACGGCGGCTTTGACCAGACAGTTGTCACAGAACACCATCAGTTGTATCGGAACCCCTGAACCCCCGCTGGAGCAGTCCGAAAGGAACCGTTATTTTCCCAACGAGATAACAGTTGCAACCGTTACTGAGTCCATAACGGTTCTAAAATAACAGATACTTCAATAACGACCCATCGCTATTTAATACATTTTTGCCTATATACCCAGCGATGTAAGCGTGAGTATTTATTATTCCTATATCATTTTCAACCCTTATTTGAAGCGAAATAAAGTTATTTGCTACAGTTGCATCGAAATTTACAGTTTCTGTAGTAAGACGGAATATTTGTAATACCGTTCCTTCTTTGGTAGTTAAAAGTCCTATCGCATGTGGCTGTAGTGTGGTCATTTTAAATTTAGCGCTGTTAAATTCAGGTTTCAACGGTTGCGACGATATAAAGCGCAGCCACAAACGCCCTTCCAACTAGATTTACGAAGTCTTGAAGTTTGTATTGGGCGAATATATTAATCGTTGAAATATGGTATTTTGTTGTGTTCCTATGTGCGAAAACTGTTCTAAAGAGGCCATCTTGCATACACTTCCAAGATCCGAAGGTTATGTGTATAACATTTAGGATTATTCAACAATAATAATGATTTCGTATATAGTCAAAATTCAGAAATACATTTTCTTGATTATTTAGAAATGTTCCATAGTAGAAACACTTTTATGAAGAGAGAACAAACTGTAACCATGCAAATAATAATTGTTTGTTATATTTAAGTAAAAATAGTCAACTGAATAATCAAACTATTAGTACCTATCTTAGAATCCTTCCAGCATTATGTTCTTCGACAAATGGTATGTTTCTAAATGTTCATTAAAACATTATTATATTTTTGTATTAAACATATCTATTTAATAAGTCTTGCTGTCTATAAAAAAATTTTCTTTGCGCTCACCAAAATCTAGAAAAATTAACGTTGACGTATCTGAACCTGCATCATCACAGGAACATGAAATTTTGAACCCGGTTACCGATTTTCCATCTACAAAAATCGAAAAAGGAGAAACGCCTATCGCTGTATGAAACGCGGAAGCGAAAGAGCAACTACTAGCAGAGCAACGGTCACGTATAACAAAATTAGAACTGCTTAAAGAAAGGTTAGGTTACTCAATGAGATTGGAACCGCGGAGTTCATATCTCCACATTCTAAAACAATTGCTATAATACAAAGATGTAGAGGAAAAGATCGCTGTATGAAAGAAGAAAAAAAGTTGGCAGTAACCCTTTTTTATGAGTCACCAGCTGCTTATAAAACTATGAAACAATTATAACGAGGACTTTTCTGATGGTTTGCAGTCTCCTCATCAAGGCATAGTGCTACTGACCAAAGAATCTTGAGAAAACATTTAATAAAGACAAATCAGTTACATGCATAAAGTCAAAGATTACCGATCAAATTCGATTTAACAATAATTTGTGATCAAAAGGAACAGTTATTTTTTTACATACATACATATATTGTTAAATACCAAATTTATAAAAATTGTAAGTGGTTAAAGGTACCGAGAGTGGAAAGCTAAGTTTACTTCAATGCAAATGATGAATACATCAAATAAATTTTAATTTGTTCTTAATTTAGAGGCCGGATTAAATGCAAAAAAAAAAAAAGTGAAAATATGCGCATAAATATGCAGATGTTTTGGCCTAAATATGCCCTTTCTTATGAAAAATATGCAGACCAAAAAATAGGAGTAATGCTAGAAAATATAATACTATAGAAAAAAAAATATTCTATTATGTTTACTACAAGTTTATTTATAACATTTTACAACATAATTAACTATGAAAACAATTTACAATTACATATTTCTCAAAGTTTTCAATAGAGAAATTGTGGCGCTTGTCTGATAACATGTATTTATATATTGAAAAGGTTCGTTCTACGTCCACGCTTGTTATAGGAGTATATTTCAAATTAGAAATATCCTCTATTGTAAACTCAATATTTTCTACTGACTCACCACACAAGATTTGAGCAATATCCTTTAGCTTTTTAAAACCATCATTTTTTTCTATTACACTTAAAAAATTTCATACACGGCTTTTTCCACCCTTCCTTTAACATTAAAACATAACTTTTCAAATTTGTTTATTATTTCAACGCTTTCAATTAGCGACATAAATTGTGTTTCCAATTGCAATATAGAAGTAGAAATAAAACTCTATTTCTTTACTCGAATGCACCTTTTGGGTGTCTAGCACAGATTGTGTATCGCTATCAAGATCCATAATAATTGTCTTTATTTCTTCATAATGATTTGCATGAAAAATATCAGCTTCCAACCACATTCCCCATCGTGTGATTACAGGTTGAGTTGGAAGCGGAATACCGGGTAGATGTTGTTTGTAAAACTGAACTCTTAATGGAGCCTTTAAAAACACTTTCTTAACACTACTAATTAAAGTATTTACCAAGGGAAAATGGTTTCTTACTTCTTCTGCAACACGATTTAGTCCGTGCACCAAGCAAGTTGTGTGAATTAAATTTGGGTAAAAGATTTTCAAGTTGCAAGCTACCTTCACCATGTATGGTGCGGCATCCGTTAAAAACAATAGAATTTTTTCTGTTGGAATCGATTCCGGTAAGAAAAAGGTTGCCAGTTCTTCCTGTATAGACCTTGTTATTGTCAAATTATTTGCCTTTTCCAACTGTTTGGATGAAATTAAATAAGATTTTGCTAGAACCGATACGTTTAGGATACCTATCATTAAATGAACTATGTATCGGCCCACACTATCAGTAGTTTCATCTGCGCATATGCAAAGGTAATTGTTTGACACAGCCTTCATAATGCTACTCAATCTTTCTGCATACATACGGTTAATATAATTTTTCTTAAGATGCTCTCGTCGGGAATATTATATTTGCTGGTGTACTTTTGCAAAAATAACTTGACATTTAAATTGTTTATTTTATGTAGTGGAATATCTGCCGACACAAACAGTAGGCACAAATATTCATTAAATTGTTTTTGTTCCGATTTTTGGAGTTTATGGCAAACATTGCGGTAATGTTCGCTGATCCTTCTTCGCCAATTTCATCTTTGATAGTTTTGCAGCATGAGATGGAGTTTTAATATACTGGTCGAGTTGAAACTTTCTCTCACTTGTAACCTGCATAAAAAATATCACACCATCAGTTGTTTTCTTATAAAATAAATGTTAGTAAAAGATAAAGGAGTAATAAAAAACTAATGTGTAAAGAGTTTGCAAAGCAATCGGAATAAACGACATTTAATAAAATAACCAACACAACGCTTCGACAAATAATTTTATTTTAAAATGATTTTTATTTAAAAATCATCAGCAGAATACGGAATATCAGATATTCCGCATTGTGCTGATGATATGCGAAAAATACGCATGAAATATACATCTCATTTTACTCATTTTAAAATAAAATTTTAAAATAAAATTATTTGTCGAAGCGTTGTATTGGTGATTTTGTTAAATATCGTTTAGAAACTATAGATTAGTAAGAGGAAATAAACTTAAATTTTACTTACAATCTTGCTGCATGCTACGCAAAATACTTATTCTCCATCCATACGCAATTCTAAATAAGGTGCATCCAGGCACAGTCGCTATTATAATTAATAACAACCCACAAGTTTACACTTCGAAAAACCAACGTAAAATGACGTTTAAAATAAATAAGATTGCTTTCGAATATGGGAATAAATTTCTCTGAATAACAAAAAAACACCTGTGCTCCTAATTTTCTGGTAAATTATTTAGAAGTTTCAGGGAATTACCTTTTCCTTGAATTCTGTCCCGGTCTAGATGTATGGGAACAGCATTAATAAATTTTTGGAAGCGCTTATCGGAAAAGTATCGAGAAGAGGCTTCATAGAATGCTATTTTTAATTTAAAGAGGGCTGTTTAACTCTTTGTTTGTTACAACCACGACATATTTTTAGTAATGCCTATCCTATAATAAATTACATCCAATAAATAAATAAAACTCGGATACTTCAAATATGCTGAATTACTACAAAATATGCAAATAATATACAAAATCCATATATTATGCAAATATGCAAATTTATGCAAACTGCATATTATCCGGCCTTCAATTATAACATATAAAATACTAATGAGATTTATGTAGTTGTGATTTTCCACTGACAATAGTTTGTAGTTGTGGACCAATTTTACTTGTACCAATTATTAAAAGAGATTTAAGATGCTCATCGGTTAACTTCGATCTGTAAACATTCTTTACGTACTTCATTTTGGAGGATGTTTTCTCACACAAGTAAGTAGTACCATGTTAGAGGTTCGTTTCTTCAATAAAGCTTTGTTTATTGTAATATACGTTTTATTGTTTATTTACACATATCATACAGAGCTCTTGCTTCACTAGCATTCTTCATTATACTACAACTTACTTATCTTCTTTATTATTACTAACTTATACATAACAAATATAACTAGGAACTAAATAAACGGCAAGTAGAAACTAAAAGCGGCAAGTTCAAAAATGTTGTCATTGTACTCAACACTCTTCCTCAATGTCAACGTTTTTATTACATAAGCCAAGCTGTTTCACAAATGACTGAAAAGAATTTGTTCCTAATGGTTTTGTTAAAACATCTGCTAACTGTTGTTTGCTAGTAATATATTCTACATGAATAGTACCTTGTTCCACCTTTTGTTTTATAAAGTTAAATTTAATATCCATATGTTTAAGTCTTTTTTGGTCTGAATTTTTAACTGATTTAATTGTATTTTGATTATCCTCAAAGATTGTTACACTTTTTACATTTATTTATTTAAATCTAACAATAGTTTTTATCCAACACGCTTCTGCTGAAGCTTCGCATAGTGACGCAAACTCCGCTTCACTAGTACTAAGTGCTACCGTTGCTTGCTTTCTTGATCTCCACGCCACAGCCGTATTATTATATACCTTAAATAAATAGCCTGCCGTCGATTTCCTATCATGATCTCTCGTCCAATCTGCATCAGCATATCCAATAACTGGCAAACTATTTTCATTTCTCATATATTTTAATTTGTAATCAAGTATCCCTTGAATATATCTTAAAATTCTTTTAAGCGCTTTCAACAGATTCTCACTTGGTTTAGACTGGTATCTACTAAGGTAATATACTGAGGTGGTTAGGTCAGGTCTTGATCCCACAGTAGCGTACATTAAAGAACTTATAAGGGATCTACATAACTTCTCATATGATTGATCAACTACATAGTTTTCATCAAATCTAAAATTTACTTCCATAGATGAATCGGCCCGCTTACACTCATTCATTCCATAGTTTTCAAAACTTTTCCAAAATATTTTGATTGATCTATCAGTATATAGTCTGGTCCTTTAGTTATTGATATTCCTAAATATTTAAGGTTTTCTGATTCTAATTCTTTCATTCTGTATTTATCTGAAAGATAATGTTTTAAGGAATTTATTTCATCTCTGTTTTTTCCGAGAATTAATAAATCGTCAGCGTAAAGTAAAAGATATAATTCCCCTTTAGAATAAAGACAATAATCACTTTCAGATCTTTTGAATCCATAATTTGTTGGTTCTGGTACGTATTTCCAAGTTTTCCTTTCTTCTAATACATCTATTTCTTCTTGAACTGCTTTTAGCCAATCATTCTTATCCTTTCTACTCAAAATCTCTTGATATGTTTCCGGAATATCTTCTCCATATGTCAGTAAACTGTATAAGGAATCTCCAATATTCTCTTCATCAAGATTTGTAACATAGTCTTTCTGCCATTTCGGTTTCTGAACGTTTCTTTTTGTTCTTCCTATTTCTAGTATCTCTTTATGTTTTTGCTCCATGTTTACGTTTGAATTGTTTACTTTTCCTTTATTGTTTTTGCCTTCTTTTCCTTCAAATGTACTTATATCTTCCTGCCTATATTCATGTAATTTCCTTTGTTCATCTTTTTGTACTATTGGTGTCTCTATATACTGTTTCTGTTGTTCCACTTCAGGTAAGTCCAATTCAGATAAATTTTGTCCAGGTAAATATATTAGTTCATCATTTTTTGTTTCGTCAAATATCACATTGCTTGCTATTTTCACACTATTTGTTTCTTTGTCATAAAGCCTATATCCTGCTTTTGCATATCTTGCCATAACCATCTTTTTCCCTGGGTTATCAATTTTTGTCTTAATTCTTTTGGTACATGACTGTAGGCAATTCTTCCAAACACTCGCATATTTGCCACGTTTGGTTTTCTCCCTTCCCATAACTCGCTAGGAGTTTTATTTTTTCCAATAGTAGGACTTCTATTTGTCACATAAGCCGAATATAAAACAGCATCTGCCCAAAACTCTTTACTTAACTTGGAATCCAACAAGATCGACCTAGTTTTTGCTACCAAAGTTCTATTCATACGTTGCGCCACCCCATTCATTTCAGGATTGTATGGTACTGTGTATTGAATCTGTATTCCGTTTGTTCTGCAAAATTCTTAGAATTCTCTAGTCACATATTCCCTACCATTATCTGGACGTAATTTCAACATGTCACAATTAAAATGTTTAGTAGCATAGTAATAGTAATCCTTAAATTTTTCAAAAACTTCTAGTTTTTGTTTCAACAAATACACTACGACAAAATGTGTACAATCGTCGATGAATGTTACTAAATATTTGTAACCCTCTCTACTTATTGCTGTGATTGGATCACATACATCGGTGTGAACTATTTCAAGTGGTCTTTTAGCCCTATACCCTGTTTTGTTAAATGGTTGCCTTGTCATTTTTCCTAACAAACATGTTTCACGTAATGTATTTTCAATTTTAATATTTCTTAAATCATCTAAACCATTTACCATATCATTTTTTGTTAAAACCTTTAAATTATTCATGCCCAAGTGACCAAAGCGCCTATGCCACAATTTAGCACTGTCTGTTGATAAAAAGCAATTTGCACAATTTTGTTTGTTAATTTTCATTTTGATTTTGTACAAAGAATTGTCTAGATTTCCAATCATTATTAAATTTGAACACTTGTAAACTTTAACCTTAACTTTTTCAAAATTTACAGTTAATTTATTTTTCCATTTTTGAAACTAACAACAATTTTTTTCTTAACTCTGGTACATAGTAAACATTAGTGATTGTACAACTAACTGGTCTTTTTCCTATAAAACACTGCATTTCTATGTTTCCAATACCTACTACTTGTAATGTTATGCCATTTTAAGCAGCAGCTATAATTTTTGAATTTTTTAACTCAATATAATCACCAAACAATTCTTTATTATTAGTCAAATGATCAGAACAACTTGAGTCCATTACAAATTCAGTTCATTCACTACTACTTTCTACATTATTCACTGTATTTACTTCCGTCTCACTATCATTATTACAAAAAGCTACTTTACCTTCTTCGAAAGTCTCTGCATTGTACGATTTTCCTTGGGTACTCTGTTCTGCCCTCGTTCTGTACCTACCTCTACCATATCCTCTATCTGATGTCTGGTACTGTCCATAGTGTTGTCCTCTTCCAGTGTATCCTTGTATATTTCTATGATATTCATAACTTCTTCCTCTTGCTTGACATTGACACTTTTTGTGGCCTGTTTTACCACAAACAAAACAAGAAAATGTGTTTTGTTCAAACTGGTTTACGAGTGACTGATTTTTCTTCCTCTTTTCCTCTTCAGCCAGCAATCACTTTTTAACAAAGTTGTAAGTTATGTTTTCGATAGTCTCCAATGCTGTTATTACATTATTATAGCTCTCTGGCATTGATAATAATAAGTAATTCACCTTCTTTTCCTCTTCCAGAGTCACATCTACGCCCTTCAGATCACCAAAAACCGTTTCCATGCTCACAATGTGTGTTAGTAATGATTCCGTATCTATGTATTTTGTGTCTGTTAATTTTCGTCGCAAAAACATCGTAGATAATGTACTCTTTCTCTGGAAGTTGTTTTTTAGGTTCTCATACATCAAGTATGCGGTTCCTTTCTTTAAATACTCAATATGTGAATCTGCGACACACGCAATCATGATTGCTTGTGCCCTCGCTTCAGCTTTCGCATTCGCTTCTTTCTATACAAAGTCTTCTTTTTCGATTGCTTGTATTACCTCATTTTCCCTCAAAATACTCTTTACTCTAAATGCCCATACTTGAAAATTCTCACCGCAAAAGGGTGTAACCGGAAACCTTTCTCTTGAACTTGAGAACGCCATTTTTTATATTCAGTTTATATTTTCACTTATTCACAACATACCAAAAACAGAAAACAGCCCACGAGCATGCGAATTATCAAATTGTGCCAGTGGACTCTTATAAAATTCCAACAAAGTTGAGTTTTGATATTTGTTTTTAAATGTATCACTGCACTGTAAATCAATAATTTCCATTTGAAGTTCTGGGGCTAGCGTTTCAATCTCGATATCAACACGATTTTGAAAAATCTTAATTTTATTCGCAATGACATCAAAGTCTGAAAAACGAGTATCAAAATTTATATTCAAAGCACTCAAAGCTTTGACTGCAAAATCTACGGGAACTGAGTTTCAATAGTGTGGCTGAATATTTCATATGTTTTAAAATGTGTGAAACATTCTTTACGCAATTGTGATTGAAACAGTATTATTTTCTACCGAAACGATTTGATATTAGTGTATAAATCACGGAGAAGCTGGTTTTCTCCTTGCAATCTCAAATTAAGTTCATTCATATGTTTTGTCAAATCGACGTAGAATGCTAATTTCCACAGCCATTCGCTATTTTGTAATTCGGATGAATTATGATGCTTTTCATTCAAAAAATTTCGATCACTGCTCGAAGTTCAAAGAAGCGATGAAGGACTGTAACTAAGGCAGCGTACGGCAGTATGATATGGTAAATCAGTTTCTCCAATCTCTCCAGTAAACTCGTGGAATTCTCTGTGATTCAGCCCAGTGGATCTGATGAAATTAACAATTGATGTGACTGGTTTTAGAATTTCAGACATATCCAAACATTTTCCGCACAGACACTGTTGATCAATGATACAATGTAAGACTAACGGTTCTGAACCACCATCATTTTCTACAGCCTTTGACACGAGCGACCACTCCTTTACTTTTCATCATCATCAGTTGTAATAGATTTCAAATTTTTCAACTCCCTTAAAAATATCTTCACCAGTAGTCGTGCCGTGAATACTATCAATATCAAGAAGTTCTTCATACACTTCATAGCTTTTATCTACTCCTCGAATAAAAATCAATACCTGAGCAATATCTGACACATCCGTTGATTCATCCAAAGCCAGAGAAAACCACTCAAGATGTCCATTTTTGTCAGACAGTTGAGTTGATATATTTTCTGCGATTGGTTCTATTCTCCGAGCCACGGTGTTTGCTGACAAACTGACAGATTTAAATAAATTCCATTTCGGGGCACATTTCTTGGGCTGCTACAATTGCACATTCTTTGATCATTTCTCCATCGGTGAATGGTTTTCCACGTTTTGCGATTTCAAGAGCCACACGAAAGCTGTCACGAGCTGCAGCCTCTTGTTCAGTATTGGGTTTTGTAAACGTAGATTGCTGCGATTTCAATCCGCGCTTCAAAGCCTCAAATTCTTTCTGTCCGCAAGCTTCCAGTATATTTTGAGTAATTTTTAATTGTTTCGTTTCATAATGACATTTAATATTATATTCTTTGAAAACGGCTATGGTTTCATTGCAAATCAAACATAGCGCCTTCTTACTGAACTCAATTATAATATTGAAAGTTCCACTCATTTTTGAAAGTTCTGCATTCACTGCCTAATTTTCGCTTCCTATTTCGTATTAGTAAATCGCACACAAAAACAACAAGTCAAATCAAAATACTGTTACGAGGATGTCTTCTAAACACGCACAACACGTTTTAAGCTAAGGAGTTACGCACTACTACCCTTGTTTATATATCTTATAGTTATTCAACGTAAGTTGTTCCTGGGAATTGAGGGGTAGATGGCGTATTATTTACAAGTCGTTCATTCTAATTTCAAACGTAGTATTTTGAATTTTGCTACGAAATTTATTGGAATTCATTGTTTCTTCCGTTGGTAGTAGCGAATTATCGAATTTTTAGTTACATAAATATAAAGATACATTATCGAGCTATCTTTATTTTGGTGTTTTAACCTGGTTTTATCTCTATTTATTTATTTCGATTTGTATTGGTTATTGTTCGTCTTCTAGGATTAATTTTAGTTGTATTCTTTATTTTAACATATTTAAGTTAGCATTTATTTTTAGTTTAATTTACAAATCGGAAAAGTTAATTATATTAACAGAGTAAATATTTAATCGTAAAGACGCATTTTCCCTTCCTGTCTAATGACTAGGTTTACAATAATATGATTATGTATTTTATTTGCTTATTGAGTCTCTGTTACAAAGCCTTGTGCAAAAACTTTGCAATACTATACTCTTCTAATTGTTAGACCTTCAACACGTAATAATAATTTTAATGTATCGATTTCAATGTACCTTTAAATTCCTATATTTTTCAAAAATATTAAAGATTTTAAAGGATATTTTTGCGTTCAATAGTTTACGAAACTTAAGTGTTTGTTGGTTATTCACAATTCATAGGTGCTGACGGATAGAAAACTGTATTGATCAGATAAATGGAATAGGATGTATAACAAATAAAATGGTGCGGTTAATCCAATAGAAAGATCTAACATAGTGGAACAATTTGATACGTATACTGCAATGTAAACATATGGCCGCATATAATATAATATAACCTGTTGGTTTGGTATATACTTAAACTGCTGGACAAAATTAACACACCAATTTATTTAATTTAAATAATTACATAAATGATACTTTAGTTAAGCGTATTGAATCACAAATGTAATGTGAAATTAGGCATTTTAAAAACAAACTAGCGAACATAGTCTTATTTTGACTCTTAAAACATGGAAACCGAAATCAAATTAAATTAACCTTAGAAAGCCAAATTAGTAGCTCCAATGCAACCTCAATATTGAGTATGTCCTCCTCTACTCCTAATTACTGCATTCATATGCCAGGGCATGTTACAAATTAAATTACAAATAATTTCTTGAGGAATATTCTCCCATTCTTCAACTAGAGATTCTACTAGTTGATTGCGATTGGCAGGGCAAGGCGTACGGTTGTGGACCTTCTAAAAAATCCCATATGTGCTCAGTCAGATTAATGTCTGAAATATTAGGTGACTACTCAAAAACCAGAATATTAACATCATTTAAGTAGTCAACAACTTGTCTAGTCACCTCAAGACGAGCATTGACTTGCATGAATAGAATATTAGGCCCTATAATTGGAATTACATGCCCAACCGATGTTTTCTAATAAACCACATTCATTGATCTTATTGTATAGGAGCCAACTCTGTACAGGTGTCAAAACAAATTCCTCCCCAACACATTACAGAGCCACCCACCAGAGATTCTTGGAGAAATGTTGCAACTTACAAATCCTTATCCTGGTCTTTGCCACACAGGCTCATATGTCCATCAGGAGATTTTAAACTAACCTTCATCTCACCAAAGAATAAAACCTTCCAATCGTCAATAGTCGAGTGTTCATGATTTCCGGAAAACTGCAATCTTTGAATTTTGTGCTCTCTGGTGGTTAATGGCTTTTCTGCCTGCCTTCTACTACTAAATGCAGCCTCCTTTATATATCTTCTTACAGGTTGCAATTGCAACATTGTGAACAGCTAGTTACTGATTTTTTGACATATTGATCGTAACTCTTCTGTTTCTTAGAGCGTATTGGCTAAGAAAACGATATTCCCATATATTTGTATAGAGTTTTTGGCTAAATATGAGATCGAGTCCCGGCCGATTTACGCAAAAAAATTATAGCGCCGTAAAGGTGACCTAAAAAGTGATAAATTATCTTAATAAAAGTTTTGCGAGACGTGTCTACCAGAGTCACAATTTCAGAAAAACGGTCTTACCTTGAAGTGTTTACGTTACGTTCAAACGAAATCTTCTTATGTATTTAATCCCATAAGTGTAATTTATAATACATTTATAATAACTTTTATCCTTTTTCTACAAATATGCCTTCCATTATTAATATAATTTTCAGTTATTTACCAATAATTTTACATTTTCTGAGATGTTAAAATGTATGACTTTCTAAATGACATTTGACTAGTAGCAACCAGTACCAACTTAAATAGATGTATATTCATGTAATTCTTCTTATTCTTCTTCGAAGCGGTCTATTATTGAAGTTAAACGTTGGTTAAACGAATCGTTGCCGTGCACACAAAAATTGAATGATGCACGAACTTGCGTATTCTTATGATTTTTCCTGTACATATTTATTAATTCTTTTTGTCGCGAGGTTGTTTTGGATGCGTATATCATACATAAAGAAAAGTTAAGGGGGCCAAGTAAAATCGTAGAGATAGATGAATCCAAATTTGGAAAAGAAAGTATCATCCTGGATATTTTGTAGAGGGGCAACAGCTGGTGTGGTGTGGGATAGTTTGGGCCGGGTGGTGTAGTGTGGGTTTCGGTTTGGGTTTGGTGGTGTGGTATAGTTAGGACCAGATGATGTGGGTGGGTTTCGGTCTGGTGGTGTCGTATAGTTAGGGCCGAATGGTGTGGGGTGGGTTTCGGTCTGGTGGTGTGATTGGGTTTGGGTCTGGTGGTATGGTGTGGATTTGAGTCTGGTGGTGTGGGATAGTTTGGGCCGGGTGGTGTGGTGTGGGTTTGGGTTTCATGGTGTGGTATAATTAGTGCCGGATTGTGTGGAGTGGGTTTCGGTCTGGTGGTGTGGTATAGTTAGGGCCGGATGGTGTGACTTGGGTTTCGGTCTGGTGGTGTGATTGGGTTTGGATCTGGTGGGATGGTGTGGATTTGAGTCTGGTGGTAGCGGTGTGGGTTTGGGCCTGGTGGTGTGGGATAGTTTGGGCCGGGTGGTGTGGTGTGGGTTTGGGTTTGGGTTTGGGTTTCGTGGTGTGGTATAATTAGTGCCGGATGGTGTGGAGTGGGTTTCGGTCTGGTGGTGTGGTATAGTTAGGGCGGATGGTGTGGCGTGGGTTTCGGTCTGGTGGTGTGATTAGGATTGGGTCTGGTGGTATGGTGTGGGTTTGAGTCTCGTGGTATGGTGTGGGTTTGGGTCTAGTGGTGTGGGATAGTTTGGGCCGGGTGGTGTGGTGTGGGTTTGAGTTTCGTGGTGTGGTATAATTAGTGCCGGATGGTGTGGGTAGGTTTCGGTCTGGTGGTGTGGTATAGTTAGGGCCGAATGGTGTGGGGTGGGTTTCGGTCTGGTGGTGTTATTGGGTTTGGGTCTGGTGGTATGGTGTGGATTTGAGTCTGGTGGTAGCGGTGTGGGTTTGGGCCTGGTGGTGTGGGATATTCTGGGCCGGGTGGTGTGGGATATTCTGGGCCGGGTGGTGTGGTGTGGGTTTGGGTTTCGTGGTGTGGTATAATTAGTGCCGGATGGTGTGGAGTGGGTTTCGGTCTGGTGGTGTGGTATAGTTAGGGCCGAATGGTGCGGGGTGGGTTTCGGTCTGGTGGTGTGATTAGGATTGGGTCTGGTGGTATGGTGTGGGTTTGAGTCTGGTGGTATGATGTGGGTTTGGGTCTGGTGGTGTGGGATAGTCTGGGCCGGGTGGTGTGGTGTGGGTTTGAGTTTCGTAGTGTGGTATAATTAGTGCCGGATGGTGTGGGTAGGTTTCGGTCTGGTGGTGTGGTATAGTTAGGGCCGAATGGTGTGGGGGTGTTTGGGTCTGGTGGTGTGGCGTGTGTTTGGATCTGTTGGTGTGGTATGGGTTTGGGTCTAGTGGTGTGGGATAGTTATGGCCGGATGTTGTGGGGTGGGTTTCGGTCTGGTGGTGTGATTGGATTTGGGTCTGGTGGTATGTGTGAGTTTGAGTCTGGTGGTAGTGGTGTGGATTTGGGTCTGGTTGTGTGGGATGGTGTTGGGTATGTTTGGGTCTGGTTGTGGGGGTGTGTTTGGGTCTGGTGGTGTGGTATGGGTTTGGGTCTAGTGGTGTGGGATAGTTATGGCCGGATGTTGTGGGGTTGGTTTGGGTCTGGTGGTGTGGGATAATTTAACTTTTCTTTCTGTATGATATACGCATCCAAAACAACCTCGCGACAAAAAGACATAAATATGTTCAGAAGAATCGTAAGAATACCCTAGTCCGTGTATGAATCATTTTTTCCATATATGGCAATTAATCATTTACAAACGTAAACAAGCAACTAAACGAACCAAGAATATATATATATATATATATATACGCACATCTGATAGTCAATGATCTAAATCAGTAAAATAGCAGATAAATTAACACAAAAATTTGCTTAAATTATCGACTAGTAAATACAGAAAAAATCATAAGAATACGCAAGTTCGTGCATCATTCAATTTTTGCGTGTACGGCAATGATTCGTTTAACCAACGTTTAACTTCAATAATGGACCGCTTCGAAGAAGAATGAGAAGAATTACATGAATATACATCTATTTAAGTTGGTACTGGTTGCTACTAGTCAAATGTCATTTAGAAAGTCATACATTTTAACATCTCAGAAAATGTAAAATTATTGGTAAATTACTCAAAATTATATTAATAATGGAACGTATATTTGTAGAAAAAGGATAAAAGTTATTATAAATGTATTATAAATTATACTTATGGGATTAAATACATAAGAAGATTTCGTTTGAACGTAACGTAAACACTTTAAGGTAAGACCGTTTTTCTGAAATTGTGACTCTGGTAGGCACGTCTCGCAAAACTTTTATTAAGATAATTTATCACTTTTTAGGTCACCTTTACGGCGCTATAATTTTTTTTACGAAAATCGACCGGGACTCGTCCTCATATTATTCCGAGTTTTTTCCCTTGACCTGGTCTTCGAGAGTAAGATCCTGTCTTGCTAAATCTTCTGATCGATTGACTTATACAGGAAGGTGATCTTCCTAACATATGAGCAGTATGACATGAGTGGCATTACGCATAATGAGTTTCTCTTCCAGAAAGGTGGTTGTCCATACTGCCTCTTCTACAGATAAAGTCCTTCACGATTCATTTCATGTCAATAACTGTAACAATATTAATGTAATAAATGTGATATCGAAAAAAGCTTAATGGCTAATGTAAAGTAAAAATAAATCGCTTTGAATAAAAAGTGGCTATAATTGAAAATTGCAACTTTAAAACAAACGATACATTGACAACAATTGCATTGAATATTAGAAGAGATCCAAAGCATACTTATAAGGATATTAGTAACATCACAAATACCACTTCCGACCACTCCCTTTGATAGTGGTGCGTTAATTTTGTCCAGGAGTTGATTATGGTGTTATTAAATGATAATTACCATAAGATAACCTCTAACGATATCTGTGTGAGGCGAGGCGAAATGTACCCGATACGCAAGAAATACAGATTTCTTTTCAAAAATGCAAATAATTAGTTATATTAAAAATCAAATATTAGTCGCCTGCTTTCATTCATCAATTCAACTATATTTTATACACACTAGATGACAGCACCTAGCAGAGGTCCTATGAAATTTGGCTGAATAACTATAAGATATATAAACAAGGCTACTACTTTATTTCACAATACACAGATTCGCTTCCTTCGCGTTTCCTAGGTGGAATGATTCGCGGTCGCATCGCTAGCGTTTTTATATTCCAATTACTGCCATCTAGAAGTGAATAGAATACACCAGAACTTTCTAGAACCAACAAGGTTCAACGCGATTTGAGCGCTATCTGTTAGCAATGGATAGAGAGGGTACACTACCTATTTCCGCGAGTAACCACCATGTCGTCAAGTGTCGCAGTTGTAAGAATATAGTACAACACAATAGTGATTGAACTAACGAATTTAGCAAGCGTATGCTCGCTCAGGGCGCGTACTTGGCGACTAGTCTAGGAATTATACATACACGGAGAAAAGAAACCGTAATGGTTACGGTGCGCACCGCGATAATTATAATGAAAAACAAAAACTGCGCAGAACCAGAGCATGCCCACTTAATGTATTGAAATATGAACGTTCGACTAGCGACTTGGGGAACAACTAACCATTGCAACAAACCAAAAGATTCCAGATTTCGTTATAGTATATTTTTGTTTAGAATTTAGAAGTAATTAGAAATCATATTTAACATGCCTGCGAAAGTATTATATAATATTTACAATACTTTGTTAGTTGTTTTTGTGATTGATATCTGCACTATCAATACGACCATAAACTGCATAGTAAAGAGTCATGTCGATTGAATCTCAACACTACAAACAACTAATCAGTATTTCCTAGCGCAAGCGCAATACCATGTTATGCTAGATCAGAGCCACACTGGGTTTGGGGAAATATTATTACCAAAGTCCAAGATCGCATATTTAAGTGAACAGGGCATGCGCAGAACAGTAGTGGGTGCGGTGATGACCGCAATGGTTACGATTATCACCAGGGAGGCGACAAATAAATAAGTTTCGATTATCACGAGCGTACGACTAGTACTAGTGGAGTGGGGTAGCGCCCCACCTCATTACAATACAATACAATACAACATGCACAGATTAGAGAAACCTCCCTAATCTCTGATAACATGTTACATAATGTGTTGATGTGTACATAACTAACTTCTCTCACGGCTTACTATATCTCCTCGTTCTCGTTCCCTGCCAACCTAAAATAACGGGGCAAATTTAAGTTTAAACTTCTGAATACTAATTACATTAGTAAATCTGTCTCTTTTGTTTTCTTTTTGTGGCAGAAATACATATTTCTTTATGAGTGTTTTATACACTATTATACTTACTATTTGGTCCGAATACTTTTTAATTTTTATACATTTCAATGGATTTTTAAAGCACAATACCTCCTCAGAAGCTGGAACTAAAAACAATGGTGTAGCAAGTCGTTTACCAGTTAGCCGATTTCAAGTTTTTGTAGCAGTGGCCCCAGCCTTGGAGAATAATCGTTCATACGGAATTAACGTGGTAACAATGCCCAAATATTTCAGGGTTTCTCTGTAGAAATATGGAAATACTGCTTTTATGCTTTTAACTCATTATATATTATAAGACGGTCTTGACGTAAGATATGCACTGGTGCTTATATTACAGCCGTAGAATAACCATGTTACCTTGTGAGAAAACAAAACATTAACGCCATGTAATATAAAATCATTAATACGATTTTTGAGAGAATGTAGTCACCTCACCCGATATATTTTCAAATATATCGATATTTTTTGATATATCGTAACAAATGTATCGATATTTATGATTATGATATATAAACATCGATATATTTGAATTAATATCTCGATCTCGATCCGGTGCGGTTGAATTAATAATTTTATTTCAATTACATAAAAAGTTATATATCACACCCAATCGTTACCCAAGACAAATCTATACATCATCTATACATAAAGCATAAAACCGAACAATAAATACAACTAAATACAATGGAAATCGATTGTATACGACATAAGGCGAACGCTACACTAATGTTGTAACGGATGTAAATAAGCATCGTAAAAACCTATCATGCTAGAATTGATTTTATTTTTAGATATTATATAGTCATATATATTATATAGTGGTAAAAATGCGTGCTAGCGCTACCTATAATTCCAAAGCATAAGCATAAAACATTAGTTCAATTCAGTTTACGAAGTTATGGAAATGGCGCTTTCCAAACACGCCCTCTGGATGTTATAGTGTCGCCTTTTCTTCTAAATATTCGTGGTCTTCAGCAACAATTGCATTTAAGTTATGTATTGGTAACATCTATTATATACATAATATAAAGTTGTTTTCATTATACTGTTTACTGGAATACTTACATTCTAATAAAATAAATCAAGCGAAATGTAGGTATATAGATAAAAATATATATTCAATAACGATTGTTGTGGACTGTATTGCTTGTTTCTGTATTTTGTGTACTTGCTATTAAATAAAACGACACTTGTAACACGTGATGGTAACCATTTATTGTTCTTTTATTGTCTCTCACCCTTTTCGATGAAAATATATTTCTAGTTTTTTCTTTGGTTGAATAAATAACACTAGTCAGTGTTACCAACTATAGTGGTTGTTTTATAGGCGGGAAATTCAACTGTTTCAATAATCAACATAACGCCTTAACATCCCGGCGGCCTTGAAATATGTACAAAATTTCAAACACTAGCATATAGAATATACAAAATATTGTTAAAACGTGAACATAATAAAAATAATTAATCATTGTCTATGATACTTGGTAAAGGACATATCTTGTTGACACTTCTGTCGACGATACCATCCATTACCTTCAGACGAACAACTCGGACGATGCCATCACTTCCTGGGCGCAATTCTAGAATTCTACCTAGCCGTCATCTCATCGGAGGTAGATTTTCATCCTTGAGAAGAACGATGGATCCAATTGCAAGGGAGTTCTTGAAGTCTTTCTTCCACTTAACTCTTGTCTGCAATTCGCTCAGGTATTCTTTGTACCATCGGGACCAGAAGTTCTGGATTATTTGCTGCAGCCTTTGGTATCACATTTTTTGAATAACAATAATAAGACAAGCTTCTACTGGCTTCTACTAATACATACTAATATTCAAAAATTATTATACAAAGTATGCAACCAAGCATTTCAAAACCTCTTGTACCCCTAAAAATGCTTAAATTTTGTTCGATTATTTAGGTTGCGTAATGATACACCGAAATGCCGAACACCACTATCAGGAGGCGATAGTCGCCTTACTGCAGTGCTTCCACTGCCACATCGAATAGTGCCGAAATCGGTAGATTCCATCATAACAAATCGGTAGATGCCATTAAAATTCGGTAGTTCAATATTTAAATTCATTAAAAATGCAAAAGCTGTATACTACGAGACATTTTGCAAGCTATTATTATGTAAACTGAAATACGAAATAGTGGCTTGCTAGAGCTGTAGTAATATAACTAACATACAATCTTTTTATTAGAGAAAACATAAATATGAAGTACAAAATAGCACCTATACTCGACTCGCCGAACAGATGCAGTAGCAAATTATGGCAACCTTGCAATGCAAATGTCCGACTCACACAGCATAAATCACATGTAAACATATCAAAATAATAACCTCATTTTGTATTTGACATAAATAAAAATTGCAAAATAAGTACTAAAATAATTTTCTTATTTCTTCAAGTATGTTTTGTTGAATTAAATTATGCATCTCCAATATATAGAATTATATATAGTAAATAAAAACTACACAATGGTTTTAAGATCTATGTAAATACAAAATAAGGACACAAATAATTAATATTTCTTTTTGGTACGTATTTATATAAGAAACAGTATCCTAAAAAATTAACTCACTGTACAAATAGGTATAATCAAAAATAATAAATTTTATACATATTACAAAAATTTAATATAGTAAAGGAATTAATTATGACACACTAAAACGTTCTTAACATGTATCTTCTTCGCTATTAGATGATGTAGACGAATCATCATTAATTGTAATGATTAACGGCTCTATGTGTATATCTATGAGATTGTCAAGTTCCCACATTTTCTTCTCTGTTTGAATAACATGTTTAATAGCATTTTGCCAATTTTCAACAGAAATATTGTCAATACCTCGTTGAAATAATTCTTTCACGTCTGCCAATTTAAATGTGGTGTTATGTCTCGCAACATACCCCTTCACTTGTGCCCATATTAGTTCAATCGGGTTTAATTCACTGTGATAAGGGGGAGTCTAAGTACCTTTCTATTAGTGTTTTCTATTAATTCATTAACAGCATATTTCGGAGAGCCAGATAAATGTTCTTTAATTAAAGCTAACAATTCTGCTTTTACTATGTTTTCTTCATATGCAATACTATTTTCCCTCATCCAGTTTTACATTTCAAATTTGCGACTATTAGTTGTAGGTGGCTTATTCAATTTACGACTATGGTACGGAGCATTGTCAAAAATTATAACGCAATTTTCTTTTAAATTGGGGAGAATACATCTCATCCACTCTTCAAACCTTTCTGCGTTCATGTCTTCATGATAATCTCCTGTTCTCTTTGATTCAAAGAGGAGTAAATCATTTTCTACAAATCCTTCATCCGAGCCAATGTGTGCAATTATAAATCTTTTGCCTTTGCCTTAAGGATTTTTAAGACCTGTACTTAAATCTTCTATAGATGCTTGTCTTGCAGTGACAACAGACATATCTGTCCATACTTTATTTACAGTATGTCCAGCATTTACCCAAGTTTCATCCAAGTAATATATCGGGGTACCATTTTCACGATATTTCCTAATTTCACGAAGGTATTTCCGTCTCCAGGTAATAATGTCATCTTTTTCTTTTAAAATACTATTTCGAGCTCGCTTATTATAACTACAAACATAATTATCTTATGATTAGTATATAGAATTTAAAGTAATAAATATTTGTACCGAAAGTTTAGTTCCTTTAATAATGATCTGAGAGTCGTAATTTTGAAATTAGGAATGTCATCTCTTTCATTTATCACTGTGAGAACTTTTTGAACTGTTGGAGGTTCATTTAAAAAAAAATTAATGTACAATTCTTCGTATAGCATTTTTCATTTCATCATCCACCATATCTAAAACCGCCCTTTTTCTATGATATTTTTTGGTGGTTATAGTTCGTGATTAATGTTATATTCTCTCACAATATTGTAAACACTGCGTTCAGTAATTCCTGTAAAAGATACTATAATAGTTACTATGATTTGGTTTGGTATCGTTTTTGGAAAGATACCTGCTGCTTTGGCTGTCATTTCAACACTAACAATTTTAGAACTGCTAGGCTCTTCTTGAAATGTTTTAAATATATTCAAAGCCTTCTGTTTATCTTCTACCGTAAAATGTTTTGAAACTCTCTTCTTAGGAGGTGAGTTTTCCATAATGTAAGTATATACGATAATATAGCAAGAAATAATGTATAACCTACAAAACAATAATATATTATTGGTGCACTAGAACGATCGATAAATAGTCTTCAGAAACACTGGTTTATGAAATATAATAGATAATGGATCATTTACAAAGAAAGCTAATAATATCTAATATTCCAAATGCAATACGGACTCGATTTTTATTCTATTGTAAGCGGCCACCCTGATCGACCAATTACAAACGTTATTGGTTATGTGACCTATTAAACACACATTGTTGCCATAATTTACTACTGCATTTGTTCGGCGAGTCGAGTATATGTATATGGTTAGCAATATGGTTTGCTTAATATCTTAATTACAAAAAGTACGACAAACGAACGTATGATAAGTTATCAATGTTATCATTAAGTAGTGTAAACTGGACTGACGCTGTCACTTTTTCGAATTACAAGCGGTGTGAAGAAATTCGGAGTGACAGCATCAGTTCGGTTTACACTACATCATCGTGCACTTGTTTGTCGAACCTTAGTAATGACTAGAGTTGCTTAATTTGCGGCAACAGTGCAACAACAATCTGAAACAACTACTACACGTTGTCAGTTTTAATATATAGCATGAAGCCATCTGTATTCGTATAGCGCAAATTTATGTTACTCTAGTACAGCCGTTTCAAATAGTTGTAATACTATTACCGCAAATTGAACAACTCCAATAATGACTAAGGTTTGATAAAAGACTGGACGACGTGTTATTATTAAGGTTCAAATAATAAAATTCGTACAAGTGGCATTATCAATTCAGGTCATCCACCTTTTTACAAACTGTAGTAATGACAATACTGAGAAATCCATTATTTTCTATGGCGCCATCTACACCTCTCTTAGGGTAGATAACGGATTTCTATGATATGGTTCTATCCCTCTTTTTCGTTATAGTTTCGTCCACTTGAGCACAGATGACTCTGACTTTCATCGCTTGAAAAAAAAACCAACATTCACAAATAATTTAAAATTGAAAAACGTTTAAAATTTATTGTTCCACAAAAATTTAAAAATTCGGAGAAATTAATGATATATCGGTGGATATATAGAGAAATGAGTAGATCTACGGAAAAATCGGTAAACGTGGCCGCACTGCGCCTTAGTTCCCTTTGATTCCCTTAGTTGCACGCAGGTCGCACGCATGTAGTACCAATTTTAAAAACTCTCGCTGCGATTGTAACGGCTATACGAGGGGAGGAATGTTAAATCTAATGGTATGAACGTTGAATCAGACGACAGCCGTAGATGTCGCTATAATCTACTTATAAATATCGACCATTATCGGATATCGGCCATTTTTGTTTTCCTGTTTAGTTGTTTGAGTGATTCCAGTCCAATTTTGTTCACGTTTATGAAACCATTAAACACATTTAACAATAATAGTAATTTGGAAACACATGGTATAACAGTGCATATAATATTCAATAATTACACAAGATAAGTTAATATTTGTTTTATGTTATATACCACATTACATAAAATAAAATTACTTGTAGGAAGGAAGATGAGGAAGTGTTACGTAATGAATTGTACGTTTGAATACAGTGTTGTGCATCAATTTCCCTAAGAAGCAGCACTGTGTGTAAAAGCATGTGGGAACCCAAACTTGTTCAACGTGGACAAGGAGAAACTCAAGAACTTCCATATTGGCAAAGCCATTATAATCCTAAGTATTTAATGAGAAACAATAGACATTCAAGAGTAGAAGTGCCCACATTATATTTAGCTGGTAATTTGTTTCTAACTATTAGCTTAATATCAACTGAATCAAATTATAATTTTATTTAAAGACCTATGTCTTGCTTTTGATTCGGACTTGCCAACTACTCCAGGACAAACGACAGTCTTCAGTCAAATGAGACAATTTGGGTGTAGTTAAGTAAACTGCATACCTACATTCTACAGTATTTAGCCAAACATTGTCATAAACAATTTTTAGAGGATAACTTGATGCATTGGCTAAATTTATTAGTTGTTTTTGGTGATTTTGTAGATTGCGAACACTTGCCAGAAATCCAAAAATTATTATAATATATTAAAATTATATTTGTTTTGTAATAAAATAATTGCTGACAAGGAATCCATAACATATTCAAACAACGATTTCCGAAGAAGTCTCTTTTGTCCAATAACTTGTACATATTAATTTTCTATATACCAGTTTATTTTTATTTGTATTTGTAACTGTATTTTTATATGTTGTAGTTTTTTCTTCTATACTTATGTTTCAATTTTTGTATGTATGTACATCTGAGTACATGCAGTTGATGCGGGACATTTCGTACGCTCTACCCACTCAATTTGTAAAAATGAGTCCCTGTGTTTAATTTTCTGCTGTAATAATGGGCGGCTAGAGCATAGTTCTTGGATACACTACCTACAATTCTTTAGTGAGTCTGCAACGTTTACTATAACTGATCTTTTTATTTTTCAATTTGTGGATTTTACTACTTTTATTCATACATATTTAGTTCTTGTATTTCATGTATCTAAAGTTCAATTTCAATATTACACTGAACGATGCAAATTCTTTTTGCTTTAATTATCTTCTATCGTTATTAGATATGCTATTATTATTGTGTAATAAATACCTTTATTTTCAATATTTCCGGTTTTTATTTGTCTTAAATATATTTTGTCATTTTGTTATCATTAAATGTATCATGATTATTGGTTTTCTAGCAATTAGTTTATATAAAATTTCAACAATTAATGTTGCTGAAATTTTATTTAAATAACATGTTAGAAAACCACTAAACAGGAAAGTAATTTCCGTACCTACATATATGTATGTATATCGATTTCATACAGCAAGATTTGAGGGTGACAAAGAGGGCGCTCGCTAAACATCAACTAGCCGCGAAATTTAAAATTATTGGCGGGAATTTTAAATCTAATATTTAAACGAGCAATTCTTGTATATATATATACAACATGTCCCCGGATTGAGTTTACAATAGGTATGATTGACCAAAAATTTTCGAATTGGAATTTCATATTTTGGGATTCCGCCCTGCTTGGTGTGAAACTTATTTTTAGTTTACGTTCGATTTTTTAAAGTCAAGTAGGCCTTTACAGTTGAGCAAACACTATTTTAGTTCTAGGTAAACTATCTTTTCCGTTCACAGTGTGCCAAAGTAGTACTAAGAAAAGTTGTTCAGAATGAAAAGCAAGGCGTTATGCAGATTTTCAGAATGATCGACCTACTTTAATAAAATGCAGTATTGGTCAGTTTCCTTTTGTCAACTTCATTTTCAACTTCGTTTTGTGTCAACTTTGGGTCAGCTTGACTTTAAAGAAACAAATCTGCAATTGAAACTACAATCATACCTTGAGATGGGTTAATGATCACGTAAACAAAAAATATGTCTAATAAATTTTCAATTAAATTATTAAAACAAAGAACAAGTATTAAGTTATTAAGTTATAAGAAAGTTATAAGAAAATGCATTTTGACCCGGTTTACACACATTTCTGATATTGCGGTATATGAAATTGGTTATCGAAAGTGACTAATAATTTTTATGTAATTTAGTATCTGAGGTTTTTTTGGAGAACATAAAATTGATCTAGAATGGTCCCGGTCCCAAGACAATTTTTTGTCCCGCTTTTACCTATTTCTGCGGTACATAAAATGTGTTATCGAAAATTACTCTCAAGATTTTGTTACAATTTAGTACGTGCGAGTTTTTGGGGACGAAAAACCGATTTAGCATGGTCCCGGTCTCGATTCAATCCATTTAGTCCAGGTTTTCACCAATTGCGGCCTAAACGTGGGCTAACAACTTTTTTAACATCGTGTAGCCGAGCCAAATTATAAGTAATTAAAACTTGACTACGAAACCATAGATGGCGCTGAAAGTAGTATGTTAATAAAAGAAACATCTACGAAAACTAACATGTAAATTCACATACTTTGTTTACAGTTACAAAAGTAATCGGAGCTGAGTTTTTTAATTAAAATAAAAAACTTATAGACAATTAGTTGGCCTTGCAAAAAGAAAGTATGTAAGTGTTTACTTAAAATGTGTATTTCTTAAGATTTTGAGTTTGAATTTATTTATTTTTAAGTATTTAAATATAACTGTAAATATTAATTTTAATACTACTTTTATAAACTTTTAATATATATGTGCTACTATATATACTTGAAATATACAATATTAATTAAATATCAAAACTAAAATAGAGCGTTATTTGGTTCAAAATTATTAAAAAAATTTTGGAAACTCCGAGCAAGACTCGGTCCACCAGGTACTTAATATTAAATGTGCTTATCGTCAGTTTGAAGATAAGATTCACTAAGTTACATTTTAATCCAAAATAAATTATTAACACGTAAATACTCGCTAGCATGTATTTCACAAGTATTTACATATTACTAATTTATTTCGGATTAAAATTAACTTAGTGAGTCGTACCTTTAAACCGACGATATACATATTTAGGTATAATAGACAACAAGATGAAAACATTTGAAAAGAAAATGTATATTATAAAGGAAAAGAAAAATTAATTACAGTTGAATTTTACATTAAATAGTAGAAGAATTAAATAATTAAACGCTAAAAACAATATGAAAGAAAAAGAAAAATTATTTACAGTAGCGTTTCAAGTTAAAAAAAAATGAGTGAGTATTAATGAAATCAAAGATATAATAAGAAATAATCTATACTTATAATATATTAATATTATAAAGAGGAAACATTTGTGTTTTTGTATGTTTGTAATGCTTTCACACTAAAACTACTGGACCGATTTCAAAAATTCTTTCACCATTAGAAAGCTGCATTTTCAACGAGTGACATAGGCTATACTACATTTTCCAAAAAATAGGGATCCCTAATAAAAATGCATTAATGTAACTCAAGGTGTGAAAAAATTAGTCACAAAAATCTGTCATCGCGTGCGCTGCGGAAACTATTGATAGAACAAAAAAATGTTCTACAGTATTATAGAACGTATTAATATCTACAAAAAGTCGGCGATGCCATATGTCCAACTACTGTAGTTACGCCACTATAACTACTTTCTTACATTTTAAAAGTTAATAAAAGTGCCGACAATAATCAAACCATATTATTCATACCTCTGTATTAATCCTTATCCTATTAAATGATATTTTGTTAAAGACCGTTTCAATACCTGTAAAATACTTTTTAAATTATTAAAATCGGACATTCCATTCAAAAGATATAACGAATTGAAAAAATGTCAATCTATAGAAAATAATGTTATAATATAATGTAGTAGTATAGCATATACATACATATATTCTATTAACACACTAAAATGTAAAAAGACTTTGTATTCCAGATGACTGTTTCTATTCATAAGCACAGTTCTGGAATATTCAGTACACATATTTGTATATCTGTCCTTCTTCTATTTAATATTAACGTAGATAAAACATTATAAATTATATAATAAGCTTGATTGTATATACATATCAGTGATCAGCAATGAGTAGTGAAAAAGTGAGTAGAGTTGGATCATGACTTATAATTTCTTGTACTTATACGCACTCATACTTATTGCAATGTTGTCCAACTTCATATCCATTCGAAAGTTTGAAGTACTCATCGAACTCATACTTAACCTTCCTATACTCACGCATACGGTCTGTGAGACCGATTTATATAGTATACTATACGTCTTTCATTTTGACGTGAGTATAGGAAGGTTAACAACATTTATGACGTTGTTGATTTCGACTCTCCTTAACTCAAAGTGTATAGACGATGCAAAATAAGTATGGTTCGCATACGAACATTAATATACTCATTTTGAGGTTGTGTGTTTGCTCTGTTGCGTTTTTTACTGTTGTTTTTTTACTAAAGTTAAACAAAGAAATATGTGTAGATTTGTGTTGCTTATTTCATATTATATTGCGCTTTTACCCTTACGTTTTTGCACTAATTGAAAAACTCCGCTATTTATTTTTTCCTCAATCTCACTATTGCTATCCATTTTTCACCAGCTGCTCATAAAAATGATAAATAATAAAAAAAATTAATTTTCCCGAAATGTTTCTGTATAAACTTACAATTTTATGCTTTTGTATATTGTTATACACTTTATACTGGTTGCAAACTGTTTAATGACTAAACTTTTAACCTTCCTATACTCACGCATACGGTATGTGAGACCGATTTATATAGTATAGTATACGTCCTTCATTTTAACGTGAATAGAGGAAGGTTAAATATACATGGATGAGTTGAGTGAGCTGAATCAATGTAAGTAGTGTAAGTAATTTCCTGACATTAGCAATCAAACTGAGGTGATTTATGAGTGTGAGTATAGTATGTGTATGATATCGCCGTCGCATTCATATTTATTGCAACCTGTACTTATGAATCAACGTTATCGGGAGTATGAGTAAATCAGAGTAGTTGAGTTTAAATGATGCCTACTCACTTATATTTAAAATTTCATGAGTCAGTATGAATAGCGAAAAAGCGATGCATTGCCGATCACTGATACATATCAGAGAATGGCTTTGGGTGATTAAAAAACTTTTGACACTTTTCAACACCCTAAAAACATGATTTTTGTTAAAATGAACGAACTTTCACGCTCAAATATAATCGTTGTTGATTTTTTCTCACAATCCATACACATTTTGATCAAATTAGTAACAACACAAATTATGTTATGAAAAAATACAATCCAAAAGGGTTTTATTTGTAGCGGCTTTGATTTTACTTATATGCATTTTCGTTTCATGCATTTCTTATACCTGAATATTTGCATATAGAATGTAGCTGTGTATTTTGCACATTCAGAGAAATGATAATTTACATTAAAAAGGGGTTTCCCATGGCAGGTAAATTTTTATTCTTGAATATTTGCATAAAGAATAAGAAGTACACAATATGTAGGTGTGTATTTTCCACATTCAGAGAACTGATAATTTACATTAAAAGGGATTTCCCTTGGCAGGTAGATTCTTTTATACCACCGAAATTTTTTTTTCCATGTTTGTGTATAAAAAAATGTGAATTTTGCAGTACTCTGATACATATGCATATTTTGTTGGATACAGAAAATGTGATGCGGGAGCGAAGCGTCAGTAATAAAGTTACACTTGAAAAGACGAGTCGCAACCGAAGTTTAATATTTTGAGTTTTCAAAGCGCATTTTTGTTTCAGTTAAAAATTTTTTCAGAACTACTTATACATTATTTTATTCAACTTTTACTGTTTCTTCCATTACTTATTATTTTCTGTCTTGAATAAAACTTTCACGAAATAATTATGCCGCGAAAAAGAAATTCGCAACTATCTAGACGTACTTGCCAAGCGAGATTAGCAAAAATACGCCGTATTGGAGAATCTTCTTCTGAAAATTCCGCCCGCCTTGCGAGTCAGAGAGAGTACGCGTCGCAATCGCGTGCTCGCGAATGTAGCGCCGAACGCTCGCAGCGTCTTGCTGAAAATAGAGTTAGGATCTCGCAAATGCGTGCACGGGAATCTAGCGCTGAACGTTCCCTTCGTCTTACACAACAAAATCCGAGATCGTCACAATTAAACGAACGACAGTCTAGCGTTGAACGCTCGCAGCGTCTTGCTGACAACAGAGCCAGGATGTCAGAAGTGCGTGCACGGAAATCTAGCGCTGAACGCTCTCAACGGCTTATGGCACAGAGACAAAGGCAACAGTCACTAACAACTAGGATGCGCAACAGAATTTTAGCACATAGTAACAGATCGGCATTTAGTTACGATCCTCAAATTGATTATGCTCACCAGAACTGCATTCAAATAGGAGCAATGACTAAGATTTCTCCTAAATGTTTTGCAAAAAATGGACTGTTGAAGCAATCGGTATGTGCTGCGCGTCTGGAAAAGTTATTCTTCGTGATATTGAAGAACCACCAGAACCAATAAAAAGCCTCTTAACAAATAATCATACATTGTCGGCGCATTTTTTGAATAACGTACGAAGATACAATAGCCTTTCTCAGATGACTTCGTTTGGGGCAAAAGAAATTCGAGAGGGTAATTTTATGCCAACCTTTAAGGTTGAAGGGCAAGTTTATCATCTGATAGGTAGCCTTTTACCGTCATCTGGCCAAAGCCCTCAATCTTTGCAGATGCTTTTTATTTCTGATGCCGACCAATTATCTCTGGGATCAAACACAGCCCCCACGCTAAAACCAGATTTGATAAACGAATTGCAGATCATGTTGAATAGTCACAATGTATATATACAAAGTTTTAAACAAAACTTAGATCTTAACTCTTCGGAAAATTTAAAGCTAATTATTCATTCTGATCGCACACCACAGATAGCACACAGAGGTAGATATAACGCTTCTAATGTAAACGAGGTAGCCGTTCTCTTGGTCGATGAAGAGAAGGGCCCCCGGGATATAGTTTTGCACAGTAAAGACGGACTGCTAAGAAGAGTTTCAGAATTACACCGCTCATATGACCCCCTACAATACCCCATAATGTTTATAAGAGGAGAAGATGGTTATTATTTAACCATCCCACAACAAGGTACAGCGCGGAACAAAAATGTTACATGCATGCAATTTTATGCATATAGATTGATAAGAGCAAATTCTTTTAATACTTTACATTATTATAGAGCCTTATTTAGCCAATATTGTGTCGACATGATAGCAAAAATTATGTCTGAAAGCTTAAATTATATTTCTCGGAATCAACAACTAAGGGCTGACAATTACATCCATCTTAGAGATGCCTTAAACCAAGACACAAATGTTGACCCATCAAATATTGGTCAACATATAATATTACCGTCATCTTTTACAGGTTCTCCGCGTTATTTGCATGAAAAATACACAAGATGCAATGACTTACGTCAGACATTATGGGAGACCTGACTTATTTGTCACATTTACTTGCAACCCGGAATGGGATGAAATTAAAGCATTGCTGTTACCAGATCAACGGTCCTTCGACCGACATGATATTATAGCGAGGTGTTTCATTTAAAAATGAAAAAATTCATAAAATTAATTACCAAAAACGAAATTTTCGGCAAAGTGAAATGCCACATGGCAAGTGTAGAGTGGCAAAAGCGCGGCTTACCTCACTGTCATTTGTTGTTCTGGCTGGAAAGAAAATCCAGCCAGACGAAATAGATAGTATTATAGTTGCCGAGCTACCTGATCCACAAATTGATCCAGGATTGTTCGATATCATAACAAAAATATGGTGCATGGACCGTGCGGTGAGCACAACTTAACGGCTCCGTGTATGAGGAACGGCATCTGCACTAAAAATACTCAGGACGTTTTGTTAACGATACCCAGACCGGAGAGGATGGTTATTCAGTATATCGTCGCCGTGACACGGAAAATGGCGGTCGGAATACTACATTGAATATTAGGGAAGCGTGGTTACCATAGATAATAGGTGGATTGTCCCTTATTCCTCACTGTTATGCAAAACATTCAACGCTCATATCAATGTTGAATATTGCCACTCGGTCCAAGCTATAAAATATATTTGCAAATATATTAATAAAGGATCAGATCAAGCCACATTTAGCGTTAGAAGGCCAAACAATGAAGTAGAAAACTATTTAAATGGCCGATATATTAGTACATCTGAAGCTGTATGGAGAATATTAGAATTTCCAATTTACGACCGGTATCCTACTGTACTGCATTTAGTCGTCCATCTAGAAAATGGTCAGAGGGTCTATTTTACATCAGGAACAGCTCAACAAGTAGTCCAAAACTCACGCTAAACGACTTTGCTTGCGTTTTTTGATCTGTGTATTGAAGATGAATTCGCCAAAACCCTGCTTTACCACGAAGTCCCGCAATACTATATTTGGGCTAATAATAAATTCAAAAGAAGGAAGCGTGGTGAAGATGTAGTTGGCCATCCGGCTAGAAAAAGAGACGCCGCTTTAGGTAGACTTTACGGGATACATCCGTCTCAATCGGAGTGTTTTTATCTCCGAATTCTGCTACATCACGTACGCGGTCCGACCTCCTTCGAATATCTAAAGACTGTAAATGGTATTGTCAAGGAGACGTTTCAGGCGACTTGCCGTGATTTAGGTTTACTTGAAAATGATGATCACTGGGACTATGCCCTAAGTGAAGCTTCGCTTTCAGAGTGTCCAAAAAGTCTAAGAGAGTTGTTTGTAATCATTCTTTTATTTTGTCACCCATCGGAGCCATTCAACTTGTGGGATAATTTTAAAGATCATTTATGCGAAGATATTAGACATAGAATCAGACAGGAAAACCAAGATTTTACTTTACCTTTCAGTGAAGACATTTATAATGAAGGTTTAATAGAAATAGAAAATAAACTGTTGCGATTAAATGAAAAAGTTTGAGTGATGTTGAATTACCTCCTTCAGTTCGTTCCCACAATAATACAGACATTATAGCACGTTATAATACCGATGAATTAACAGCATTTGTCAATGACAATGTCTCAAAATTAATCCCTGATCAAAAACATGCTTTTAACACAATAATAGACAGCGTAGACAACAACAGGGCGAAATTATTTTTTTAGACGCTCCAGGAGGTACAGGCAAAATAGCAATAGCAGTAGCTTCGTTCGGGATTGCTGCAACTCTTTTGAGTGAAGGTAAGACTGCACATTCCACATTTAACCTCCCACTGTCCGCCTCTTTGGAGCAACAATCAACATGTTCTATCCGCAACAATGGACCTCTTGGCAAATTATTACAAGACGCATCATTAATAATTTGGGACGAATGCACTATGAGCCACAGAGCTCATGTGGAGGCTGTGGACCGAACTTTAAAAGATCTTAGAAACTCTGCAGCTGTTATGGGTGGTATAACTTTTGTGTTTACCGGAGACTTCAGACAGCCCTTCCAATAGTTAACAGGGGCACGCGAGCAAATATTATCAAAGCTTGTTTGAAGTCATCTCCCCTTTGGGCATCGATTCAACATTTGAATTTGCGGACTAACATGAGAGCTCACCTCCGTGGAAACACCCAAAGCAATTTTCCACAACTGTTAAAACTTGGTGAAGACATTTTTCCGTCTCCAAATTTAACCACTTATGAAGTTCTTTTAGATGAGTCTCTGGGCCAAATAGTTTATAGTTTAGAAAATTTGATAGATGCGGTATACCCTGACATTGAAAATTTACTTGAAAAAGACTTTCATTGGCTGTGTTCTAGAGCAATAGTATCGCCTCGGAATGAGACGGTCGACGAAATAAATAATATCATCACACAAAAAGTTCCCGGTCAGGTTAAACATTACAAATCGATAGATACAGTTTCTAATACAGAAGATGCAGTTCATTATCCACAAGAATTTTTAAATTCACTTAGCCCTGCAGGACTACCACCTCACAATTTAGCATTAAAAATTGGGACGCCAATCATGCTTTTGAGAAATTTAAGCCCTCCAAACGTGTAACGGGACGAGACTGCTCATAGAAAAACTGAAAGACAACTTAATTGTAGCGACCATTATAACTGGGCCTGCAACTGGTGAGTTAGCTCATATTCCAAGGATACCAATGATACCCACGGATATACCTATACCTTTTAGAAGAATTAAATTTCCGGTAAAAACTTCCTTTGCCTTAACTATTAATAAGTCCCAGGGACAAACTTTCAATTTAGTAGGGATTGATCTTCGTAAAGAATGTTTTACCCATGGGCAATTGTCTGTTGGCCTATCCCGAGTCGGAACTCCAGAACATCAAATTATTTTGCTGCCACAAAACAAAACTACGTCAAATGTTGTGTATAGGGAAGTTCTGAGCCACTAAAGTTCTACAAATAAATCTCTTCTCTAATATTATAGAAGAACGTTTTGCATTTTGAATTTTTTTATTTTTAACAATTTATAATAATCAAGCTAAAAATTACTGGACCGATTTAAAAAATTCCTTCGTTACCTACTTTAAATCAAGAATTTTTCAATAGCTGTAGAGTATTTTTAAATTTACTAATGTCGTTGTTAGATATATGTTCGTTGTAAAGTAAAATCTGTATATTGATTAGATTATGAATGTAAGTGTGTATCTAATAATTTAAAAGGAAGTAATTAAAAACTAAGTGAAATAAAACTTTTATGCTAACAAAAAGCGAGTGTTATTGCCCAAGTAATATATATATATATATATATATATATATATATATATATATATATATATATATATATATGTATGTATGTATATATGTACACTCGTGTAGAATAGAAACTGCAAAAATGCGCATATTTGTCACATATTGGGCAATTCCTTAATTGGATCGCTCATATGTACAAACATCATATATGTTACTATATATAGACGTAAAGTCGAGAATGGAACGCGTCTGCGAATGGTGGGAGGTAGTTTTCTAATCATTTCTACTTATATATATATACAACGGCCATACTAGCATCCACTTATGCTAAGAACTCAAAATTAGCCAGAGGGAAATTTTACCGTAATATGAATATCTCTAAACATATTAGTTTACGATTTTACCACCACATGTCGCTTCTGTCGATAAAGGATCAGACCGGAGACAGAAAACGGTGGAGAGAACTATATGGAAAATAGGAAACTTGACACCATCCAAGCCTTACACCGAAAGGTAGATAGAGGAATATGATTAAGAAGAAGAAGAAGAAGATGTCGCTTCTATCGATAGTGTATATTCATTAGTGTATATTTAACTATGTAGTATGCGCGGAAGATGCCATCCTCTAATATTGGCAACGCTGTTTTCTAGAGTGTAACTGAAATATACTTTGAATTTGTCAATTCATTAGTATTTGAAAATAACATCCATAGACACAACGGAAAAGTCAGCCTCCTTCTTTTAATTTGATTTTATAGTACATAATTGTTATTGGCGTAGTATTTAAGTATGAACACGCGAAGTAAACGAATAATGGAAATGGTCTTACATGGACAAGAGAAAGGTAAGTAATTTTATGAAAATATTGATAGCATAAGTTCTTAAAGTAAATCCTAATTTGGATGGTTTGCAGCCTGCAAATTTTATAAAGACGATTGTCGTCAATTACATATTGTAGTATGAATTTTAGTTAATTGTATAGAAAGCAAAAATTATTACAAATAATATTTACAAAATTTTAGTATTATATTAATCCCATTCCGTCGTGTATAAACAAACTTCATTTCTTTCTTTTTTTTTCGGCACGTCGTTATAGCAATTTGGAATTCTTGATTTTGAAATGTCTCAAGTGTATGTGTGTGGTATATGTTTACAACGCTTTTCTATTTCTTAAAGAATGCTTTCTATAAAATTTACATCTTTTTATTGATAATTTTACTAATGGAGTATTACAATACTACAATTATACTACCGCCCCCTTTAACAAATTTTTTGTTACTTTTAACAGAAAATTTTTACTATCATTTAAGAAATCCAGGTTTTATTTATGTAATTGAAACTAGAAGATAATCATTAAAAGAAATTAGTGTCTTATTGTAGATTAACAATTGGTAAGTATAAAATGGTACGGAAGAAGAGAACAGTTTTAAATAAACAAGATAAGTACTTAACACGACTTCAATCTCTAAAATGTACTATTCTATTTATTTATTGTTTTATTTAACTAATATATTTAATTTTAAATCGTTTTAATAGGAAACGTATTTAATTAACTTTATATGAATAAATATTCTCTACATTGTAAATGCCTTTTACGATATCTGTTCTTGGTAAATTTGATGTACATTGAGGATGCACAACAATTTGGCATTCGTTGCAGAGACTGGATATGGGCCTAGCGGAAACTGAGCTTTGCAATTAGCACACATTAATGGTTTGGTACATATCCCGGGATCGAACTTGTGCGGTATATTGTAATGTATTCTTTGAATGAAACTCTGCCGAAATAAATCGTTCTTCTCAGGAGATTGTGTGATTTGTTCTAACACCCTCATGTGATCCTTGATATTTCCTGTGGTATTTGTTCTTTCCAAATTATCTGAACAGAATTGCGATTTCAAATTTACTATCTCTTGTCTTAAACTCTTTGTAAGTTCCCTTTCTTTATTCAATTGGTACTCTAAATCTTTATAGTTAAGGACAACAGATAAGGGTGGGTGATTCTCCTTTTCCGAATTCCCAAATATCTTATCTGTTATAGTTTCTATCTTTTCTTCTTCCATTTGGAGTTTTATTTGAGGAAAATCAATTAATTTAGTTTGATGTTGAATTGTTGATTCGGTTTCAAGTTCCCTTTCCTTCTGGTACGCGTCTTTTTGCAATAACCTGTCATTACGTTGATTAACTTGTTCAAACAAAGCTATATTTAAATTCGTAGATTCATTTAAATTCTGACATTACTGAAAGTTCGATTCATTGACACCTTTCAAATGTATTAATTGCAACGAATTCTCTTCCTTTAACGCCCTATTTTCAGATAAACAAGCGTCAATAGTTACCAATTCTTTTAATTCAGATATATTTCTTTTTGTACATTCCTTTTTTCTTCTATTTTCATTTTCATATGTAATCTCGATATCTTCTAACCTTACATTTGTAGGGGTCTTGGTCAGGGGCCTCATTCACGATATTTTTAATAAAACTAACCTCAACGAAAATAAATGTAAATTCTAGGTTATTACATTGCCAACTTAAGAACTAATAGCACTAACAGTAAGTAATGCCAACTTAAGGTTATACCTTACAACTTGGCTAAACCTGACGATCTGGCAGGAAGCCAGAACAAACAAAAAAACAACGCTAAACATTACAATCTAGAATAACAATGTGCTTAATTTAATAAAAGTTTTTCACGGATTATTTTCCGACCACGGCCTAAGGCGGTTGCTTTCGAAAATACCTTCAAATGGTATCTGCGATTGTTGAAATCCGTCAACATCTTTAATGACATATCTGTCGTTACCTAAACATTTAGTCACTACATATGGTCCTTTAAATTTGGGCAATAATTTTCTGTTCGCACCTGGAACACTAACATTAGTAATTACTACATAATCACCGGGAGCATATATACGAGGAATATGATGACTCTTATTATAATATTCGGCATTGTACTGTTGGGATTTTATAATTTTCTCAGCCGCAATTTCACGTTGATGAGCGAAATCTCTCCGGCTATCTTCCACAGCTATAACATCCCTTAGACAGTCTTCCAATCGGCTTCTCTGGTTGATGCCAAATAATAACCTGCTCGGTGTATTCCCAGTCGAGCTATTTACCGTATTATTAATATTGTATTCAACTTTGTCCAATACGTTATCCCACAGATCGATTTCGGTCGTTATTTTGGCTAACATAGGTGTAACTACACGATTTATCCGTTCAACTTGTCCGTTGGCACGAGGAGTGCCTGTAGCCACTCGAATGTGCTCTACATTCCATTGTGCCATAGTTTCTTCAAAAATGCGTGCAGTAAAGGCTGATCCCCGATCGGATATTAGCCTCTTAGGACAACTATAGTTTTTAAAATACGATAAAACATGGTTGATTGTTTCATGAGCATCTACAGACTTGCAAGCATACAACTTTGTAAATTTCGTAAAGGCGTCGACTATTACTAGTATGTACTTCTTACCTCGTTCAGTTTTCTCGTATGGACCGACGTGGTCTACATGCACAGTGTCGAATGGAACATCACCTTTTGGTATGGGGTGTAATATTCCTTCTTTCTGCTTCGCGTTTGGAGAATAAATAATGCATTTTAAGCAGTTCGCAATATACTGTTTCACCTTTTCCCGCATCTTCGAGAACCAATAGCTGCGTTGAATTAGTTCAATGGTCTTCACTACGCCAAAATGTCCCATTTCATCGTGGTACTTACTTAGAATCTGGTTTTCCATAACCGTAGGTATGACGAATAGTAAACGATCACCATGTTTACGATATACGAGGCCATTGTTTAATTCGTAGAGAGAACTGTCTTGCTGCTCTAACGAATGTCTAATCTCGCGTATTTGTGAATCGGCGTCTTGCTTGTACTGCAACGTTTGTTCTAACGAATTGTTTTCCACAACCATTATCACTCGGCTTAGCGCGTCTACATGGTGCATGCGGGTGCCAGAGCGATGTTCGACACTGTAGTCGAAATCCTGAAGATACAGCACCCATCGCATTATTCTAGAAACAACATCCTTTTTGCAAACGTCTGTTTAATGCTATGACAGTCAGTGACGATTTTGAATTTGATCCCTCGCAAGTAAACATCAAATCTTTTGAGCGCATACACGATCGCCAAGCATTCTAGTTCGTAACTATGGTATTTAGATTCTGTATCTGTTGTACGCTTACTAAAATAACATACAGGATGGAGTTTACCGTCTCCCTGTCGCTGCAATAATATTGCACCATATCCATTTCCGCTAGCGTCACAGTGTAGTTCCGTTTCGGCGTTCGGGGAGTAAATAGATAACACTGGAGAATCTATCAGTTGTTCTTTTAACGTTTCCATAGCTTCAAGCTGCGTCTCTGCAAATTCAAACTTAACATTCTTTCTTAGTAGGTCATATAATGGCTTAGCGGTCACGGCAAAATCTTTTATGAACCTTCGAAAATAACTGGCAAGACCGATAAAACTGTGTAATTGCTTTACATTCTCAGGTATTGGGAATTCGCTTACTGCAGACACGTTTGTAGGATTCGGTTTAACGCCCTTTTCACTAATCACGTAACCTAAGTACATTATTTCAGACTGTAAAAAACTGCATTTTTCTAATTTCAACTCTATTAAATTATCTACCAAAATTTGCAAAACTTCTTTTAAAATGTTTATATTTTCTTCGAAAGTATCCGTCGCTATCATTATATCATCTAAATACATTAAAACCTTGCCCTCGTCTATCAAGAGTTTAAATAATTCGGCAACAAACCGCGCAAGAATCGAAGGACTATTGCAAAATCCAAACGGCAATTTTAAGTATTCAAATTGTCCTTGGGGTGTCACAAATGAGGTGAATTTAGTTGAATCTTCCGTCAAGTTAATATTGTGAAATGCATCTTTTAAGTCTAGTTTAGAAAACCATTTCTTGCCTTGCATGCTGTCAATCTGATCATCTATTGATGGAATCGGAAAACGGTCTTTAATCGTTACCTTATTCAAATCACGAAAATCTACACATAAACGCTTTTCGCCATTTTTCTTATTTACCAATACAATTGGAGAGGAATAAGGTGACGAGCTCTTCTTGATGATTCCACGTTTCAACAAATCTTGTACAATGTCATTGACTACTTGCTTATCACTATGCGATAACCTACGTGGCCTATAGAAAAAGTTATTATGGCTCAACTGTAATTTAATATTTGCAACAAAATCTATTGCCGGTTTATCCTTACGCACAGGCTCAATATAATGAGATTTAAACATATCTAAAAATGCTAATCTTTGTTTTGGGCTAATATTGCCTAACTTTAAGTCCGCCTCAAATTCAGTATTAACATCTATTAGCATCAATTCATTTATCATATTATTATCACATGCGACTGATTCAATACTACAAGTATTAGAATGAAACTTAATATTAATTGATGAATTGCTTAAAAAGTCTCTACCTAACAGACAATCATGGCTCAGAGATGAATCATCAACAACACAAAAAGTGATTGGTATGCTATTACCTTTAAGTATAATATTGTGTGAGAATAAACTCTTTACATTCAAAACAGAGCCATTAATGCCAGTAAAAGTACTTGAATAACAATAAGATCTTACTTCACATTTAGGAACAAACCGTTCTTTGACAAGGGATATTCCACTTCCAGAGTCCAATATTGCTTGTAGAACCAATTGGCTACCATTAATGTTGAATTGAACTTCTAGACGATAAGCAGGCGTCACAGGAAGCTGCTCTACCAGTAAAGTGCTGTTCTCTGCAGATGCTGCCATCCTAGGACACTCGCTTCTTTTGTGGCCTTCCATCTTGCAGGAGAAGCAGGTTGGAACCTTCTTCTGTTCTTTGCAATGTCGAGAGATATGACCATACTGATTGCAATTATAACACTTTGGATCTCTACGTTCACTCTTCACCGCTGGTATCTGCTCACTTTCCTCTTGGCTGTTATCATTATTTCTCACCCTTGCACCAGTCGCTCCAAGTCTTCTTTGTAAGTCGTTCTTCACATTACCATAAGTGCGTTCGTTTCTCTTCACTTCAATCATTTGGTATTCATGTAAAAAGTGTAGCAATTCTTCAATAGAATCAACTTTAAAAGGGAATATTGCATCACATAATGATTTTGATTTTAATCCAATCAAAACTTCTTGTTTGGTCTCGTTCACATCCATATTTAGCTCAAGACATAATTTAACTTTATTATGAAAGTAATTATCTAACCCCTCATTTCTCTGTTGTACTCGTTCTCTCATTCGCTGCCATTTCAAGGATTGACTCTCCTTGACAATGAACATTCGCTTAAATTTACATAAAAAGCTGTCCCATGTATTTATCGTGCTAACATTTGCCAGATACCACTGCTTGGCTCCATCTACTAGGTGTGTGCGGGCTATTTCCAGCATATAATTATCTGGTAACGCATGCAATATCTTAGCACTATTTAACTGCTTCAACCAGTCGCTAGCTTTTGACAAATTACCGTCGAACGTAGGAATCTTAGCCAACAGATCAGGCATTATCGATGTATTAGAGGAATTGGACGTACCTTTATCGGCAAGTTGTTGCAACATGCTCTCCATCAACCTATCACGCCGTTGATTCTCTAAAATAAGCATGCCGAACATTCTCGTAATATCCACATTTTCGCCGTTTTCCACGTCAGGCGTCGTATTACCACATGCCGCGTCCATTTTTAGTCGTTGCTGAAATTTCTCAAATTCATCCATCGACATCTGCTATTTTCTTGGCTTCAGATCTTCATATCCCACTCCTGAACGTTGTAGGGGTCTTGGTCAGGGGCCTCATTCACGATATTTTTAATAAAACTAACCTCAACGAAAATAAATGTATATTCTAGGTTATTACATTACAGTCACAGTTCAGTTCTCGCCGACATCTTATTCTATTCTCTTCTTATATTACTTCATGTCATTCTGTTGCCAACTTAAGAACTAATAGCACTAACAGTAAGTAATGCCAACTTAAGGTTATACCTTACACATTTAACTCATTAAATCTACTTGTACTCTCTACTTGTTTGTTGAGACTGTGCTCCCGACCATTAATAGCACATGATAATTTAATTAACGAAGAAATTAGTTTTTCTAACGCCCTTTCTATTTCACTCTCCTCTGTGTCATCTTGACGTTTGTTTGCCATTTTTAAATTCTAAATTTGTGTATGATATAATGAAATGAAATGAAATCAATTTAAAAACTAACTTTAGGTTCGCCAATGAAATGAATGAATTTAGGTTCGCCCCACGTTTTGTGCGCCAAAAATTGTAGTATGAATTTTAGTTAATTGTATAGAAAGCGAAAATTATTACAAATAATATTTACAAAATTTTAGTATTATATTAACAAAATAAATTAAATGTATATATATATATATTTCGTGACCTTTTATACTTATCTTATATGATAGAGATCTACCACTAATAGGTCAATAAAACAAGGCTGGTTTGAGCGATAGTTATATTTTCAGAACGTTTACAAACGTTTTCGGAATACCTTCGTCAGTGAAAACTGGACTAGCTAGATAAATATATAAACAAACTTTTGTTTTTTATTTGGGACTATCAACAAAATAACTAGTGACTAGGATTTCTTGATATAGAGGATGTATAACCAACTTTTATTAATATATAAATTATAAAAACTAAATTAATGTGTAAACATACATGCAAATTAAGTAAAACCTTATATCAAAAAATCTTTGTCGAAACCTTAACAATTCTGTTCAAGGACTAGGGAAAACCAAATTCAAAAACCTAGCCAAGGTTTCCTTCTTAAGAAATGCAAATGTCATTTTAACAAATTGCTATATACATTACTTAAATTTTGAATATCGGTCCTGAAATTAATAGTTTTAGTGTCTTTCTGTATATTTATCATTTCATATATTAGTCTTTTTTATAATTATTCTCTGTTTTTAATATAATTGTGTTTTCAAAATCAAAGTAATGCCCAAGATCTTTGTAATGTTTTGTTACAGCGGTCATTGCACCAAAATCATTATTTAAAGAATACTTATGGCTATACAACCTTACTGTTACATCGGTCAGACGAAACAATATTTAAAGAAAAGGTTGTATAGCCATAAGTATTCTTTAAATAATGATTTTGGTGCAATGACCGCTGTAACAAAACATTACAAAGATCTTGGGCATTACTTTGATTTTGAAAACACAATTATATTAAAAACAGAGAATAATTATAAAAAAGACTAATATATGAAATGATAAATATACAGAAAGACACTAAAACTATTAATTTCAGGACCGATATTCAAAATTTAAGTAATGTATATAGCAATTTGTTAAAATGACATTTGCATTTCTTAAGAAGGAAACCTTTGGCTAGGTTTTTATTTGGTTTTCCCTAGTCCTTGAACAGAATTGTTAAGGTTTCGACAAAGATTTTTGATATAAGGTTTTACTTAATTTGCATGTATGTTTACACATTAATTTAGTTTTTATAATTTATATATATATAAAGTTGGTTATACATCCTCTATATCAAGAAATCCTAGTCACTAGTTATTTTGTTGATAGTCCCAAATAGAAAACAAAAGTTTGTTTATATATTTATCTAGTTATATTTTCACTGACGAAGGTGTTCCGAAAACGTTTGTAAACGTTCTGAAAATATAATTATCGCTCAAACCAGCCTTGTTTTATTGACCTATTAGTGGTAGATCTCTATCATATAAGATATTAACAAAATAATGAACAATACAATCAAAATATATTACCTAGTGTGTATAAGTGTAATTTGTTTTCTAATCCTTAACTTCTCCCTCCCTCTTGAATTCTTTCTTCACTTCTTTTCTTTGGTCTTTTCCTTTTATTTGGTCCTTCCTTTTCTTTGGTCTGTTCGTCGTTTGTAAACAACAACTTCTTTACTTTGATGTGGTCTGCTTCTTTTCAACCCTGGTATTTTATATAACTTTTATCTGACTTTTTTCGTCGACCATCCCATTCCGTCGTTTATAAACAAACTTCATTTCTTTCTTTTTTTTTCGGCACGTCGTTATAGCAATTTGGAATTCTAGATTTTGAAATGTCTCAAGTGTATGTGTGTGGTATATGTTTACAACGCTTTTCTATTTCTTAAAGAATGCTTTCTATAAAATTTACATCTTTTTATTGATAATTTTACTAATGGAGTATTACCATACTACAATATACAGGATTTTCACAACTTATTTGTCAAATTTATTTCGAAGATTATATGTGGTAAACCTAACTAAATGAGTGTAAAAAGTCATTAACGAAAATTGGGCAAATAAAAGTTTTGGCTACTGATTTATGCACTGACTTATTTAACGCAACAAATTTTAATGTTAATCCACCTCAGTACTCGTATATACTTCTTACCGCTCGCATGACTCAACTTCAATCTATCCTGGTATCCACTTGACATACGGACGAATTTAACTAGCGTTTAGATTTTTTCGTCCAAATAATAAACATTACAAGTTTTGTTTTATTTGCTATGAATCTTCTGTTTTAATTTGATGTATAAGTTGTGCAAAGGATTGTAATACAATAAAAACATTATTATAGTAATTATTTTGAATTAATAATTGTAATGTTTCGAAGCGATATATGCGCCGCTTGGCACGTTTACTGCTTCAAATAAGAGGCATAGAAGAAAATAAGACACTTCGATTAATAGATATATTAATGCCAAATAAATTTAAAACCCTAGCGAGAGCCACCCCTAAAATAGCGGAATACGATGACAAAAATAGAACCTTCAAATCACCGTCTTTGGCGCTGCAAATGGGAACATTGATTAAACATGCTATAAACACAGCATACTCCTTGGAAATACAGAAACAAACATATTCTAAAGAACGTGTGGGGCTGTTAAAAGCATTACCTACCCTTATTGAGACTGAGTGGACACACGAAATTTCAAGCGAAGCTGGTAAAAACTTGGCAATAAATAAATTTAATAAACCGACATTAATACCCGTTGCTGAAGATATAAAAGTAAGTTTATTTTATTATATATTTAGTTTACTCATATTTTATTTTTGAATGAAATAAAGTGTGAATGAAAATTATGAAAACAGTAATGTTTCTTTATCACATATCTTTGTATTGATATATGATCTTATGTGTTCAACTGATTTCATGATAATATGACAAATATTTACATTCCTTATTGCTTTTTACCCTTTCTGGGGTAGTACTTCTAGAACGTAAATTAGCCCCCTTCCCCACCTCCAAGTAAAATACACCTATGCCTTTCCAGAAATTCGAAAAATACCTACAAAATTTGATACTAGACGCTAAGACACGTTTGTTAGTTAATTCACGTGACGAGAAAGCCTACCGAGATCTTGATGGTATTTTTTGCAGTGTTATGATTTTTAATAAACGCAGAGTGGGAGAGTTACAAAAAATGACGTTACTGGCATTTCTTAAAAATTATGAAACTACATCATCGTCGCAGTTTGAAAAAGCCTTAACTGAGTCTGAAAAAATGTTATATAAATCACTTAAACGGGTAGTAATTAGAGGGAAGAGAGGCAGAGGTGTACCTGTACTACTTGATAGGAGCACTGTCGAATCAATTAAATTTCTTATTGACTTAAGAAAGAATTTTACTCTTCATGACAATATTTATCTGTTGGATTGCCTGCAACAGAGAATCCAATAACAGGGACTGTAGTTATGAGAAAACGTGCAAAACGGGCATTAGGAGATAGTAGTAAAGCGTCATTGTTAACGTCCACAAAATTAAGGAAGCATCTCGCAATTATTATGCACATTTTGAAGATGGAAAAGAACGAACTTGAACAACTAGCAACTTTCATGGGACACACCGAAAAGACTCATGCCGAATTTTATCGCCTGCCGGATGATGTCTATCAGACAGCTAAAGTTAGTAAACTATTGCTATTCGCAAAAAAACAATTCTTCAATCCAGAAATATAAAGGTAAGCCATTAAAAGATATTGAGATCGACGACAATATTGTGGTAGATGAAGAAACCGATGATGAAAACAATGGTAATACTCATAATATTGACGATGATATAATGCAAGCGGACGAACCGACTAACAATAAAGTGGAAGGTACGGACGATACAGTCACTAAAGAACTTAAAATTGAGAAAGGTAAAAAACGCGCCTTAGTAACATGGACAGAGCAACAGAAACAATTAACACTAGAACATTTGAAATCCCATATTAAAAGAAAAATTCCGCCTAAGAACATGAAGTTATGAAATTGATTGAAGATCATCTAAATGTATTTCCGCAATAAAACTTGGCAGGTAATAAAAGTATACGTCTGTAATAGGTATAGAAAGATATGAATTATATGTTGATTTGAAAGATGGATTTTATTTATTTTAGCTTCAGGAACTTCTTGCTTATTACGTAGATATATTATAATCATAGAAACATAAAAGAAATAATTATTTGTTAGAGTATATGTATAATTTTATTATAAATAAAGCTACTTCTTTATTGACGAATTCAATGTTGTTTGGTTTATATTGGTTATTTCTTTGAACGTTCTTTGCCCTTTTCTAAATTAACAATCAACCGCGATAGTGTTACACCGTCGAAGGAATAAGTCAAAAAACTACCCTTGGGTTAAAGACAATATTAAAATTTACAATTCTAAAGGTTCACCCAATTTATAATTCCAAAGGTTCGCCCATACATTGTACATATGTTGGTTTAGACAGCACAAGAATTCAAATCGATTAGTGTTTTTGGCAACATGGCTAAAGACGCCATCTTTCCCGCGTAACAATGTATACGGATGTAGAATTGTTTAGAAACATATAACGTATATTGAAGGATGGAATCTTCAGCGTTAACTGTACTGGATGCTACATATGTGCATCTTTGTATACACTATATATACCTTGTATATCGCTGGATGTCAAGCTGTACTAATATTCGCCGGATGTTAATTGATCCTACAGCTTTATATATATATATATGTATGTGTGTATATATATATATATATATGTATGTGTGTATATATATATATATATATATACATCTTTCTATCAGTGCCAAGCCAGCTGAAGATTTATGCAATCCTAAACCATGCTTAAATAACAAAGATAGCCACTCAGTCGAAATATATATCACTGTACTAGAGCCTCAGTTGGCCTTGTGAATGTATATACATTCAAAACTTCCTAAAATTGAAAAGATGTATTTAACGCTATATCTGTATATAAATAGCATAATCCTGAACCAAACCATCCTTATAGCAATCTTGAGCCAAATTATACATGAATCGGTACATTCATTGACTATTCTAAACCAATCCAGTGTTGCCAGCTTTATCGCCCATCTTTACGATTTTCACCTATAATACTTCTGCCAACCGGGGCGAAGTTAAGTGAAAACTTAATGGAGTCCCAAACTTGCAAACGCCCTACAAAAATGTTATAAAAGCACCCGTTTATGGAAAATCGAAAAGCATAAATCTTATTTTTAGCATGTATAACATGATCACTTGCTTTATATCAAAAAGTATGTTAAAACTACCTATTAGGAATTTTGAAAGAAATAAACAGGTACGTAAGAAAAGTCGAATATTTACAAAATTGAATGCGGAGGAAGCAATTATTCTTATATCGGACAGACACAGTGTGCCATCGTATCGAGACTATTCAAAGAGCACATGGCTGGTTAGCGCTATAGAAAACTAGGATCCTCAAGCGTAGGTCACCATATTAATGATACAGGGAATAGTATCCAAAGAGAGAATTTAAAATTATACATAAGACGACAAACCTCCAAAATACGGAGTACAGTCTTTTAGGCGGTCTGTACTGTTAGATTTATTATAAATTTAATAATGAACACTAACAAGAAACCACTGGTAAGTGTGTCTCACCAATTGAAATGAAACTTTGTGGATTTATAGACAGATGTAGTGTAACAACAACAGTAACATTGTTAGCTGCCGAATCTCAGATTAACGGGGCTGAAAATCTAGTAGACTGTGAAAAACAATCTCACAGTGTTTACTTAGAGCTACTTTTTATCTATGATTTGATGTCAGTTGTTGAAATTACGTTCGTTACAACTCTCAGCTACTTATTTTTGAAAAGTAAAATAAAATGGAATTAGCCAGAGAGCACTTTCGAATCATAATTTACTATGATTTTAAAAGAGATTTAAGCGCTTATGAGTGCAAAGAGAGTTTAGATTCAGTTTTTAGTTTCTAGTGAACAAGCACCTTCCTTGACTACAATTTACCGAAGGTATAAGGAATTTTAACGCGAAAGGAATTCTCTTCAGCATCAAAAAGGAGCAGGGCGTGCTGCTGTTAAAAAAATAATTGAAGAAGACAATAAAGCCACTTATGCGGTAATAGTACGTAAACTGAAAATTGGATCCTCAGCTGTTAAAACAATCATACACGATCACCTGCATTTAAGAAAGCGGTAAGTCGCCATGAAACTTTAAATTTATTAAATAATGGCGGGAACCAAATTTTTCTAAAATACACAGGTTGCGAAACACACAGGTTGCGAAACTTATATTTCCCTCTTCGACCTTCTTACGTCCCAAGAGAGTTATGTATGGATACATAAAGATGGGGAAACTCCTACAATGACTAAGAAGCAGCGAGCTATGAAAAAGGTTATATATGCGGTATTCTTCAGAAGTACGGGCTTAGTAAATGCAATTAAGCTAGATGGACAAAACACAGTTACAGCTAAGTGGTATACTGAACAATGTTTGCCTGAAGTGTTCAATAGAATTTCAGACCAGAGCATTATGCTCCACCATGACAACGCCGCAGTTTTTGGCTGAAAAGAATATAAAAGTAATAGAACATCCGCCGAACTCACCTGATTTAGCAATGTGTCAGTTTTGGCAATTTTTTTAACATAAACAAAATTTGCGAGGTAGAAGGGTTTCGTCTTCACAGTTCACGCTTATTTTGAAGGTATTCCGAAATAATATTCGTTGGGAGCTTTTAAACAGTAGAAAGATATAATGATCAAATGTATCATTGCGGAATTACTTTGAGCATATTTAAAATAAAATCTTAGAAAATATTAACCGTGTTCTTTATTCCCAATAATTTCAGCTTATCCCTCGTATATGCTCTTAACGATGATGTGAATATTTTCCCTACAACAGTTATACATACATATGTTTATGGAGGTTACCCCTCACCATCTTATTATAGGGAAAATGTTTATCATTGTTAAGAGCATGTAAATCAGTTTAAACCTTCCCTTAACTTTTTCTGATTTTTCATATAGCTTCTGAGATACTCAGTCTACCAGCGAAGAGTAGTGTTAAGTTTACAGCACCATCGCTAATGCGAGATTGGGCAGCTATGAAAATGACTGTTGTTTTTACACTACATCGGTCTGTAAACCCACAAAGTTTCATTTAAATGGGCGAGACACACTTACCAGTATTTTCTTGTAAGAGGATAGTTTATGAATCGGTTTTGATTAAACTGTTTGCTATATATTATTATTATATCAACCAGAATAAGTATTTATATAAGTTAACACAACCTCAATTGTATTCTTTTACTATCTATGTACAATATTAAACTGATGCAGTAACTTCTGGTTGAAATGCAAATTTAAATAAGCAGCAATAGAGAATTACTATGACTTAAACTTCCATCCTTAATTGACATTACATGGTGGAAGTTACTTTCAAAATTAAATTTTAACAAAATTTTGATATTTTATAACGGCCAAGTTCAACTTCAGATATGTATGTATTTGATTTGGAAGCCGTTACTTATCGAATGTAATGGCATATTTTCTATTGTCTATCTATATACAATTACTTTAAGTAGATAGGCATTTAGGTAATCAGATCTACTTCGTTTCTTAGTCCTAAATTAAAAATATATTTTGTTCTTCAAGATATTTTTCACCGTTACAAACAAAACTCTAGCCCTAATCTAATACGAACCTAATGTAAATACAAATCGATTAGCATACAGTGTTGCTAAATAGTCTGGTTCAGGGTTGTGCGAAGGATATACGATTGCCGAAGGATATACGATACATATACAAATATCCGAGGCCAGCGCCGCCAAGCGAGAAAAGCGATCTACTACTTTTTTGATATTTCTATCAAAACTGAACCATTTCGATACTTTACCAGACATACATTGACGTCACTTGGAGGCGTTCTAACACGTTCAACAATCCTGCGCCATATATATGGCCCAGGATTGCGAAGCTGGCTCAGGATTGTTCATTCATATTACTATTCATGGCTCAAGATTTTATGGTTCCTGTATATATATATATATATATATATATATATATATATTTCTAGGTGGGGCAAGAAATTTTCTAGGGTGCTACGCCCATAATTGTGTGTATTAATGGTTCTATTCCGTGTAAAACTAGGTTTATCAGTAAATAAAATACTCATGTTGAAATTGTCGTTGATCTGTTGGAAAATCCATTTACTCTCCGTCTCACAACCCAATATCCACTTGACCTTGCTAAGATATGATTTGAATTTTACTAACGTTTACATTTTTACGTCTGAATACTAAACATAAACATTCTTAGCGGTAATCAAACGATTCCATGAAAATCAGTATATCGAGGCCGTGGTTAAAAAAATACACAGATTAAGTAAATAAATAAATTTGTATAAATTACACCTACCACACCTTTCGGAAATAGTTCCGGATACGTATCCTCAGTGGAGAACTAAGGGAATTCAGTGTAACTAGCGATATCTGACCAACCTCCAAAATGAACATTGGGCATTACACACTGAACGGCCGCCCGAACTTCACTAGATATCAGTGGCTACACTCAATTCCTCCAGTTTTCCACTGAGGATGGCAACTTAGTTGCCGAAATACGTATCTGGTATTATTTCCAAAAAGTGTGGTAATTTTTATTTAATTCATGTAAATGGTTCCTTGAGAAACTTAAAAAATTAATTACGGATTTGGTCTCATACTAGAAATGTATTTCCTCTTACAAATTTTATTTTATTTGGTTTGAATTTTCTTGTTTCAATTTTATGCATAAGTTATGAAAAACACAATATATGAGAATAGCAAAATAAATCATTGTAATAAAAACAGCGAGCGTTTTGGGATTTTTTTGAAGATATAATATATCAAATGTTTATCTCTAACATTAATACAATTCAGTTATACATAACAAAATATGTATAGGTACGTAAAATTAAATAAGATGAATCACAAAATGGCATGCATATAGTTATGTTCACAGATACAATAGAAAAACTAGCATTAGATATACGATAAGTATGTATGTCATGTCCGCATAGACAGCTAATAAACCTCTTTATATATTATTTCCGTTAAACATAAACTAAGGATAGAGATTAATATCAACGCCTCAACGGAGCCAAAATCCATTTAGGACCGAGAACCGATGTTATAAGTAGGAAGGGCACAGCGTGGGATATCAATCTTGACCTGTACCTTTAGGCGTAAACTTGCGTACTTGTCTTAGTCTTTATATTGTCTTTTATTCACTATTCTTAATTTAACTTGTTTGTTGTAATATTTTGAAATAAATATTTTTTAAAAACATTATTGCGATTCCTTCAATCGTAATTGGCGCTGCGAACAGGATCTCCAAACGGTAATTAAAATCGGTAGCTTTCAAGTTTTTATTGGAGATCGGAACTATACCGAGAGTGTCGCGTTAAAGTGAAATTCCACCAGCGAGAGACTTCGATTTTAGACGGCTCTCCACTACTCCAGGTGCCTGACCACTACGTACACGACGCTTCTCACCCAACCAACCACCCGAGGACCTCGACCGACGTGGAACTCCAGGAGGATCGACTAGACATCGACATGTTATTGGCTGTGTGTCCTGTAAGTCTTTTCTATTTTATATTCTCCCTTGTATATCTTATACACGTTTTTGAAACTTTTATGAACGCATACAGAGATAGATCTCCCGTACGCGTTGATAGCCTATCAAGTTCAGATTCTGAGGAGGAGTTTTTAGGAGACTTACATACTAATTTAAGTTTAAAACTAGATTCAAAAGTAAATATGGCAGTTAATTTCGCCGAATTAAATATAGCTAGAGAAATTATTCCTCAGTATGAAGGAGGAAGTAAAAATCTATCATATTTCGTACAACAATGTGAGAAATTTATGAATACTTATAAAGTACCCATTGTAGCACAGGAACCTTGTACATTTAATAACTTGCTTTTCGAAATCTGCTGCTCAAAACTCACCGGTGCCGCTAGAGACACCTTTATCGTTTCAAACTGCACAACCTGGTCTCAGGTGAAGAATTAACTTTTAAATCGTTTCGGCGACCAGAGAAACGAATTGCTCCTAGAAAATGATTTAATAACGTGTTACCAAATGACCACAGAAAATTATGACCAATATTATGAACGGCTAAAACAAAAATTACAGCATTTATTAGAACACATTGGCCTCAGGGAAGCCAATAACAACATAAAAATTTACAAAACTAATATGTATGCGCAAAGAGCTTTAAACACATTTCAAGCAGGCCTTCTAGAACCTTATCGTTCATTTGTATCATACAAAACATGCGTCTCATTAGATGATTGTCTCGTACACTTACGTAACTACGACAATCACAAACAACAAGTTCAATTCTTAAATTTTATAAGACAAAGAGAACCCCCAAAACAATTAAATAATTCTATTAATAAAATACAACCGATCGCGCAAATATCGCGTGCGAATCCATTCGTTACTCATCAACAAAGGAACGCTTTCGCCCCGGCCTCTCCACAGAGCACCCCGAATCGTTACCAATCGCCTCAATTTGGGCAAAACATACAACATAAAAACGCGACCCCATTTCCTCGAGGACCGGTAAACATATTCGCTAGACCATCCGGTACCGGCACCTTTGGCAATAATAATAATGTATTTGGTAAGAAACCGGAACAAAAACCAATACCCATGTCTGTTACAACTACCTATACCGCGAAACCACATCAAAATGTTCCTTATAGACACCCCAACTTCTTCCGAAGTACGGGCCCACACAACTTTATTGCCGAAGAACTGCATCATATACAGCAAAATGAAGAACCAGAGAATGAATACGAGAACCCTAACGATATCGATGATTGTTATTTCGACCCCCAAGAACAAAAAGTTTCCATTAACGAAGACAATGAAAATTTTCAGGCAGAAGCCACAGATCAGTTACCCTCGACCTAAATTCAATAATCATAAGACCAAAACTTCCCTTTATAACTCTCCCCAGTTTAGGTCTTAAAATATTAATCGATTCTGGAGCCTCGAACTCTATCATAAATCCAGAAACCGCGTACAATTATTTCCAACAATACTTGTTTAAAAACCCTTCACTGTCAAAAGTTTAAATAAAACCATAACGAATGACGAAAACATTTCATATCCCCTTTTACAAGAATTTGGAATTAAGGGAAAAGTAAATTTTAATATTTTAAAATGGCACGATCGATTCGATGCCCTCCTGGGCAGCGATCAGTTTTTGAAACTAGGTGCGAAAATAAATTACGAAACCCGAGAACTACAAATAGGTCACATAAAGATCCCCTTTTCAATGGAATTAAATCCAGCCAATTTCACTCCTTTTAGGCAAACTACTAGAAAATTCATTAAAGTACCAGTTAACATCGAAGAAGGACAGGTACTAATACATGAAACCAAAATAGGTAATACTATCATACCCGAGTCTATCAGCTATGCGAAAGACGGCATTTGCACCATTCCTTTCGAGGAAGATCGGGAAATAGAAATTAACTTCCAAAATCAATTGGACGTCGAACCCCTTAGCAATTTCGAAATTAATCGCCCACACGAAAATCTCGTTAAAACGGATATTATGAATGCCATCCGTACTCAACACCTCAATTCGGAAGAAAAAGCCGAGATAGTGGCTGTCTGTAAAAAATACAGCGACGTATTTTACTTTGAAGATTCGGATCTTTCTTTCACCAACGCTGTTAAACACAACATAAGAACTACAGACAACGAACCCGTATTTTGTAAATCATTCCGTTACCCATATCACCTGAAAACCGAAATTCAAAGCCAGATACAAAAACTGCTAGATAACCAAATTATTCGACCTAGCATTTCACCATACAGTTCACCCGTGTGGATTGTACCAAAAGAATTAGACGCTAGTGGTAAAAGAAAGTGGTGGCTTGTAATCGCAAATTAAACGAAAAAACTATAGAAGATAAATACCCCTTACCTAGAATAGACGAAATTTTAGACAATTTAGGTAAATGTAGCTATTTTTCGACTCTCGATCTAGCTCAGGGATTCCACCAAATCGAGATGGATCCGGAATCGGTAGAGAAAACAGCATTCACCGTGAATAACGGGCATTATGAATACGTCCGAATGCCGTTCGGATTAAGAAATGCCCCTAGTACATTCCAACGAGTCATGGATAACATTTTACGGGAATATCTACATAAGTTTTGTTTCTTCTATATGGACGATATTGTAATTTTTTCAAAATCGCTTCACGACCACATTGTACATATCAAACAGATTTTCGAGAAATTCAGGCAATTCAATCTAAAAGTGCAGTTAGACAAATCTGAATTTTTGCAGAAAGAAGTAGGATTTTTAGGTCACGTCATCACCGCTAAAGGCATTAAACCGAACCCATCGAAAATAAAATCTGTACAGGAATACCCTTTGCCGAAAAATACAAAAGAAATAAGAGCATTTCTAGGCTTAGTCGGATATTACCGTCGTTTCATAAAAAATTTCGCTAAAATAGTGCAACCCCTCACCCGCTGTTTGAAAAAGGGAACGAAAATTAATTCAAACGACCCTGAGTATGTGCAAACATTCCAGCATTGCAAGGAACTCCTTACCAATGCCCCGATACTTGTGTATCCCGATTTGGAAAAACATTTTGCGTAACAACTGATGCATCGAACTTTGCACTGGGCGGTGTATTATCGCAAAATTCTAAACCGATCGCGTATTACTCACGAACCCTCAATAGCGCGGAAAAATTACTCGACGATAGAACGAGAGCTTCTTGCCATCGTTGAAACGTGCAAACATTTTAGACCTTATATCTTCGGTCGAAAATTCACTATCGAAACTGACCACAAACCCTTGATCTGGCTATTTTCTCTTAAAGACCCAAATTCGCGTCTAGTTAAATGGCGACTCAGATTAGAGGAACTTGATTACGTTGTGCACTACAAAAAGGGAAAAGAAAACGTTGTTGCTGACGCCTTATCACGCGTAGAAATTAATACCAAGGAAGTAGAGAAAGAAGACGATACAGACCTACTTTCAATTTTTCCTAACGTAGACTTAGACGAAAACCTTACCCTAGATGACTGTGACGAAATTTCAAATGAAAACGCATCTAATAATACCAGACATACGGCCACCGAAAACCCTGTTTTTACTATGCCCATTTCCGATAAACCGTTAAATCATTTCGTAAACCGCATCATTATTAAATGATTTCTGCGGTACTAACTTATAATCAATCCATACATTCCGCAACGGGCTATACTCCATTTTCATTATTATACGGACCGTACGACAATTTAAACACCCACGAAATCGATTTAAATTTAGCTATTTATGACGAATATTACGAAAAACGAAAACGTGAACTTCTACCCTTCTATGATCACCTATATCAGAAACAACTTGATAAAGGCACTCAAAACCTCGAAAAACGAAACCAAGGAAATAACGACCGCGATGTACAAATCAATGAACCCGCCGTGTATTTTACTAGACAACGCATTAGAAAGATTGACCCATACTATGATAAAGTGCACGTAACATCAATCGACGATAATAAAATTAGCGGCATCAGAGACGGAACGAATAGACCCGCGAACATCCATACACGGAAAATTAAAAGAATTAAAAAGAAATTCTCTTTGCAGGACAACCCTGGCGAACCCCAATCTGGCACTTCAGGTGGAGGAAATTAGCCTGAACGGGTATTTTCCTGAAAATCTAGGCACAACAAAACTATTAAGTCATTATCACAAATTTTATTTTTACATTAACATTAGTAGCATAGAAGTAAATTATAAGGCGTTACTTAGCAACGCACTCGTATTAGAATTAAGCAACAGAGACCCTTTATTACAACAAAATATCTGTAATTTGAAAAACAATTGTTTACAAATCGAACGACGACTATCTAAGTTTAAAAACAGAAAAACTAAACGAGCGTTAATTAATGCCCTAGGCACAGCAATTAAATATGTCAGCGGAAATCCGGACAATGATGATTTAAAGGATATTAATAAAAACATTAAATTTCTATATCAAAATCAGGAAAAGGTAATAAAGCAGATGGATAAGTATAATTCATTTGCGAATCATATAACGGAAAGGTATTCTGAAGATCTAAACACCCTATTAGGCAACATAAACGCGACATTGACGTCGTTTCAAAATATCAACAGTGTTCTTGAAACACAATTGGCACTACAACATAACTATGAATTGAGCGTAACAATATTAAACGTCCTCCGAACTATCGAGAGAACAATTTCTCTCGCTTTTTCTGAAATAGTCAATTTAGAAATTATCCCCAACTCAGAACTAATAGAAATCGTCAGACACTTGAAGTTAATCTATAAAACTGCTGAACTACTCCATTGGGATAACGTTCAGCTTTACAAGATATTGGAATTCTCAAAATTCAAAGTAGCATCCATAAAAGATACAATTACGTGTATACTGTATGTACCTATCCTCAGAATCCCTATGTACTATTACACCAAGATATACCCCATCCCTAACGCACAAGATGTGGTGTTAATGCCGCCAACGCAATTTCACCTCCAAGGTGCCAAAGAAGAAGTTTGGACGAATGAAGACTGCAGATCCATCGATGAACAAGTGATGTGCGTCAATAAGCCTTCAATAAATAAGTGTTCTGTTAAATTAAATGAAGGTTGCGTATTCGCGAAAGTGAATAACGACTACAAACTTTACACTCAACTTCAAAACAATCAAATAATAGTGTCGTCCAAAAACGAACTAGAAGTAGTAGAAGAGTGTCCGCATAAAATTAATCGTATAAAAATAAGAAATGATGTAGCATTAGTCTCTGAAAACGGCTGCAAAATAATTGTAGAAGACCAAACGTTTGAAAATACCCCTAGAAACTTCACATTCCATTTGGAATCAGTTATAAAACATTATCAACCAAGTAAATCTGTCGAATTACATTTAAACAATTTACACGATATTAATGCTTTGAAAGAAGAAGCGAAAAATATTCATAACCAGTTTACTTTACATCCTATTGTTCATTATACACATATTTCCTTCACTACTATTTTAATAATAATAATCTGTGTTATTGGTATCCTCTCTGTTACTCTTAGAAAGAAATTCACTACGCTATTTTGTGTAAGCGATCGTAATGTACAATTTCCTTTAAACCCAATCATAGATGTTAATAATATACAAAACGAGGACGTTTTGTCTTAAGGGGGAGGAGTTATGTTCACAGATACAATAGAAAAACTAGCATTAGATATAAGATATGTATATCATGTCCGCATAGACAGCTAATGAACCTCTTTATATATTATTTCCGTTAAACATAAACTAAGGGTAGAGATTAATATCAACCCCTCAACGGAGCCAAAATCCATTTAGGACCGAGGCCCGATGTTATAAGTAGGAAGGGCACAGCGTGGGATATCAATCTTGACCTGTACCTTTAGGCGTAAGCTTGCCTACTTGTCTTAATCTTTATATTGTCTTTTATTCACTATTCTTAATTTAACTTGTTTATAATATTTTGAAATAAATATTTTTTAAAAACATTATTGCGATTCCTTCAATCGTAATTATATGTACATACATACATATGTCAATAATGATTTAAAAATTAAATAGCATTTGACAAAGCCCCCTTCTTATAGCAGTAACCTAACCATGAGCCCCCAAGTAAAATAACTCTACATAACTGTACAATAAAAAATTATAAATTTAACTTTGATGTTTTGAATGGTAAATGGTAACGTAAAAATAGAATATAAGTGAAACGTTTTGGTATTTAAAGTAGTATTTATTGAAATTATAACTTTTGTTCTAAAATACAAAAACACATTTGTGTTGTTCAATGCGATGGATGAACTTGATGGGATGAGTCCGCACGAGCATTAATATCCAGTCGGTTCCCTTTTTCGTGATGAGACTCATAACTGCACTAAATCCACGTTCTACTAAATAAGAAGACGGGAAAGCAATCAACAGCTTCTGTATAATGACCCATAATGCAGGATATAAAACTGATATCTGTTCTTGTAACCAGAATTTGTGATATCCCTGTTGAAACATTGGCTTCAGCTCCTCATTTGTGGATAATTCAACAAGTTACTCCTGTATTAGTATGGATTCATCTGAGTTTGTGGGTCTACTTGCAAAAGGATCCAACGCCCAATTGGGGATAACCAAGTGAAGAACGGAATGAAGAGCCGTTAAGTGTTGACAATAAGCAAGCAAATCCTCATCTTGGTTTTGCAATTTTGAAAGATTTGGAAACTGAGAGCGTTCTCCTCTCCCCAAGTTTTCTTTGTATAGAAAAAGTTTTGCAACAAACGCAGATATTATACTTTTAGTTTTGATTAAATTTAATTGATTACCTTGTAGCTTCAAATTGGTTTCGTTAAATTTGCAAAATAAGTCAGTCATATAAGCTATATCATTTTTTGAGTAAATTAAATCAAGCCGCAAATCATTATCTTTACTTTCCAGGAATTCCAACACTGAATCAAAGAGCGCATAAAACCGATCCAAACATGCACTTTTAGATAACCAATGAACTTCCGTATTTAGTAGTAAACGATTGTAATCTTCATCATTTCTCAAGCAAAGTTGAACAAATAATCTCTCATTTAAGCTGTTCCTTTTGATTTCATTCAATGCTTTAACGACATACTCCAGTGAACCATGCAAGCGTTCACTAAGATTTTTGGCGACTAAATGCTATCGATGAATGACACAATGTACAGATAATACATTCGATATAGCTTGTTTTAAGTATGCCAGAAAGCCTTGGTGTCGTCCTACCATTCCCGGAGCACCGTCACTAGCAACGGAGAGGATATTACTCAAGGGCATAGCTTTTATATCGAAAAATCTTTTTAATTCATTAAATATTGTTTCACCTTTCGTATCTGTTTCCAAACATTTGGCAAATAACAATTCTTGGGAAATTGTTTCTTCTTTTACAAATCTCACATAAGCTAAAAGTAAAGTTTCGTTTCCTGGCAAAGTTGACTCGTCAATCTGTATAGAGAATTGAGATGTTTTTAAATACTCACATAAAGAATTTTCTACGCATTGAGCCATATCGTCAATCCTTCTTTGTACTGTATTATTACTCAGTGGAATTCTTCTTATAATATCGAAAGCTGGTTTATGCAGCACGGTACGTATTACTTCACTTACAGCTGGTAGAATAAGTTCTTCACCAATGGTGGGCGGCTTTCCGGACTTTGCAATCAGTAAAGAAAAGTTATAAAAAGCACGCAGTCCATCGTCGTTGTCGCTAAAAGTTGTTGTAATGATGGTGTTTTCAAATATTTTTCTTTGACTGTTTTAAAGAAACATATCTTTTTTCTCACCATGGACTTTTATCAAATGTTCCTTAAGCTTAGAGGGTTTCATTCATTCGTTTGACAAAGTTTTATTGCACAGAAGACACATAGGTAAAGTACTATTTCCTGGTAACGGAATAAACCCGTATTTTAAATATTCAACACTATATTGTCTGCATTTTTTCTTCGGCTCATTCATAATGTTATCTGTAAATTTAAGATATAAGAGAAAATTTTAACGAAGTGTCACATATTGTATACGTATGCATTTTTTTACTAATGTAACTATTTATGTTTCAAGAAAAGTAAATAATTCAATTATAATTAAGTAAATTAATAAATAACAAAATGTAATATTAATAATATTTATTAATGGATTTTGTTAATTAATTTATATAATAAAACAATAAAATAAATTCATTTTAACAAAAGTATAACTTTGCTTAAATAAATTTAATATACAAAAAATATCAACACTACTCAAAAATACTTACGTAACGTGCAATATCTTCGTAACAATGCAAAAAGGATAGATACTGTTTTTTGTTCAAAACTAGGAAAATTTGTTGCAGATTTAACAAACCTCTGCACCAATAAAACACACTTTGCGTTTCACTAACTATTTATACACTGAAAGATTGTCAAAAGTTACATCATTGATAATGTTACAGTATCTGAATGAATCTGACTTTGAACTCTGAATCTATTATATTAAAAAAACATTGTCTACTTGCCGGTTTAAAACTGTATCGCCCGATAGACGCGTATCTTGCACAATTCACAATTCTATACACAAACAGATCGCCGAATTTGTATTCGGCGATCGATATTAGATAAGCAAAACGTGCTCAAAGGGCAATACCGGCGAACATCGGCGAGAGGCCCCATGGTGGTTTAGATTGTAAACAATAATACCCAAAAAGTAACATTACATATACATAGATATATATACACACAGAAAGTTATGAAAACAACGTATGTGATATAACAAAGTACAATTATTTATATGTATACAATTATTTGACTTTAGATTAAACCCTTCGCGGACCACCCGACGTTGTGCACGCACTCCCAAATCAATTTTAATTTGCCACAGACCCCCTCAACGGTTACAAGGACCCCTGGGGTCCGCAAGAACCACTTTGGGAACGACTGGTCTAGAGCAGGGGTTCTCAACCGCCGTGTCAGACGTGTCGCGAGATTTTTAATGTCGTCTAATCTTCCTCAGATAAAATAGCGTTCTAGATTCTAGAACATAAAGAAATTATCGCCAAATCGTTTCTTGGAGTAGCCCAATTTGCAAGAAATCGCCCATCATTATATGTGAATATATGCATTTAAGCATGTGTCGTATAATAATCATATATTTTTTGCATTCAACTCTGAAACAAACGATTCCCCATTTGGTGAATAATCTTCATCCGAAAAGATCAATTTCTTGCGGCGGGCGGCGTCCTTTGAACTTTGTCGGCATTGTCGGCTGCGTCAGTAAAATATGTCGGTGGATAGTCAAAGTGGATTTCCGAAAATTCTAGAGTATTCCTCATTCAGTTTGTTTCGGCGTATACCGAAATCCGATTATTTTGTGCACATTATGTGTCCATATAATTATTAGTTTGTCATTTTTGTATTAGAGTTACAGTGGCAGTCGTAGCTCAGCTCATCGTCAGTTAAGCAGTTAAAAATCAGTTGTATCTCCGTTCAGTCAAGCAGTTTTGTGAACTACCGCGAAGTTGTCGTCGTGGTAATAAATAGGTGAAATAATTCAGTGCGTTATTATTTTCATCACCACCTCGCATCATTCCTTCAAAGCAGGAGGAATCGTCAGTTCGTTATATACAATAAGAGGGCCGATACCAACTTCTTAGTCGTTTTATTTTTTGGTAATCAGTAATCAGTCGTCCCGTTTCTTCTGTTTCGCTGTTTCGTGTCTTTGCTAGTTGCTAGTGCGCTCCTTTCATCATGGACAGATTTGTAATGAGGGAAAAGGAATCCTCACACATCGACAGCTCTTCTGCATCTGAGGAGAGTGGAGATGAATATACGAATATTCCAAACAGAAAAAATTACGCCGTATACATCATCTAGTAATCAGAAAAACGTAAAACCAGGACCAAGCAAAGTCCAACATAACTGCCATAAAGAAGAATATATAAATTTTGGATTTACGTGGACAGGCGCGGGGGCTAAACCTAGTTCGAAATGTTTGGTGTGTAGCATAGTGTTGTCAAATGAGTTTATGGTACCTAACAAGCTGAAATGGCATTTGGAACGAAACCAGCACAGCGTCTTTCAAAAACCGCGAGAATATTTCCAACGACTTTCGGTGGAATTTTGGTTCGTTAGAGTAGTTTGGAAGCTCGTCGTTTCGCTATACGCATGGTTGCGGATTTATACCTGTCCTCTACGTCCGACCGTCATATTGAATGGAACTCATGTTGAACGCATGGTAAAGTAAAGGTCGTTTTGCATTTTCCCCTATTCAGTTTTGTGTTTCTTTTGTATTTTAGAGTTCTTGGAGACACGTAAATTTTCTTTTGGGATACAGTTGAGAGTTTTATTTGAGATACGTTGATTTACGTGGATTTCCCGCTGAGAAGTAGATTTCTGGTGCATCCCTTTTTTTGTGGTTACCTCCTTACTAAGGCATACATTTAGCCCACCGGAAGCACGAAGGGACGCCATATTGGAACTGTGGGCCATGCGCAGAAGCAAACCCGGAGCGTAGGGAATTCTGGGAAAATTACACGTAATTCGAGAGGGCGTAATTCAAGTCACTACGAACTTGTTGTTTCTTTTTTATTTCTTGGTTTATTTAAGTGTGTGTACCGAGGTTGTTCTTGTATTAATCATTAGTTGCTTTATGCATAATTACGTGACACCTCCCTCCCCCTTTGGGTGTAATTACATGTCAATGTCAATAACGAAATATTTTTTTAGTTCTTACATAGTTCAAAATATTTAGATCTTTTTTATTATGTAAAGACCCGGAGTCTGTTAGCGCCTCATAAATTTTTAAATTAGAGTTTTACCTTTTGAGAACTATTTCGCGTTCGGTCGCGTGGTGCCATTCGTCCGGCGTAAATAGCTCAATATTTTTTTGGATTCGCGACGCAACATTCTCGGCGTCTAAACGCTAGTAGTGTTCAGACCAGTATTTTAGAAAATTTAATATTATTTTTTTAAAATTTAAATCCTGTAAACATTTCACTTCTTTGTCTAATTGTTAACATACGTATTCTCGCCTCGTACGTATGTTGTTTCATTGGGGTTATTTGAAGAACCTCTCGGTTCCGATACCTTCCCTTACCGGTCAGCTAGGTTCGTGCTTACCGTTCCGTTCTGAAGGGAGACATTTTTGTTTTGAGCAGGTGGCGTTGTCTCTTTCTTTTTCATCGGAAGGTTTGATTGAACCCGCACCCACAGCACCGCGAGCTAACGGCCTCCCGCAGGTCGAGCACGAACTTTAACCGGAGACGTATTTGGACCGAGGTAATTTTGGGTAAAACGCCAGGAGACAAGTGATTGTACTTTTGTTTTTTGGGTTGCTCTCGTATTTCGGCTTTCTTTCGTGACAACGCCAGCCGATTTCGGAACTGGAATCAGCATTTCGTAACAATATCCAAATACTTTCCCTCGATCTCGACTACTGGCTGGGAGTGGTTGATTGCACCTGACGAAGAAAATGCATTCAAAGCACAATTAAACTGCTCCGAAAAAGAGTAACTTATAGAAATATCATCGGATACAGTCCTGAGATCGAAATTTAGAGAAAATGCTCCCGATGTTTTTTGGATCTCAATCAGAAATGAATATCCGGATATCGCGAATAAAGCAATATCTCTTTTACTGCCTTTCTCAACGTTGTACTTGTGCGAGTCTGGATACTCTATATTGAAGAATGTAAAATGTGACTACAGGTCTCACCTACTTGATGTGGACGGCGAGATGAGAGTGTGTTTGTCAAGAATTCGTCCGCGCATAGATATACTTTGCAGAAATCGCCAGGGACAAGTATCTCACTAATTTTAAGATTAATGTCTTTATATTTCTGAAGTTGATGATTATTTTTTTATGTTCCTGCTTAAGAGTCATAACTTTCTTTTATGTTTATATTTTTCTATTTAAGAATCTTACGCAATAAATTTTAAAATTTGTTTCTCATAGTCGTGCCATAATACGTAAAAAAGAAGTAATGTAGGTACTTTATGTGTTAATGTGTTAATAACATGTAGGGGTGTCGCGAAAGTTTGAAACGTACTTTGGTGAGTTCCAAAAGAAAAAGGTTGAGAACCGCTGGTCTAGAGCAAAGCGATTTGTCAGATTGGTCACAATTAATAATGCTTATGACAATTTTGCAAATAAAAGCTGAACGACAAGGGACGATATCAAACGTCGTAGTAAAAGTTAATTTACTAATGGAGAAAATGTTTTTTTTGAAGAAAACTAATGTAGGCGCACTCAATTAAGATTCTTGGATCATTTTGAAGATTCAATTTAGAAAAATAAATTAAATTTATAGATACGAAAATTTGATTTTTATTCACATTTTCTGTTATTACGACAAAATCGGATGATAGAATTTATATAGGCCTGATATCGTTGAACTCAGGACCGGTTAACTAATCAGAATATGTAAAACGATATAGGTCTTGCTCAGCACATAATAACTTCACGGGTCTGAAATAAACACTATAGAATTCTAAGAATTCATTACAGTTTAGAAAACCCTAATAAGCCGCTTCTGCACTTCTGCGTAATCTTGTATCTCTGCCAATGGTTTATACATATATGTATGTAATTGATATCAGTTATAACTGGAGTTTATAAAAAGGTGGATAACGTGCTATCATTAAGGCACCACACCACGGTTCGTGCGCGGTGTGAGGGTATATCTTTCGTAATTATTTTCAAGCAAACGATGAATGCATTTCTTTTTATTAATACTCATAGTGAATAGATACATATGGAACACTGTGTACAATTTTTTTACTCGAATCTGAAATATGGTTTCGCGGTGTACGGCGCTTCTAAAAGGACACTCCGACGAAATTGCTGCTTGGCGGTTGACAGGGATGAAGCCATACGGTTCATATGAAAACTAAAATAAAAATATATTTAGTAACTAGACATATAGATTTACAGCATCACGTAGGGAAATTTCGATATCTAAAAATAAAAAAATGGCGGAGCAGCCAATTTTATATCCGATTTTCATGGAAAATTTTCATCGTTCATAAAAGGAAAAAAAGGGAAGCGAGCCCTCTATAAGAAAATCCCTACGTGGTGCCATAGAGAGTGGACTTTCAAACAGTTTAAGACTTGGTGCATGTAAATCGGATGTATAGTTTTTTCAATATGTTGTCAACCAGGCTGAAAAACGTAGTTTCGAGAAAAACGCGTTCAAAGTTTTACTGAAGGATAATTGAACATACAAACAAAATTTTTTATTTGTCACTTTTTTTTTGTTTCTCACCATTAATCAGCTATTCCTGGACCATACAACAGCTCCTCAGCATCCAAAAACTCAACATCTTTTTCATGTTTTGCCCGAATACGCCCCTTATGCGTGCTTTTTTCGGCTTCGTGCTCAGCTTCGCATATTCGTTTCTCGTCGATGTTTTGACAATATTGGTAGAGTGTTTCACCAATTTTTATGTTTAATACCTCCAATACATTTATAAGTCCAATATGGCCATTGTTAAAAAGTATTGAAGCAATATTAGCGGCAGTTTCAACTGTGGGTCTACCGCTCCACGATGTCTTTGGCGCAAATTTCCATATAACAGAGTTCAAGCACTCGTTGTTATTCTGGTGAAAAGCGCCTAAACATCGTTGAAGAAGCTCGTCCTTACTAAGGTCCACGTATATCGGTTTTATTGCCTCGATGACATCTGCAGGCAATGCAAGTTTATGTGTGTATTCATTCAAAATTCCTTTGGCATTTGCTTGCTGCCACGAACACCACGAGTGTTCTCCTTCCGGGCAATACTGATGTTGGGGAATTGCATCTGTGGAACATTTGTGATAGAATGTGGCCCAGACAGCTTTTTCATATCTTCCAACGAATCACTATTCCGACGAATTGCAAGACCGTAGAATGCAGTTAATTCTTCAATAAGCTTTCCAGTCAGCTTTCCTCTTCCACTGAGGCCCTTATTCTCCTTTTACAATTTCACAATCTTGTTCCCATCCGTTTTTGAACATGGTTGACCCATTCTTTTTCATCACATCGTACGGAAGAGCTTGTACGATTTTGTTGTAAGTCTTCGAATCGCCATCCCCGATATAATTTACGTACTTCGTTCCGTGTAATTCCTCCGCTCTTTGAAATATTTCAAGCATAGCATCAGCTTCCATTTTGCCTGCACAACCGACGTGATTTGCTTCACAGGATTCAGCGTGGTTTTCTAGCCAATTTTGATATTCCTCTGAATCAGTTTTGTTTTTCCACAGAGCACATGCAGATTACAGTATGCAGATTTCACACAAATATCAATTACTTTCTTAGAGTAATAACCAATGAGTGTGGTGATCCCATGTAACGAACTAAAACCGCGTTTACGCCAAGTGCCATCACCAGAAACTGTCAATCCATTTACTTTTCCACACTTTTCGGCGGTTAATTTTTTCTTCTTCACCAGCAAGTTTTAATGACATTGTCTTTATAGATTCTGTAGCATCTCGAATCTGTCCCACAATGATATCGTAGAAAGATTAAAAGATAGGGCGCGGCAAATCCATGAAAGCACAAAATTTTTCTGCTCCAGCCAATGGCACTCCAAGCAATCGCATCGCAAAAATAAATCGCCGATTAACTTCGTATGCATTTTGGATTAACGGGCATGATGTGATTTCTTTTGGTGTACAGGACTTGCAGTTTACCAATTTTTAATTTTAAATCCAAGTCCTCTTCGACTAGATTCACCAAATTCTACATTACTTCCGCACAATTTACATTTAACGTGCTCACTTATTGCTGTAAAAACAGCAATGAAATTTATGAGTTACCCCACACTTGGATTTACTGTAATGGAATCTAGTTTTCCGCTGCTCAACTTTCTCGCAGAGCTGCTAGCTCTCGGCTCTTCTCGCTCCACTTCATATTTATTAGGTGGACCTGCATTCTTCCGTTTCCTATCACCCCTTTTTGTTTGTTCTCCGACGACATGTCTTTTTGATTTTTTTATCCATTACGATACACAGAATACCCGATACAAATCGAATGATAGATACGAACTCTACGACTGCCGGAAATCAACTGACTTATTCGTAAATTTCCTATCTCTTCACTACTAGCAAATACAGTACTTTAATCGAAATATATTCCAAGAATTAGGGTTCATAGAAGCCAACAAAGGATGGCTAGGTAGCAGACCCATTCGACAGCCACACATCCGTCGCGTCGTGCACTTGGCACGCTTTCACATAAAATGATATATCTCCGTCAATTTTACGAATTTCTTAAAAACATTTAGTGAGAGCATTCTTAACAAATCCATCTTTCAGAAAATAGAATAAAAAAAAATGACAAATTTTTTGCTTTTAGCGTGATGTAGGGCCTTAAGTAGTGCAAACCGGACTTACGCCCTTACTTCGCCAAATTTTAATGTCGCGCCTTGCATGTAAGTGGAGATAAAAACCAGTTTACAGTACTTAATGATAACACATCATCTACCTTTTTAGCAAACTCTAGTATACATAAAAATGTTTAGACATGTGGATAATAAGGAATATATGATTTAAATAGAATAGTCTGTATTATAAATGTAATATTTAAATTATTTTGTTAGTGATCATATGTTCTCCTAGGTATTCCACTTTCAACCTTGTCAAGAATTCTTTGTGGGGATCGAAACTATATAAGCAGTAATGAAATAAACAAGACAGTTTTCAATTGCGTTTTCTCAATAGTGGCAGAACATTATGATGCTTGTAAGTATCTTTACTCGTGTATTACTAACAAACACTCTGGTCTCTTACTTTTACGTTTATCTAATACTAATATACATACAATTAAAATGCTGCAGGAAAACCAATATTTATGGGTCATATAATGTGAATGTAAAACCTTTTTCTCCTTCATGATGGAATGTTGATTATAATATCTTCTTTTTATTAGTACTAGTTCGATAATTATTGAAATTATAATTTATTATGAAATGCGATACAGTTGAGACTTGTCTATTTACCCTTCTCTGCCATGTACGTGTTTCCGACTTCAATGAATAGAATAGGCAGGTACATATATACTCTTTTGTATGACTAGATAATCATATGTACGACAACTTAAGGATGTATCTGCAAATGAATATACGATTCTCTTTTTGTACAACTATTTAATATCCGTAAAGTAGACCGAATGTTCCTTCAAGCGCCCGTGGCGCCTAAATTGTTAAAAATAGAAACTCGATCAGGTGATAATTATGAATCAGAAAAACGATCTCTTTCGAATGGTGTAGGAATTAATCTTGTCCCATAAAAGTTCGGGTAGCTGTGCAATTTTTGCGATTTTTTGCCTTTGTTGATCGTAAAGTATAGGATGTCATATATGTATGTGAACAAATGTAAGTAATGCTTATGTACATTTAAACCCACGTTAGCTTCTAAAAGTTTTAGCAATAACTAAACTGAGCAAAATTTCAAGAACGCATCTAGTATACATATCTACATAGTTCAATTTACAATGATTGATTACAAAGGCTGCAATTGTGACGAGAAACGCTTGCCTAAATACAGTTGTCCCCGGATGGATTTCACTATACGTATAATTGAGAAAAAATTTTGAATCTCGTTTTAATATTCTGGGATACCGTCTTGCTTGGTGTGAAAAGAAGTTCAAGCACATTTTTACTTTTTGAAAATGAAGGCCATCATGAGAATTGAGAAAAAAACTTTTCTGTGGAAGTAATGTGCAATTTCAGTCAATAATACAACAAAGTGTTATTGAGAAAATTGTTCAAAATATGAAATTATGGCTGTATGCAAAGTTTAACAAATATCGGATCAGTTTGGCTAAATTAGTATTTGTTTTGTATTCTTCTATTTTAGTATTTTATTCAATTCAATTAGAAACTTACATTAATTTTTTGACAACTCAACAGCATACATGTGCATACTCCACGAGTGGTGAGGGATGTAAAAAGAAATTGTACTAATAACTTCACATTAGAGAACTCAATGTATTGCTATTGTTTGACATTGAAAATTACTTTTTATTGAACTCTGCAATGTTTGGAACATGTTTCATTAAAATATAACATACCTTAAATTGATTATCAACCGATTCCTTTCCTTATTATTAACGATTTTCAACTGCTAATAATTTTATTAGAGAAAATATTTGTTCTCCAATTGTGCCGACATCTGTTGATCAGAGTGTCCAACACCAAAGCTGAGGTCGGTTCTTATTTGTCTTGTTTCACTTGGTTTGTAGGGTCAGTAGGGTGTAAGTGTCAGGCATGCAGAAATGCTTGGCGCTTATAATTTACTTTCACCAAAAATCTTTTGTACACTTAACTACAATTTTGGCGAGCCTGGAGGAATTGTGCCTCCTGTAGGAATTTTTAACGTGCCAAACATCATAACAACACGGTGACTACGGTTTTACTTCTTCTCCGAGAAGAAATCGTGATCGGGATATTTATCTGCAATTAAAAATTCCCTTAATACTGTAAATTAATATGTGTATGTTTGAGCCCGGATTTTGAAGCGAAATACCTATTTGGCCATTTTCATTTGCCAATTGTAAAATGGCCCATGAATATATTGTATTTAAAATTTTCTTGATTCGTGGAATTTATTGTGCTGTACAGGAAAACCCGAACAATTTTTAGACGTGGATTTGTTGATATCTATAGTAAAGAAGATTTTTATTAAAACACGATACAGGATAAGACCGAAAAAGAAGTGGAAACTGACTTAGTTCTAGGATCTCAACCAATATTAACAAGACACGTGTATTTCAGATGTCTATGAGTGCGATACTAATTTTACAAAAAGTAAAGAAATCATTAGAAGTTTAGACAAAGGTTCAATGGCTTCAATTAGAGAAGGGAAGAAATTTCCTTTTCATCACAATTTCAACTAATTATGTCAGCTGCCATTAGCATCAATTAAAGTCCTTAATTGTCTTGTAATGGAAATAGCCAATTCTTTAAAAAGTTTGGTTTGTGTAGAGCATCTCGAGAATTTTGTATTGCTAGATACGACATACTTTTGCCCATCTTTCAATGATGTGCTCTCGTATGAATTGGCTTTGATCTATTTAAACGTTTTCTGGGAAAGTTTGTTTTACTGCTAGAACATTTCAGTTTCTAAAATGGTAATATAATTTTGTGAATTAAATATTCCACTGATTCAGCATATTCCTGCCCCAATATTAAGATAATTAAGAGTTTTCGCTGCTAATATGAATTGTTTATATACTGCTTATCGTATCATGTGCCACTGGGTCTGTAGATACGAACAAATCCTTTGAAATGTTCTTCATCAGTGAAAACTACATTTTCCCCGAAGTGAAGTCTATTGTTGATATAATTTCATAGAAATATAAGTCCACCTTATTTCTTCTCCTTAGCTGATCTTAAGTACGCGAACCAGGAAAATTGCCCCTCCCCTCCCCGTCCCCAACGGCTTTCTTCGCAAAATCGAGAGGATTATTTCCAAAATGATAAGTAGAAATTTTGTTAAGACCAGTACCTCGTTTTCTACCTATACTTCTATCATTATCCAATCTTCTCTTGATCTTGAATATGGTAGATTTATTTATGTATACCCATCTGTACTGCGAGCTCTCTAATAGGGTAGCCTTCTTCTAATTTAGTTCATATGCGAACTTCATCCGCTTCAGTAAATTTCAGTGGCATTTTCTATGTCAAAACTTAAAAATCTAATGTTTAATAAATGACAGACATGACAGTGAAAGGAAAAATCACATATGTAAGAATTTATTGAAAAAGTTTGTACTACATTTATCTGATTTAGACTAAACAGTATGTATATATAACGTGCAATGCAAAATGATTGTCAATGCCACTACCGTGTAAAAACGGATGTCTTGAAGTTTGCGGCTCGCGTTATACTAATTTCACTGGCGTGCGTAATAATTTTATTCTTGTTGTAAAACATGCAGAAATCGTATGCTTCCCTGTTTCCGAATTAAGACAAAATTTAAGTGAAACCACGTAAGAAACCAAGTAGTACCGCAATGACTAAATAAACTTGGAAAATGATAATTACTTTATAATTTTAACTAAATGCTAACTTCGGGTCAACGTAAATTGAGTCCCAAGTTTCTTAATTACATCTTCACCTAGGTAAGTTGCGTTCCATACCTTTTTGTAGAACTACGTAAATTGAGTCCCTGCTACCTGAATCACTCCTAACTGCATTTTAATGACAGGGTGCAATTACAGGTAGTTATGCAGTTAATATTTCTACCATGTCCAATTTATAATTTAGTAGTATAGTAGTGGTAGTAGAGGCTACAGGTTTGTAAATTTTAGTTTATAAATTCAGTAACCAAATATATTAGTAACGTTAGACAAATGACGTGGAAATTATAAAAGGTGAAAAGGGCAGAAGCATTCTAGTACTACAAGGATTTAAATTTCGTTTCCATAAATCTTTGGCGAATGAAATTGAACATTGGACGTGTTGTAAGCGTACGTGCAAATCGTGTTTGAAAGTGGGTATAAATCAAGAAGTTTTCGAAAGTTCTTCTCCTCACAACCATGAAAAAATGGAAGACAACCAACTACAACGTCAGAAACTGAGTAATAAAGCGTAAAGCCGTCGACGATATTTGTGCAAGACCTGCCAAACTGATTCACTTGGCTCTGAAAGAGAGTGATATCGAGTCACTTACACATACGGATATATTGTTAATCAAGAGGAACCTGCAAAACGTCCGGCAATTGAATCATGTGCATCCAAAATCCATTAAAGAAACGCTTTCCACAGTAGCAAATATGGATATCAAAACCAACGCCAATGAAAATTACCAGACTCTTTAACAGTCCACACCCTAATATTTTTACATTTATTGAGGTCTTAGATGGAATACAAAGTGAGACGTACATTCAGCTTAGAAGTAAGTCGAGCAAGAAATCCAGAAGTATCATTGAAAGAGATCTGCTTGCGAGAAGCAATGACTAGTTTACGCACCAAACAAATTACCTTATATCAGTTTGTGAAAAAATTATCATTTAAATATCTTCCAATAGACATAAGCTAATTTCAGTAAAAATGACAGGTTTATTTCGTAATTTAGTAATAGGTATGTGTTATAATATTTCAATACACATGTTTCCATAACAATTCTTACTGTCTGTGTTTGTATATATGTATATTGTATAGTAGTAATCTGAAAATAAACTGGTTTCCACTTTTAAATATTTTTTATTATCAAAAGATAGCGTTCTACCACACAATCTTATAGAATCCGTTTATAGTACAGATAATCTGTATAGGTTAATCGGACTCAATTTACGCACCTTATTTCGGATTCCGGGACTCAACTTACGTATGTACGTACCTATGGATGTATGTTGGGACTCAATTTACGTTCATCTCGGCAATCGGGACTCAATTTATGTTTTCCGGCTAACTTCACAATTACTCGTCATTATATCCAAAAATAGGCCTGAATGAAAAAAATTCGAGAAAGCCAAATTTTTTATATGTTGTGGGGGCTGTCAGGAGAGCTTAATTTTGAGTTTTCGACCGTGTCGACCCCGGACTTCGTACGCCATCTTGAAAAAGAGTGAGTTTTTGTTTCTGCCATAACTCTTTATCCTTTCGAGATAGAGAATTGTTGGCTGGTACTTTTTTGTTTCTCTTTCGATGCTCTTCAATTTAAGTCCTATGGACTTTTCCCTTATTATTGTTAGTTTCTTAGTTGTTGCAAAAAAGACACAAATTTAGGGGGTTAGATTAGTTTTAATTTTCAACTACCTTTCTTCTAAAAGTGGTATCATCCTCATTGTCCGATTCATTGTCGTTTAGAGCATCGATTTACAGGCAGCTCCGCATTTCCGTTTACATTTGGACAATAGAAGCTTCAAGACCTTAATTGGCGCGGGCTCGGCTCTGCTTGTTGCTTGGTTCCAGTCCTTATTGTGTTGTCCGCCAGCACCAGTCCTCTGGATCTTTGTATAACCCGAACCAACTTTGTACTTGATGGTAAGTACGGAACACGTGCTGCCCTACTGCGTTTTTAGTGAGCGCTAGTGATGATAGATTGAATCTATTTCTCGTGATAGATTTCGCGAAGCGCCGCTAGTACCGTAATTAATTGATCGTCTTTTCCTCTTTTTACCCCCTTATAAAGCAATGAGAAATCTTATTCCAATCGATGTCAAAATGTCTGAATCCACATTCTTCCTTTTGAACAGCTTCACCAATGGCACTAGCTCCGCATGTTTCTCTAAAGTTTTTATAAATTTGCATTTCCCAGTATTGAAAAACGACGACGTCGTGTCCCACCCGCGAAGGCGTGTAGGAAAAATATGTTATCCATAACGGTTTTGCTGTGCTTTACACTAGTTAGGGAGTACAGAGGTGCGGGTGTGTTCCCTCTTGCCGGTTTGCGGAAGAAGACGTTTGTATTTTGTTGCGCCAGTCCAGTGAGTAAAACTAAAAGGTCGACGTCTTCACCTATGAGTTCAACAGAGTCATATCTAAGTACTGTGAAGAAGAGTGACCTTGTTAGATATTCCTTATATAATTAATTATTCTTTTCTATTAGTCACGACACCTACATTGTCTGCAACCTGTGTTTGTTGTAACACTGTGGTGGAGGAGCACAAAGCCGTTGCTTGCTATGTTTGTAGAAATTATTTAAGTATTCTTGTGTGGAGCTTAATATGTCTGAAATACGCATTATTAAATCTAAACGTTGTCTCAATTGGACATGTAGTACTTGTTCTAGTTTTGGGTAATGACTTGCACGATTTGAAGGCTGCTATCTTTGCACTTAAAGAGGAGTTGTCGGTGTTGAGAAATCAGAATTCTACATCTACTGGACTCAATGGTGACGCGTTTGAGGAGGTTATTCAGGAGATTCGTGAACGAGACAAAAGGAAATCCAACCTGATTATTTATGGAATTAACGAAAATCGTCTAACTCAAAAGCCGGTTGTCGTACTAATGACATTGAAGTGGTTAAGAATTTGTTAAAACATCTCTCCATTGAATTTAGTGGTTCTCCTGTGCGATTGGGTAGATTTGACAGTTCCAATCCTAAGCCTAGACCGATTAAAGTTACGCTTGATGGTGAGCAATTGGTTCATGATGCTATTCACAGATCTAAGCTTCTCAAAAGCAACACTGACTTTAATGACATTTGTGTGTCATTCGATCATACACCGCGTCAGATCAATTATTTTCGTGAGGTTAAAGAAAAGCTGAACTCTCGAAGGAATAATGGAAAAGAATTGAAAATTAAATACGTCAGAGGTATCTCACGAATTGTCGCTTTAAACTAAAAGCGTCCAACAAATTCAATGCTCTGCCCACTAATCTTCATTGTTATTATCAAAATTCAAAGCTCAGGAATTCTATGCGTCTATCAGTGTTGCATCGTATGACTTAATTTTTCTTACAGAGACTTGGTTAACAGAACAAGTGAATAGTGCTGATTTTTTTCCTGAGTCTTTTTCTGTGATTCGAACTGACCGTAACTTCGATGCAACTGGCCGTGTCAGAGATGGTGGAGTTTCGTTCGCGTATAAGAACTGTTTTGATGCCTATAGAGTATATACACATATATATATCTAACCACTTTACCCTTTCTATCTTTCTGTGTCGGTCGGTCTATTGGGATTTTTCTTAGTTTCGTAACATATTGGAGGTACAAGATCCATTTCAAGGATTTTTAACCGCTAAACCACTCAGCCACTAGTGGGTGGGTAACAATTTAACCTTAGAAGGTAATTCTTCGTCGAATCGACGACGCATGTTTAAAAATTGTTGAATATTTTCTTTATTTACATCTACTTTGTGCTTATTATTCGTACAGCTTCACTCGTCGTACTCTTGGTATGTGTGCGTGTTTAGTTTGCTACGTGTTGGATAAGTTCGTTTTTACATATTTACGTCGTCGACACCACGAAGTATGAACTTTGTGCAACTTTTAGAAGTTTTTAGTTCGACGTTTTAGCCAAATATTTGGAGAGAAAATATTGCAAGTATATTGCCGAGTGATAATAATAATAATAATGATATTTTATTCAATAATTACAAAAAAATGTGTTGAACCCGTCAAATAATAAGGGAGGAAAGACAAACAAATAACAAATAACTATCTAATGTTTGCAAAAAATCCTGCACCTTATAAAAGGCAAAAAGAACAAGTATATTGCGTAATATTCTTCTAATAATATTTGTTGGCAAGTCTTTTAGATTGTTTGGTAAGTGGTTATATATGTTTACTAATTGTGTAGATACACCCTTAAATACTATTAGTAGTTTTCGGCGGCAAAAGACAAATTTCCATTGGTCCCCTGGTACTATAGCAGCGGTGAAGATCTTAGTGTGAATTCATAATTCTCCTTCACAAATACAGCACACTCCATCATGTACAGACACACCATAGTAAGTATTTTTTTCCTTAAAGATATCCTTGCAAGAATCAATTGTTCTCATTTTGAAGATACTTCTTAAACTTTTGACATTTGTAGGACGAAAATTCTATCAGCGTCTATTGATGTTCCCCAAAATATTATACCATAACGCAGTCGTGACTCACGTAAGCGTAGTATGCAGAAAGGTTTGCCTCCTCATTTACTGACATTCTACATTCAGTTGTAAATCATTTTTTGGAACCAGTCATCAAATACCGAAAACGCTTCAGTCACATCCTTATTGATATTGATATAGAACACAATGAAAATGTGCCCTGAGGACCAACAAACAAGAACCAGAAGATTTGCGCTTTTTGCCCATCATAAAAGCTCTGTGTGGGGAGCACAAAGTAGAACTTTGTGCTTCCTGCATAAATTGAAGATTGATGATTATAAAAAATGCTTTCCTATTTTATTTAATATGTAAGTTTCAAAATGCAAACACTTTTAATGAATTACATGCTTTTAAGTTTGTCATTTTTATTATTTTTTAGGTAACTTTTTATAAAACAAGCCAATAAATGAGTGCTGTGAAATTCTAATTTTAAATTAAATAGTATATAATACATATACGTTTTTGTTTTATTTCGGCGACACACAAGACAAGTAACTGAAAAAGTTTAGGTTTTAAAATTTTTCGTGAATGGGACATCCTGGATATCCTCTTCAACATTACCGTCGTCCAGGAATGACGTTTATGCACCAAAAATAAGTATGAACGTCTAGGGTTAAGTAACATAATTATTAACTCAAACAAACAACCTAATTATTTTACGATTACAACGCGGTTTAATCTTGAGAAAAAATTGTTACAAATAATGTAATTATGGAGCGGTGTGTTTATCAAGGAGACCCTTTAACTCATTATGGTTTGTAATCAGTTGTTATATGTTGATGAATAGGTTCGGGAAAGAAAGTTTAAGGAGATTGATAAGAAAACTATGCCTACTACTACTGAACGGTTCCCAACTTGTATGTGAAGGATTGGTGTGTACGTTAATGGAATTTGGCAAGCACTTGCGATGTACAGCTCTCGCAATATAAGTTGGCAAGCGGTGGGGATGCGCCGTAAACGTATTTAGAACACGTACCTCCCACCTGTCTGATTCAGACAGTGCATAGGATACGGGAACTGATACGAGAACGTTGCAGGACGAATGATAGGCAATCTATCCCTCCTCTATCTGTGCGAACTCACTCCCACCCTTCGCCAACTTATATTGCGAGAGCTGTACGTTGCTAAGGCAATTACTGGGATCAGCTTCCCTGAACTTTCCGGGGTCTATTCTTTCTAAAACTGGTTGAAAGTAATAGAACTATTCTCATGAGACACTAGAATGCCTTGTGGTGCAGATAAATGCTTTCAACATATTGTACTACATAATTCATCAACTTGAACATCAGCAAGTGCTCGTTCGAGTTTTCTGTGACTTATGTAGAGCCTTTGACTACATTGAACACGATATACTCATAGGAAGACTTGAATTAACAGAGATCAGGGGCACAGCACCACAATGACTCTTGTCATACTTTGTAAACCGATATTACAAATATCAATTCAAGAATTAACAATAAAATTAAACTTATCAATACAGCCTAGTACATATCCCAATCGGAAGTCCTTTAAGGAGCCATACCATCTTCAGTATTATTTTATTTTTATAAATGACATAACTTCCTTTCTTGATAACTAGTACCTGGTGGACCGAGTCTTGCTCGGAGTTCCCAAATTTTTTGAATAATTTTGAACCAAATAATAACGCCCTTTATTTTAGTTTTGATATTTAATTTATATTGTATATTTCAAGTATATATAATAGCACATATATATTATAAGTTTATAAGGTTAAAAGTATGTGAATGTACATGTTGTTGTTAGTTTTCGTAGATATTTTTCTTTTATTAACATACTACTTTCAGCGCCATCTATGGTTTAGTACTAAGGTTTTAATTACTTATAATTTCGCTTGGCTGCATGATGTTAAAAAAAGTTGCTAACTCACGTTTAGACTAAAATTGGTGAAAACCTGGACTAAATGGATTGAATTGAGACCGGGACCATGCTAAATCGGTTTCTCGTCTCCCTAAAAGTCGCAGATACTAAATTGTAACAAAATCTTGAGAGTAATTTTCGATAACACATTTTATGTACCGCAGAAATAGGTAAACGCGGGACAAAAAAATTTCTTGGAACCGGGACCATGCTTGATCAATTTTGTGTTCTCGAAAATCCCCAGATACTAAATTACATAAAAAATTGCTAAAGTAATTTTCGATAACCAATTTCATATACCGCAATACCAGAAATGCGTGTAAACCGGGTCAAAATAGATTTTCCCGGGAACGGGACCATGGTAGATCGATTTCTCGTCCCCGAAAACCCCCAGGTACTAAATTTCATCAAAATCGTTAGAGCCGTTTTCGAGAAACCAATTCCATATATATATATATATATACACAACGTGTCCCAGATAACATTTCCAACATGGGGATCTCGCTTATTGTAAAAGATACAAGTTTGGTTAAATCAGACAAATTGTTCCTAAGGACTAATGAAATTGTACAATATTCTTCAATTTTCAAATTTCCATGTATTTTTGGATTTATGGTGAAAAAACGAAAAATGTCAAATTTCTTTTCTTGTAATAACTTTTTGTTCTAGTAGATACATAATTTATTTTCACATTTTACTTTTTACTTTTACTACATACTTTTTATGTAGAATTGAAATATCGACTTGAATTTTTTTTGCACTTTTGGTTTTTTAGTTTTGATCCCCAATTAATTTTTTTATGGAACATCAAGTCGGCGTTGAAATAATTGAACGTGTTTTTTTCATTCTCTTTACAGTGGTATATCACATGTACTATCTATTTTTAAAAATATTGAAGAAAATTGAAAAAACGATATAACAGCAGTAGTAAGCGATGGTATTAGTAATATAGAAGAAACGATAAATGTAATGCTGAATAAAATGAACAGCCGGTGCGCAGCCAACAAATTCCTCCTAAATGCAAACAACACCCAATTCTAACCTATATACTAGTAATATTAATGTAAAACAAGAAGCCACTTTCAAATCGTCAGGAATAGCCTTTTCGTGCAACTTAAAATGGCAATAAACACTTAAATCATCAAACACTTAAAAAATATATAGTCCGGTCAATTTAGACATTCGCCCTTGCATAAACTCCCAAAAAGCTGAAAATTGCACGAACGTTAGGGACACCATTGTAATGAAATTGTGAAAACTTCCCATCGATCCCATGTGTGCAAAATTTTTTATTCAAAGTCAAAGTTGGCAAAAATTAGTTTTTGGATTTTTAGGGAAACGGTTAGTTTTGTGATAAAAATATCTCACAAGGAGAAGGCAAGGTAATCGGATTTTTGTAATTTTTGATATTTATGGTACGTGTAGTTTGGACCTTAGATAAGAATATTTTGGAGTAGTTCGACGCAACGTTCATAAATTACCGAGATAATCGATGTTGAAGTTTCTCCCACCATTTAAATCCAGTAGATATAATACGATTGTCAATTGGACTCGTGGCCTAGTCGATAGCGTTTTGGTGCAATCAGGTGCGATAGTCACGAGATCGCTGGTTCGGGTCTCGTCACGGGACATTTCTTTTTCTTCCGTTCAAAACGCACCATATGTTTTTTTCATTCTTCTTTTCATATCAAAAATTATGAACAAACGAAATATATGAACTATATGCAGGAACATTCTTGAAGTAAATCATTAAAACAGACAAATTGTAGATCGTGCAATTATCTACAAAAATTGTCCTCACAGTTTTTCATAACATTAACCATTTTTGAGAAAAAGCGATTCTAAAATTTACTTTAGTTGTATTCTCCATAATATGCACACGTTTCCACGCCACCTATGCGGTAGTGCACTTAGCGCATTTCTTTTGCGGTTTCCCCGGTAGGCCTCTTCCACGGTCTATCTCAGTAAAATTTAGTGCAATGTCAGGTCATCTTATTCATCATCATTGTCATCATCATCTTCTTCATCATATTCTTCTCTTCCTCCATCTTCTTCTCCTTCTTTTATTTCTTCTTCTTCTTCCTCATCTTCCTGAGTTGATGTAAATTGTTCTAATAGCGATATATAAGTTGTTTCGTCTTGATGTAAGGATCTTTTTCTGTTGAAGATTTAACATTTGAACACGACTGGCCTTGACAACTGGTGCATGCTGGTGAACAAGATAGGCCCACTCTTCTGAAGCCGCATTTCGAATTACACCCCTTTTTACAGTTGCAATTGAGCCGTTTATCTTTTAAAATAATTTGTTCCACAAAATAAGTCAGTGATTCCGGAATATGACTGTTTATATCGTCAAACATTCGACCTAGTGGGGGTAATGAGAATTATCGATGACTACCGATTAAATTCTTCCCGAATAATTGCTGCCGCAGCTGTCAGGGTTTTGAATCGCTCTTGTTTGCCATCAGGTTTTTTTTCAGTCCAAGCTTGATTTAAAATATCATGATGATTATCAAGGAAACATAAATGTTAATTGTCCCGGTTTTTCAGTAATAATTATTTTATCACTATAATTCAACTTTAATCGTAATTTAATAGTTCTGTTATCTACACTTACATTTTTACAAACATTTTTAATTCCACTAATGTAAACTGGCAGTCATCACTATTTTCCATGTATGTAAATATTTCTTCCATTGCGAGATTCAATGCTTCATCTCGAGGACGACCAGCTTTACTTCTAGAGGTCGGTTTTAAGAAGGAAACATAGCAATCACTATGGTACCTAGCTTCAGCAGCAATTAAATCGTGTTCAAACACAATGCGAGCAACAATAGTTTTTGCGGCGTCATCAGAGCGAGACTGACAAGGGCAACGCCAAGGTTGTGAATAACGGATTTTGATGTGTCTCGAATATGTGATTAAGGAACCTCCCCGAGTACCTTGCTACCAACTTTTGTAGCCATTCGCCCTAATTATTATCACTATTGATAAAACGATTTAATTATAAGATTTGATTGTGAAATTTAAAATACCCACCATGATGCACATTTGCTTCTGATTAATTTTATTATAAAGTTAGTATGGCGAAAAATAGTTTGGAACAATTTTGCATGAAATTAAATATATTTGTTAATATCGTATGCAATAAGATTGAGAAAAAACTACAAGAGTACGAATTGAACACGAATCGCCAGCGTAGTAGGCCTAGAACTTACCCACTGCACTATACTCACCTCTTTAGAAAATTATTAACATTAACGGTATACAAAGTACGTCAAGAAAACTTTTGCAATTTTCTTGAGAACTAGGACGAATGGCTACAAAAGCTAGTAGCAAGGTACTCGGGGAGGTCCCGCCATAACATAGTCGAGACTCATCAAAATCCGTTATTCACAACCTTCACGTTCCCCTTGTGAGCTACTTTCATTACTGACAATGAGTCTTTGAATGAAAGTGTTGTAACTCGACTAATTCTACGCCAAAATCTCTGCTCGTTTCTTTTCATATTCTTCATTTAATTCATCGCCGCAAAAGAAGCAACAATTTTTGAAAGCAAAATCTGATTCGCTTATACGTGCTCTAGTACGAGGACTTATTTTAGATGTACTAGCTGGTTCCTCTTCATGTTGCCGTTTTACTGCAGCAATTGTACTCTTTCGAGTGTATTGTTTACGACACTGCACATGAATTGTCACTGATTTTTTAAGTAATCAGTAAATTCATCACCCCTTTCAATACTTGCGTCAATTAACGTCTTCATGCCACGATCAAGAGTAACACATTCACTTGAAGGTAAAGGTTTATTGCAAATAAAACTCAATTGTGACCTATTTTTAAAAAATGAATACAGCATAAATTTTAACAGAGAATATTCGAAATAACCACGTGTTTTCACGACGAGGGAATGTTCAAGACTAAATGCTTAAACAGAATAAGTCTTCAACTGCGCTCATATTATTGTTCTATTTCTTTTTGTTCTTATTTTTCTGTTTCAAAATGTTTGAAATTAAATTAATATGTTAGAAATAGGAGCAGGTAGACGGATACTGCCACGTGGACAATTGGACAGCAGCAGATGTTGCTCAATACCATATGGTCACATAAAATCAGGGACTCGGCTTCTTTTCAGTTCATATTCTCAGAATTATTGTTCAATATTAATGTATTAGTCACGCAGACTAATAGATTTACTTCTATTATGCGTCCAATGATGTACATAGGCAGCGTAGTCATGAAGAATACAACTACATTAAATTTTAGAATTGCTGTAAGGACAATTTTTGTCTGATATATTTTTATCACAAAACTAATCGTTTCGCTGAGAAACCCAAAATACCCGTTTTTGCCAACTTTGACCTTGAATAAAAATTTTTTGCACACATGGGATCGATGGGGACTATTCATAATTTCATTATAATGGTGTCCTTAACGTTTATGCAAATTTTCAGCTTGTTGGGAATTTATGCAATGGTACCCCTATTTTTCTAAATTGACCGGACTATATAGTTAACTCTGGCGCTTTCAGATCAGTATATATTCCAGACATTGAATCGTATTTTTGTAATGTGGAACTGTACACTAATCATGTAGGTAAGTGGCATACACACGTGAACAGTGCACAACATAGAAAAAGAAAGAAGGAATTGTAACAGGCTAGTGCCTATTACTGTATTTACAAAGAAGAAATTTATTAAGATAATTCAATCACTAATTATTACAATGAAGTTACAATTTTGGAAAACAAGGAATTTTGAAGTGATTCCTGCCGCAACGTTAGTACACGAATGAATAGTTACAATGCATTCAAATAATTTATAAACTATTTCCGCAAAGTTGGATCTCTAAGTTTTGACAATTCTACAGTTTTGAGGCTTAAAGGCTCTAATACAATATCTTCATTACTTAATTTAATATCATATTCTAAATGAAGTGCTTTATATTTACTATATTTAGTTTCGTGTGAATTCTTAATGATAACACCATTAAGTATTACAATACAATTTGGTGGAATGTACATGATATTTGTATTTTGCAATTCTTTGACATATTGACTGTTATCAGAAGATATATATATATATATACAGGGTGATCATTTGAAAACTTCCCACCTTGAAGAACTCTTTAATTAATAAAATTATCAAAAATCACTAAAACAGGTCAATGTTATTTTGAAGGGGGACATTTAATAACCTATTCCAATCAGTTGGGAAACGTTCACCCTTCCTTTCAGCTACCCCCATCCCAAAATTTTAAATGGCACTACCGCATATGTGATACATCATCTTAAAGGGTATAAAATTCTCAATATTTTAAAGCAAAGAAAATTAAAATCGGTCAAGCCGTTCATGAATTAGAGACAAAAATGTATTAAACTGGAAAATTAACTTACAAACGTTGACGATATCGATAACAATCACCTATTTATGAACACAACACTTATTTAATCTACCTGATTATTTAATCTATCTAATTACGTGTCAGATTACGTGTCTTGATAATGCCCATTTTAAGTGATTGATCAAGCCATCTACCTACGTTTTGCTTTGAAACAAAAGAACGTGCGTCGTACAAGTTCAAAGTGTCAATTGTTGTAGAATTCAGGAATTAAATATCGCCGCTTCAGATAACTTTAGATTCCTTTGATTTGGGGTAGCGTTTGTGCTAATTGTGTCACTAAAATGACATACACTTTAGAAGAGAGAATTGAAATAATTCTCATTTATGGAGCTGAAAGTCAGTGTGCTCGACGAACAGCCAAGGAATTTAATGCAAGACATCCAAATAACCATGTATCCCATCGATACGTTTTAGATTTGGTAGGAAAATTTAAAGAAACTGGATCAGTAGCAAATAAAAAGAGGACACAACCTCGAATTGTGAATGAGGACTCTCAAATAGAAATATTAGGACAATTTGCTGCAAATCATACGAGCTCAATTCGGCAAGTGTGCAACATAACTGGTTTTTCGTATGGGTCTGTTCAGAAAGTTTTAAAACTTCATAAATGGCATCCATACAAACTTCAAAATCACCAAGCTCTAAATGAAGATGATTTCGATAGACGACTTCAATTTTGTGAACAAATGACTGTGATGATAAATACCACTCCAAATCTAATTCAAAATATTTGCTTCAGTGACGAATGTACTTTTTTTGAATGGCTATGTTAATCGTCATAATTGTCGTTATTGGAATGATGAAAACCCGAATCCATTTAGAGAAACGCATACTCAGTGGCCACAAAAAATTAATGTGTGGGCTGGTATACTGGGGGACTCGGTCATTGGTCCGTTATTTATTAATGAAAATTTAAATGGTACTATTTATCTCAATATGTTGGAAGATGTCATAGATCCCTTGATTACGGAAGCAATAGAAAATCAAGTAGACGACGAAGGAAACTTAATTTTGGATGAAAATCAAGTTTATTTTCAGCAAGATGGTGCCCCACCACATTTTGTGGTACCAGTTCGAAACTGGTTGAATAACAAGTTTCCAGAGAGGTGGATTGGAAGAAGAGGAGCAGTAGAGTGGCCAGCAAGATCTCCTGACCTTTCCCCCTCGACTTTTTCCTTTGGGGCCACCTTAAATCCGTCGTCTATAAAACTCCCCCAGCCAACATCGACGAACTGAAACAACGAATAACATCCGAATGCCGATTGATTCCGCGGCGAGTTTTCGAAAATGTTAGAAGAGAATTTGAACATAGGCTTTATCATTGCCTAGCAACCAATGGAGCGCAATTCGAGCATCTATTACGATAAATTTAATTGTTTACGTTTTTGAGTTTTAGTTTTAGGTAATTTGTAAACTCTTGTTAATTAATGAAAGTTTATTTTGCATTGTTGTAGTTAATTATTTGCAACTGTTGTGTTCATAAATAGGTGATTGTTATCGATATCGTCAACGTTTGTCAGTTAATTTTCCGGTTTGATACATTTTTGTCTCTAATTCATGAACGGCTCGGCCGATTTTAATTTTCTTTGCTTTAAAATATTGAGAATTTTATACCCTTTAAAATGATGTATCACATATGGGGTAGTGCCATTTAAAATTTTGGGATGGGGGTAGCTGAAGGGGAGGGTGAACGTTTCCCAACTGATTGGAATAGGTTATTAAATGTCCCCCTTCAAAATAACATTGACCTGTTTTAGTGATTTTTGATAATTTTATTAATTAAAGAGTTCTTCAAGGTGGGAAGTTTTCAAATGATCACCCTGTATATATGTATATATATTGGTTTGATTAACGGAAATAATAATCCAATGATTGTCTTTGATTTTTGTGTCTTAATCTCATCTAATACGGCTTTTGTTCGCAATTTTCATAATTGTTTGTTAATCTTACAATTTGTACTTCACATGGACTCTTGTAATTTATGGGTACAAACTTACAGCATTACATAAAAATTGATGAAGTTGTATTTCCTTACAATTTGTGTCTAATTCACTATAATATTGTTCATTATGAAGCATATAATGAGTTGGCGGTATTATGGCTTTTGTTACATTTTCGCGTTACATCGGGAGTGAGTATATGTGATAGAAGTCATATTGAGATACTTTAATATTGATTACTAATTCCAGTATCATTATATTTTCCATTGGCCGTTCGATCGGAAGGGTGGATTGATGATCGGTTATTGGTAAGAGATCTTGAAGTAAGAGATGCGGTTCGATAATAGAAGGATATATTGTATTCAATCTAGCGACGATCTAGTGACGATCTGATATTGGATAATATTCTACTTATTATAATTAGACTGTTAGTTAACTGGGAATATACTATTGGTAGAAGAATTAAATCGCACCTTGTATGTTGGTGTTTTTGCGATTCTCTAATAAATTGACCCATTTGTATTATTATGCTTTGCAGTATGAGTTGGTTATGCTTCAAGTTAGCTATTGTATTGTTGAAGGTCACGATTGCGTTCTTTGTTAATGATTTCTGTTCATTTAGCTCTCCTGCCTTGTTTTCCTCCGATTTTTGCAATTGATGATCGAACCTAATCCATTTATTACGTCTCGTTTTTTGAATTCCGTATTCGATTAATCCGTCGATTTCTTGCCTTAAGTGTGTGTCGATGTATTGATAGTTATGCGTTCAATGTACCATTTTTTCTGTGTTTTCTTTGTGGAATGATGTATTTAATTTGATAGCTACGTCGCGTAGTGATTCGTATTTACAGTACAGCCCCGATTAACTGAAATAAAGGGGGGACAGCCGTTTCGGATAACCAATTTTTCGGTTAACCCATGAAAATCTAAAAATAGACTACTAAAATGGGTGTGTGGTGGAAATGAATTACAAACAATTTCTTTAGGTTATAATATGGTTTTATTTATTAAACAACATGTATTTCAATTTAATTTTTCAGTACATAATTACAAAATACCTAAGATTATTTAATTTAAAAATAAACTTGTGATTTTTTGTTTTTTTTTTTTGTGTGCCCTTCGCACCGTTTCCGAGCAGCGATGTTCTTTCATCTTTTAATCAAAAGTACGTCAGCGGGTGTGGAGTCACTGTATTGTTCGACAAATTTGAGGGCAACCTAAAATAATAATAATTTATGTACTTACTTTAATTATGTACATCCTGTCTGACTTACCTCTAATGCATTAAATCCCTCGTCAGCTGTGACTTTGCAGATTCCGTCATCGACGCCGTCTGTTTCGTAGTTTTCCGTTGTCTCAGCTGGCTGCAACACTGCCTCTACGATATCATGGTCTGTGAGTTCTTTACAGTCATCTGCGACGACCCATTCGTCCACATCACTTTCGTTTATGTCCTCACATCCAGGAATTCTGTGAACCATATCTAAAAAGTTTCCAAAACTTTCTGTTTCTTTTTCACTTCTTCTTTCCCCATCATAAAGTTTTCTCCAGCATCTTTGAAGCGTTTCATTTTTAACTTTACCTCAAGCCCGCGCACACCAATAAATCACGTGTTTCATGTTAATTGACTTCAGCACTTCATTAATCTCTTTATTTTGCACTTCGCAATCTTGTAGGATGGTTCGCAACAACATCCCTCGATAGTGTCGTTTAAATGTTTCTATTGCACCTTGATCGAGAGGTTGAATGAGGCTGGTAACATTTGGGGGAAGAAAGCGAACAACAATATCGCCGCTTTTTAATCCACTGGGATGTGTGGGCGCATTATCAATTAACAAGATAGCTTTTCTTGGCAAACCTTTGCCGGCTAAAAACTTCTCAACATTTGGCACAAAGATGGCGTGTCATTAATCTCGCCTCCACACCGATGAGTCACACAAGCACGCTCTGCTCAGGGACAAGGGGGTGGCACGGTGTCTCGCTGTTTATAATAATTTCGCTAGTATTTATATACATAATTAGTCATGAAACCGTTTCGGTTGACCCGGGTTTCAGTTAACCCGAGTTCGGATAACCGGGGCTCTACTGTATCTATTATTTCCTTTAGATTTATGTTTTTTATTAATGTCTACGTGTTGGTCTTTATCATTGCTGAGCCTAATTTATATGGTAGTATTCCTGGGTTATTACGGATTTCTGTGATTTTTACTTCTGCCTTTTCTGCTAATCCGAGGTGGGTCGAGCACCTATAACAGATGGTTGTTTTAGTCTATTTAGTACTAATGTTTCGGATTGAATTTTAATATTGTTTAGAATATAAATATTGTTGGGACGTATTTTGATTAATTTATATGGTCCGGTATATTTATTTTCCAGTTTACTTACTTTGTTTTACATAAACATGCACACCTATTTTAAATGGTAAGTTTGGTAAATTTTTATTTATCTTGTCTATTATATTTTCTTTTGAAACTCTTGTTTTTTATTTAATTGCGTTATATATTTTTTTCACCCGTTGTTGATGTATTTCAGTATAATACCCGTACAACTCGGATTCGTAATGTAAATCAAACGGATCTAGGATCGCTGTGTGTCCAAATACTAATTCGAATGGTGTATGTTTTATTGTAAACCGAATGCTATTATTATATCCGATTATTGCGTATTCTAATAGATCAGTGTAATTGGTTCGCTTCTTTCTTCGATTAAGATTCGTAAGTGTTCCAATAGCGTATTATGAAATCGTTCCACTATGCCGCTTGATTGAGGATTGTGAGGCGTAATGGTGTGTGTATTAATTTTGAAGTTGTGTAATAGAGTTGTGATTGTTCTATTAACAAATTCAGTCCCGTTATCCATAGTTATAGAATTGGAATTCCGTAGTGATAAAATAAGTGCAATAATTTGTCTAGAATTTCTATAGTATTTTTGTCTTTGATGTGATAGGCTTGTCTTAGTTTTGTGAAACCGTCCACTATCGTGAGAAAATCAACGTTTTGAACCGAAAATGTATCAATATGGATTTTTTCAAATGGTTTCTCATATGTTGTAGTTAGATTTAGCCATAGCTTTGGAGGGTTTCTATCACATTTTTCTTACAAATATCGCATTTGTTTATATATTTCTTCACCTGGATATCCATGTTATTTCAATAATATCGGCGTTGTAGATATGATATTGTTTCCTGTATACCCCGGTAGTTTGTTTCACCTTCATGCTGGGCTTGTATCAATCTTCTTTGTTCTTCTATATCTTCGATAGATTGCAATTCTTTGGTGCAAGGGATAATTTCAGGTCCTTGTTCTCTGAATATATTACAGTATTCTTTACAAAACTGTTTGTATGTTTCTTCGATGTCGAGCGTTATGTAGTATTTTCGATTCGGCTGTAAATACTTTTTCATAAAATTTTGAATTTGTTCGGAATTATTTTCTTTCGTTAGTTGAACGTGGTATATTATTTTTTCTTCTTTAATTGTGAATCTTATCGGTTGTGGATTTATATGTACCATTTTTACATGTATTTGATATCGTTTGTTGTTACTGGCTTCTTCTTGTGTTGGAATGCTGATTGGTGGTCTTTCTTCTGTATTTGAATTTATGGTGTCTACGACGTCGTTTTCTTGATTTAGGTCCTCTAAGTTTTGTCAATTTTTTTGTCTGTCCGTGGTGTCATTTAATAATTCGGTAGGATCTTCGTCGACATTTACTATTAAAGATTGTGTATCGAGAGGGTGAATTTCTATTCTAGATAATGCGTCTGCATTTGTGTTCTTACTTAAGGTCTTACTTTTTGATTTGTAACCCCTCCATTACTCTAACAGAAGTCGTTAAAAGTGTTTATTAAGGACTTTCTCATTTTCAGACTAATTTGTCTATATATATATATATATATATATATATTTCCTTAATTGGATTTCCTATATGTACAAACATCAAACATACTACCAGATATAGATGTTATCATCGAGATGAAAACTACTTCTCACAAAGTCGCACTGATGAGCGGTATAGCGCGGAACACGTCTGCGAATGGTGGGAGGTAGTTTTCTAATCAATATATATATATATATATATATATGTATTTCGCTAAGATTTACATTATTAACTCTTCAATACTTTATATTTTATATAGTTGAATTATATGAATGTTTAAGTGCTTCGGAATGAGGTTTCGAAGACATTATAGTAACATTTGTGTGCAGTGTGACTAATAGGTGTAAATAGTCTAACGCGACGAAAAGCTTACTTTTGCTTTTGATTATACTTTCACTTCCAAGAAGCAATTACATATACCTATTCCTTCTTCTTCGTAAGGGAAAGCCTTCCTGTTTAACAATATCCATGAATTCTAAATTAAACTATTATATAAAAAGTCTTAAATATAGCGACTGATATCGCTATGTGCCATTTTAGTGATGGTCTGACAAATATTCTACGAATCATGAAAGTATTGGAGATGGAATGAATATTGGCGTCCAATCATACAATTTTTTGTTGAAGTCGATGCTAAGCGACTCAAGCAGCTATCTTTGAGAGATACGGCAAAAGAGGCGCGCTCTAGCATACATACAATCTCCGAGGAAAGAGAAGGAGGAAGAATATTTGAACATAGAAGGGCACCTTTAATATCCTGGGATATCAGATTTGTGGTAAAAAATTATAAACAGTAGAATTTTTCATTTGTTCATGTCTATAACACATTTAATAGCTCTAAACGCGTTTTTCCCGAAACACGATTTTTTAAAACGGCACGCAGCATAATTACACCAATATTCTATTTACTCCAATTTTTGACCATATCTGTAACATAAACATATCTAGTGAAATACATATGGGATTTTCGATAAGTTAATTTAAACATTAGTTATTAATAAATGATTGCTGTTCTTTGCGCGAAAATGAAATGTTTTACTTCAAATACTCGCCAATCGCACAAAAATCAATTTTTAAAATCCCCTATGTATTTCACTAGCTATAACCATATAGATTAGGTGATTTCTTCTTATTATCTCGAACGCGTCCATTTTTTCGGAACTATCCAAATTGGACTACTCCAGGGCGATGTGCAGGGACGGATGATATTTTGGTCAAGCATTGACGAAATTTGTTTCTGCACTTCTGCTTTGTGTACTTGTGCATATCGATATGATTTTGTAAATATAGGGGATGTTTCTTCTTATAGATTGATTTTATGTTTGATAGCGTTGTTGAATGTTAGCGGTAGTTTTTCATTGTAAAATATATTTTTATATTTTTTCTTCATCGTTCATGTGATCTAAATGGAGTTTCCTTATATTTTCATTTAAAGTACCATTTAATTTATCAGCTTCCATTCGTTCGTGGGAATCTATTGATTGATTTTCATCAGATGAATTTATAATGGTTGTAAAACATTTGGCGTTATATTCGTTTACAACAGAAGCGGGCATCTCCAAATTCTTTTTAATTTTGTGTATGGCAAATATTTTTCTCCTGAATTGCCTTTTACGGGTAATTTAATTATTTTTCAGATCGTGCGAGGACTGTCACTTTTGCTATTTTCTTTTCAATGATTTCGCTTGTATGTATCGGGATCTGTGCATTTATAGTGATTAAATTATTGTTTTTTAAATCAAATTGAGCGTCTAATCTTTGTAATAAATCTAGACCTATTAAATTGCCGTAGTTTGGATTAAAATCGGATATATGAAACTTGTGGTTATGATTTTCGTCGAAAATTTGTGAAAGCGGTTTTACTATACTATAATTGTGATGGCTAGCATTATGCGCTGATTGAATAATGAAACTATCTTCTTTTATAAGATGTGGATAATAACAAGAAGCTAACTGGAAATTAGTGATTTTGTGAATTCGGCGTCTAGCATGAATTTTGAATTTGTTTCGGGCATAATAATATAAGAAAGTATAGATGCTGAATTAGTAACGTTAATTTATATTATTTCTTCGTTGTTGTTTCCGAGGCTGGCATTCAAAAATTTTTCTCTTGCTCTTGATGTTCTATTTCAGTTGTTTCGGGGTTTTGGTATTTTTGTATTGTGGCATATAGTGTGTTTTCATTTTCTTGATAATCATAATAATCTTGATAATTATCGTAGCCTAAATGATCTTCGTAGACTTGCGGATCCTAGACATCTTCTTCATGTGGTTCTTGATAAGACAATTCTTCAACAGTGAACTTTGGTTGACTGTTTGGCAGGTAATTTGGATTTGTTGCTGTGCAACGTTTGTAACGGTTGATTGTTATAGTTTCTATACTGTACAGGTTTCCGTTTTAATATTTACGATCCCTCGTTGAAACATGCCGCATTCGAAATTGGATGCTATGATACCGCTACGCTGTGATGGGTGCGCACGTGGGATTGCTTCCGGGATGCCGTTTTTAACGGGATTCCGTTTCTAGCCGGCGAGTCAAACGTTTGGTTTTTCGAACTTAAGTTTTGTATCGTTTCGTTTTGTAAATCTCGTATCGAGCATTATATACGGAAACCGACGCAGGGAATTTCTACCGTTGAGAGTATCATAGAAATTTCGTTTTCCCCAAGTTTTACTAGTCGTACGAATTGTTTACGTTGCCTTTCCCTCAATTAGAGGTGAGTCTTTTTTGCAAATTTTATTGCCGTAACTTTCTTTCACGTTGTTATAGGGAATTAGTAGGGGCTAGTGTAAACTAGTAGAGATCCAGTGTGATCCATTAGAGGCTGGTGATATACGAGGGTAAGTCAACTTTTATCCGCAATTTAGTTATATTTTTGTTTATGTTGGTAGTATTTAGCGATTGATGCCGAATACTCTTTTTATACATGTAGATACATTTTTAGTGATAAACCGCGAAATTTAACAGAGGTGACTACAGGAAGCTATCTGACATTCCGATTTTAAAGTAGGCCTCAAGATTGACTGTCCAAACTACTGCTATAACAGGTAACGACTTTTCACTTCATAATTATTACAATTTTGTATTTTTTTATAACGCCATAAAGTAAAAATAAATAACCGACATATTTATGCGACTAAAAGTTATCATAATTATATTGACAATCTAAGTCCACAGTTGCTCTTTTTGCGACGCTCATATATGCATCCCGTGTTAGTCAATTCTACTGATAACCTATATGAAAGTACACCATCGTGATTTTTGCTCTCATTCTGGTGTTGAAGATGTACTAAATTTTGTTGTAAGTTACATTTATTAATTTCAAAGCAGTTGCTAACATTTCTGCCAAGATATGCTTTTAATCCATAAATTCTTGAAAGTTATTGACCGATGAGAAATGTGCCAAATAAATAGTTTCTGAGTAAACAGTCAATTTATTTAATAAAGTATAATCCGAAGCACGACCCAATAAATTAGGTGCATTAATAGGGAGCTAACGAGTAACTGCAAAAGCTTACAAAGTAAGCACAATCTGCATATGCCAATAATCCGTGAAGAGATTTAGGCTTTGCCAATCGCAGGTCGCAAGATTTTGTCCTCGTTAGGACTCGTCAGTACAGTATATCGATCTGCAACTGATAAACGAAATTCTCAAGGTTATACGTCGGTAATTCGTGGAGATGGGTATAGTGCCAGTTGTGACCCCATCTTCCGACCATTGGCATACCCGAATATGACAGATATTTTATTAAAGTTTTGGCTCTCAAAAATAGTTTACTGTAGCCAAGTTATTGATTATAGTCCAAGCAGTAAAATCTTGTTAACATTTTAAATTCCCAATAAAAATATGTATTACTAAAAAAATTATGACGAAATTTTAGGTTTAAAATTTAAAATAGAGTGAAAATTTTTGCCATTTCATCGCAAGATATCAGGCGAGAATCCGATTTTCCCTTTATCAGCATGCAAATAAATCATAAGGTTGGATACTAAACATACAAATTTAAGAGGAAATGATGTTGAATTATCATATTAAAATACTACAACATAACATTAGAATTAAATGTTGGTGTTAGCCAAGATAACAAATCATTCAGACCATGAATGGAACGTAAATTGCTTGTTGAAGTACCTTTCGTTTTTATCTTACAACCTCCGTAACTTACTGAATAATCAAGATTCCTTGATAAAAATTTTAAATCTAGCCAACTGTTCCATACAAGCAGTTTGTCAGTCTTCAATGCTTTTGACATAATTTTTGAGCTTATTGTAGAATTTAAGTCCATTCTATTTTTATAAAAGTCCGAGATAATCTGTTTTAATATAATAATTTGATCTGCTACACCTCTATTTTGGGCGCAAACCGTTCTGGTAATCTCCTCGTTTGCTTTCTATGAATAATTGCAGTTTTTCTTTTAGGCAGTTAGCAAAGATTTTATGTCACACTTAGTAGTGCAATGCCCTTGTAATCATCATACTTTGTATTGCCACCTTTTTTTAAATTGGCACTACTATTGGTTTTGATCATTCGCGCGGCATTGTTACCTCTTTCCATGTGTAATATATGATCCCGTCATCAATTCTGCGATCCCATTTTAACCAGCATTCTTATTGTTCTTCAGTTTCTTAATTTCAGTCTGAACTTCTTCATATATAGGAACTCTTTGATCTGATTGTTCTATCAGAGGTATTTCATTCATGTTGGGACCAGGGCTGAGACAAGGGTATCTGCCGCCCCAGTACACTACATAATTTGCCGCCCCTATAGACTACAGACATAAATAGTCTTAATTCCAAAATCCTGCTATTCCACGATAACTGTTAATTTGTTTGAAAATAAAAAATCATCAAGGTTACTATAAACTTTCTTATTCATATAAACGGAAACAAAGAATTCAAAATAAAAGTACACCTTATCAATATTATTCACTATCATGAACTTAGAGCAAAACTTAGAAGTTATGAACTTGAACTAAACTACATAAATTCAAAATTTTAAAACCAACTTTCCTTGCTCCTTAATCACAAATTATCTAATTAAATCTAAGTGCAATCTAATATAATCGATTATACTTTGCCCAGTTAAATATTGAATGACACAAGTGATTCTTTCAATAATTGACATCCATCTTTTCTTTTCCAACTGAATGAAATTTTGACTGACTGAGACAACAGTTGTACTCTTTTCAATAGATTTTTAGCTCAGCCCATTTCTTAACACTTTCAAAATTTAGAGATAAGTATTGCCAGTCAGTATGACCATTATTATCGTTACAGCTATTATTAAAGACTTTAAGTAATTTGAAAGAAAAACAGAATACAGAATTACTTGGCTATTAATCATTTTGCCATTGTGTCGACGAAACGATGGTTATAACTTTATTATTAAATATAGTGAAGTGTTTACTCTACGTGTTTTATTCATTATTATTATGAAACTTCACTAATTGTAAGTAAAAGCCAGTTCTATTCAATGACAAAATTTACATTGATTATCATATGTAAAACACAGCACCTTGTATACATATAACGTATAAATTGTTATTATATTAAAATGCTTTAAAGGTGATCTACAGAAGCCCTTAGATGCTAGGCCAGACATTGCCCTCACCGCTCTCTTTTGCACCAGAAACACAAGTTCAACATTAATGTTCGCAGCACCACCCCAATGTACTATCCAATACTTTAACACGGATTGAAAGCAACCAAAATATAACGTTTTCAGAATTTCAGCAGAATATATATAATGTAGCTTTGGTTCTTGAGTTATTGATGGAAGGTGAGGTTTGTGTCCAAGTAAATAATAATATCTTCTCTATTGACACGGCTATTATCAGTGCAAAGTGGAAGATTGCAAAATGATCTGTCATTTTATGTGGATTTTTATTTAATGTTTCAAATAATGTTTTCATGTTAAATAACGTTGCCAGATCTGTTATTAATTGGGTATAACATCTGGTGAGTTAAAATTTGGGATACCAAAACATGTAATTAATTTAATCGTTCTTAGTTCGTGTCTTATTCTTTTATTGAATTCGTAATAATAATGTGATCATGTGGGTGTTGTAGATTTTATTGTTATTGTTTTTCGTATAATTCAAGAGGTTTAATGTTTTTATGTTGAGCACTATTACAAATTTCTTATAAATTTATAATAACACCCGACCACACCGCGAGACGTTTGTAACAACCTTGATTTTATTGGGTATTGAGTTGAACACGTTCGTCTGAAATGATGTGTCCGAGATATTGGCATTCGTTTCCTTAATCGAGAAAAAACATTCTTAAGTTTTCCATCGTGATTTTCTAAAGAACTACCACACGTAACAACGTTATTGAGGTAAGCAAAATACACGCAACCATTCAGGAGGTTTTAAATGTACCTGGAATAATTGTGTGTACACAAATGTACGCTGCTAATCTTCTCGGTCCGTACTTTCTCGACCGTGCTGCGAATACGCACAATTATTGCGAGTTAGTTAATCAGATCTATCTGGTGAAATGCAAAATAATTCGGAGCTTGTAGCTAGTATTTTCAGCAAAATCTACCAGATGTAAGAAAGTAAAGAATGACCGACTCGATCCCCGGACCTGATGCCCTACAATTTTGCATTATGAGGGTGTACTCACAGCTAAAATATTCACCAACCGCGCACGAGATTTCAGCCAGTTGCGAGCGCAAATTCAATCCGAATTCTTTCGGAAAACCTATTCAATTGCGAGTAATCGATGCCAGTGCTCTATTGATGAAAGAGATATGCAGTTCCAGCGTAAAATATATCTTTCCGCCCTCTTGTGTCTCCCCTTCTGGTGCTTAACAGAGGTCGACCTACACAATACTCTCCTTTGTAGCGGTTATTAAAAAAGTACGCGGATACTATATGAAGACGACAATTTTTAAATTAAATAATGTGATCCAACCGAACTTCAAATACCGTAAAAAAGGGAGTGATGTAATTTTACTCCGGCTGCTCAAAAAATAGAAGTGAACAATGACTCGTACCTTGCCTCTAGTAGCTAACTACTCATCTCAGGACGATTCAGGTTCCTTGAAACAAAATTTAAACAACGCACTTTCTGACGCGATTGAGAACAACGAGCAAGCTATAACTTTAATTTAATATTAATGGAATCCTGGATCGTTCTTAGTGCCGATAAAAGAAATACTTATTTATAGAAACAATTTTAATTTACTCAATAATTACGAAAATTTAATTTACAGGAAATGACAAACAAAAACAAAAGAAACACAATTATAAATTCTATCCATATAACAGGTTTTAACTTAACAATTAAGAAAATTTCATTTACACGAAATGACAAAGAAACAAAACACAATGATAAATTCTACCCATATAACAGGTTATAATTTCAATTTCGGGCCCGTTTATGACTATATTGCGAATACGATCGTATTTACTATTAGTACTACTTATCTTGATTTGGTGTGATGGTGTTTCTTTGCGAAACTCTAGCTGACACACGGTCTACTGGCCGGGGTTGGACTTCTTCGGCCTTTATTTTGCGGCCCACTCGTAATTCTTCAGGACGCGACACCCGGACTTCCCGGCGTTTTTAAAGAAAAAATTTTTGTTCGACCACGGCGATCGTTACTGGCCCTTGTCGCACACCGACTTTTGTTTTTTACTCTTTTACGGCGCACTTTCGCACGTCGATCTCTTTTCCCACGTCTACCACCTTCGGGTTTCGTGGTTCGCCTACGACCCCTGACTCTCGTCTCCCTGTTTTTTCCTGGCTTTCTCATATTTGTTTGTTTATATTAGTGTCCGTATCTGGATAGACACATCCCCCATCCTCTCTCCGCTCGGCTCGCAGCGCATTCCTCCAAGATTCTTATCGCGTGCCCGACCGCGCACAATAACAAACACACCCTCACCTTAGCATTCACGTTTTGCGTTTCTTTTTCGTTCACATACATTAATACTACTAATACTACTAATATACTTATACTAGGATTACACAAATACATAAACCAGACCGAGTAATTAGCTAATGATATTATATAAAGTTTAATTTTAATAAGACAAAAAAATAGTAAAACAACGAAAAATTTAAATTCGGTAGGCGTCCCATTACAATCTGAACACGTTTAGCGTTCACCATATCAAAGAATTTCACCAAACTGGTGGTTCCGTCTGATGAACAGAGGTAATATCAGCACAATCGAGATAGTTCATATTATCATTTGTAATTTTAACTCTCCCAAGAAACTAGTTTTCTAAAAATTTCCATTTTGTCCTTATAGAGTTTAAACTAACAAAATTATGAAACTTGTAGTGCGATTCATAATTGATCCTAAGGTACTTAATTTTTTTATTCTGATTAAATCGTCATCTATTATTATTTTCGAGATTTTTTGGATGTTCTGTATCAATAGCGTCGAGTATATATTATTAATGACTTTTAATAAAGCTTTCCTGCAGCTGAAAACGGTTCCGGATCTAGAGTGGTTGGAAGAAAATCTGGGAAAATTGGAAACATGGTTTGCTTCCGAGAAAAACGTTCAAATACTTTTTAAGTTACCGGCGCACCAACTGGCCCTAAATTTGGTTAAAAATAGAGCTTTTCTATAACGGTATTATTATTGTTTCAAAAAGCCGTAGTAAGAACTAGATTGAACAGAATAGTATACAATGCGTGTTATGCATACAATTAAACATGAATAATATGGTATAGTTGCGGTAGTATCGATATCTTTTTAATTGCATTAGAGTAGATTCCAGCGATTAATACGAGGAGCCTTCTTTATATTTTTACATACTTCATCACTTAGTGGGGTTCTTGAGATGTGTCATTAGTATTTTCCTTAAAATCTGACATTTGCTATTGCGAAAACAGTAGCAGCTTAGACATTAACCGAGTAGTTTGTTTACAGTGACCTTTTCAAAAAGCTATTTTGTAAAAGAATGGAAATTTCACGTGAAGGTTTTTGTTTTGGATAGTTTTTACGATTTTAGTAGAGATTTAACTCAACAGCAAGGCATAGAACTGCTTCGTTCAACTTTTGCAATGAAACACCATCAGAAAAGACTGTTTACAATTGCTTTGCAAAATTTCATTGTAGTCGTGCGTCTGGCAACGATGAATTATTGAAGATGTATCAAAACCGGTTGTTGTTCCAAAAGACATCGATGATGTGCGCAACATAATTGAAGAAGATTGTCATTTGACTGAAAGACCGATAAAGGCATTCTTAGACATATCAAGGGCTGTAATACATTCGATTTTGCATGAGAATTTAGCTGTAAGAAGGATCGGTTGCCCATGGATAGAAGCAGTTGATTATTTGAGGGCGAGAAACATCCAATAAATCTCATTGTTCTTATTCGCCTGATTTATCATCTAATGATTCCTTTCTGTTTCGAATGTCAAACAAAAATGCGTACGCAATGATTTTTACCACCCCAAGGAGCTGTCAAAGCTTAAAAAACATATTTTGAAGTGAAAATCTCATAATGCAGAAAATGTTTCGGGAATTGGTTTGAACACATGCAAAAGTGTATAAATCTTAAAGGTCAATATTTTGAAAAGCAATATAATAGTTTATGTCAAAAAGATTTATTTCTTTTCTAATTTTTGTAGCAACTCGAATACATGATGAATACTTTCTTAGCCAACTTAGATGTAGAATAATTAGGTTTAGTTAAGTTTTTATTGGGTGAGGACAAGTAATGTTCACGCCGAATATTATTGTGGAAAGAAAAGTTGATGACCTCAGTATACTTGGACATACGTAGATATACGGCTCTTCCTGCGTGTTATATTGGATTAGCTAAATTTATAGATGAATTAAAGAAATTTCCAGGACATGATATATGTATGCACAATTGCATCGCTCTTGGCATTTTCAATAACAATATTTTTATATTCCAATACGGTCACACGACACTAAATTTCCTTAGTGTTTCCACTGAAGATGACAACATAACTGTTGAAATAAGTATTTAGACCTTGTTAAATACAGCTCCGATAAGGAAAAATTTCTTTATTTCATTTATTTATCAGACTACAGTTTCCAATTTGCTCTAAGTTAGATTTAGAGTAATTTACAGTAAACTTAGTGAGAAATAAGAATGACAATATGCTATTGTTTTATACTATTATGTGATAATTGATTACACACAACTGAAGATTAGGCAAAATTAGTATATGATCCTTAAATTTTTCCATACCTTAAATGACATTCAATATCAAAAAATATATCTTTTTCAGATAATATCTTCATTTTTGGTCACAGTAGCCTTAGCTCAGGACTATACAACGCCCGTACCAATTTTGAAGCAAATTAATAGACACAATGAGGATGGATCATATAGCTATGGCTACGAAGCAGCCGACGGTACTTATAAAATTGAATCAAAATATCCTAATGGAGAAGTATATGGTAAATATGGTTATCTGGACGATTCTGGTAAATTGAGGGAAATAGAATATGGTGCAACTCGACGAGGGTTTGAACCCGCTGGCAATGACATTAATGTAGCACCACCAACTCTCAATAATAATTACGAACAATTAAAACCATTGGCTCCAAATGAAGAAGATGATGGTCAGTATAGAGAAGACCCTAGTATTTACTACAAGAGTGATTCTTTGGACAATAATGGAAATAGAAATATACAGGAGTCCTATCAACCTAGCTATCAACAAACTTCTTATAAGAATTACCAACCAGACCCAAAACACACAGCCCAGTCATATCAACCATATAAATCACCAAACTATCACCAATCTACTTATCAACAACCATCCTATCAGGAACCATCGTATCAGCAATCATCCCATCAGAGGCCTTCGTATCAGCAATCATCCTATCAGAGCCCTTCGTATCAGCAATCATCCTATCAGAGCCCTTCGTATCAGCAACCATCATATCAAGAACCCTCCAATAGGCCTGTTACAAAATTCGGCTTCGATTCAACAATTGGTAATCACGGAAATAGATACCCAAATACAAATGTAGACTTTTTTCAGGATCGTACAGTGTGAACTATTAGAGGAAGAACTCAAATTTTGATTTTTTGTTTGTAATGTGGTAATTTATTCACTTATGTTATGTATAAGTTATTTCTTCTCGTATTATGTAGTAGCCATGTGATAGATAGCTTGAATCGCTGCGCTCACTCGAGCGGAACGGCTAATATAACAGCAACATGCTTCCAAAACGTCTTCCTCTAATATATATATATATATATATATATATATATATATATATATCTATATATATATATCTGTGTGTGTTGCTTGCTTTTAGCTTTAATCGCCCCTCCCCCTGTGGGAACCAAAATATAACGGAGTAAACCTAAAAAACCAGCAACAAACCTATATTAGGGGCAAATGTTTCAACACGTTCTGGCGGTGCTGTTAGCTGAAGTCGCCTCGCATCTCTCATCTTTCATAGTGAATGTATACATATACATCATCCTTTTCATAACACATGAATTACATTAAAACAGAAGAAAGTTCAACAAAATAAAGCAAAGTTTATAATAGAAAATATTTTCCTTCTATCACAGTAAGCAAATTAATACCCCTGCTTATATCTTTAAGTAGCATGTCGTCTACACGCAGAAAAATAAACACTCGATATTTTTAAGAAGGATATAACATGCCCGCATCGAACGCAGAGTTGATTCAACTTCAAGTCTTGTCAGTCATTATCAATTCATATGTCACTCTAAATAACTTCCTATGTTTACTGTTTACACAAAAAGATGCAAACGTAATAAGCGGGTCATATGTTTAGCAGGTTCAAGATCGTTGAAGGGCTCGAATCGCACGAACAAGTAATAACGATGTACCTCTGAACATTGCATTCTTTTACATTTATTGATCTACTTTTACCTAAAATAATCTTATAAGTGAATTTGATTGTGAAAAATTGTGGTCGTTGTCACAACTTATGAATTAAAACATAAAAAGTTTAGAACAAATAAAACAAAATTTGTAAGACAATATATTTGCCACCTATTATAGGAAACCAAATAAAAAGTACGTCAGGTTTCGTAAGGAAATTATTTTCACGTACACATAGAGTAAAATAAATAAATAAGTAGATATATGAATACGTCGAGTACATATCGGGGTATAATACAACGACGACGGTTTAAAACCAACGCTTATTTGCCCATTTGCTTTTCCTTTCAATTTTTTACAGAAAGTATGTTTTTCAACGTTTGCTTCCAAAGTCAAAGAAATTTACCGGGAATATAATTAATCTTATTTATAATCTTTCAGACATTCATACTAGAGAATTCAAACCTTCTTTAATGGGTATATTTTGTTTTTCAAAATATCTGGTACTTTCTGGCAACACGGTAAAATAATTTACAATAACATTCAACTCTGTTTTAAAGAAAAGATACTGCGTATTTACAATCTATAACACTGGCAGTGTAATTTTCGAAGGAATTAGGGAATGATAATGTTTTCAAAAACAAACGTTTAAAAATAAAACAGAGCAGATTCTATAAATATAGCTCAATAATAACTGGTGAAGAGAGTAACATTTTTCTTTGCAAAGTAAAATTCTGGACGGTGCTTTTAAGAAGACTTTCTACTGAGCATTATTCGTGTCGAATACATTCACACATCCAGTAATATGTATTAAATTAGGATACAGTGCTTTCAAGAGTTTGTCAGTTTTCAACATATATGCAGCAGTATCGCTCACAAATAGGAGTACATTGGTGAATCTATTTTCCTCAAAAAAATCTTCTTTAAGTATATAGTATTTGCCATCCCTGTACCATTTGTTCTTATGATTATACGTCTAGTTACTAGATACGGTTGACACATATCTGCTGGTTGTACACAGCCTATCACTACATTTATAATACTGCAGCTTAAAATATTTTATCTGTGGTAAGCCATAAATAATAATACTATTCTAGGAATGTTTTTAGTGTGGAATATTTAAGTTTATAAAGAGGGACATCGCCTGCTAAAAATGCTTTGCATAAAAATCTGGGAAATGTATTTCTGTTTCTAAATGTTGCAACGTCATCTGAAACGGTAAATAATTATTCCCCCAGCACATAATTGAAAATGGCGTTTCTCTTATTAATTTGGGAAGCTATAGTCGAAAGGAAGCAGCAAGATACAAAAAAATAACAGAAAAAATCTTAAATAAACGTAGTTAGAAAAAATTATAAAACAACCTGGCCATGCAACTACTAACAGGAAAATTGAAGAAATGAAAGTGGTATCTAAAATAAGGACTACTATATTAGAAAGAAACAGAAATTTTATAATAAGACTAAATTTTCAAGTAACACCAAAACATGTATCTGTAGACCACATATCAGATTAATTTCAGCACGAGAATTAAAACCAGAATGTCAAATGGGTTTGGTTACTAGTTCCCTTTTAGACCTTCATCTTTTGGAAAAATGGTGTATGAACGTAAACACGTTCTGATAGTTCTTCCGTTATATTTCAAAATCTTATTTTCAATTCAAGTATAATACGGTTTCTTCGTATTGCCGAATGGGGAGTATGTAGAATGTCCAATAGTTCTTTACTTGTAACAAAGTACATAACATTACGCCACTATCAATAGGTTTCATTCATTCTTCTTTGCCATTCAACGTCAGTATGTCACATTTACGAACCAGTCCGTAATTATTCTTTTACCAGCTATTGTTTTCAATTTTGTCTTCCTTAGAATTGGTATTTCTAAGATCATTTTAGATTGGTACATTTGGTAGGTTTCTTAATTTTCATTCCAATCATCAATCCAATCCAATCAAAAGCGTTTTAGTTAATAAAATTAATTTTGAAGATTTTAATGTTTAATCTAATGTAATGTTAAAGTGACTGTGAGTTTTAAGTACTTACTTTAGAAGTTCGGTAATGCATAAAGTAAACTAATGTTTGTCATTTTTTCAATTGTGGCATTTTCTGGATGAATTTATGAATAATGAAAACCTGAACAAATGAGTATTTAATCTGCATCACAGACCTATTATTTATGGATATTTAGTGCTTCTAGTATATAAATATGTAAGTTATATACATGTATATATATATATATATAGAGAGAGAGAGAGGGTAAGTTCGGGTATTGTGGAACCCCTATTTTTGTTTTTGCGCTCTTCAAAAAAGTATTAGCAAACTCTTCATAGGAGTGGTGGCAATGAAAATGGCCATTTTAAAAATTTGAGGGTAATGTGGAACCCCCAGGTGGGTAATGTGGAATACTATTGCACATTATCAGACAACAAACAACCAACAAAATCTATATATATATATATATATAAATATAAATCAATTGCTGTTCGTTTGTCTCGCTAAAACTTGAGAATGGCTGGACCGATTTGGCTAATTTTAATCTTGAAATATTTGTGGAAGTTCAGGGAAGGTTTAAACTAGGTATGGGCAACCTTTGACATGTTGTGGGCCAAACTTTAGTGTGCAAGTACGTTCGCGGGCCGCGTTTAAAAGCAGTACATTTTAAAGTAGTGTTGTAGTGTTCATAATTTTTTGCGATAGATATCAGACATGAAATAATACGACAATATTATTATAATATCAATTTATGAAAATAACAAAATGAAATAATAACATTATAATTAAATCGTTAAAATTGGAATTGTTACAAACTACAAAAAGTTAAATAGCGATACCGAAATCAATGAGACACTTGAGTTTGAACTTGGGAAACTAATCCATCGATGTTTGGATTAATTCCACTGATACAAAGACGTAAAGAATTTTCCAAATTATTGTCAGTCAACCTTCTACGATATTTCGATTTATTAACTTTCATCAGTGAAAAGAACTGTTCGCATTTATAAGTACTGCCAAACGCACAAATCAATCTTCTTGCGAATTTTCTAAGCTGCGGAACATGGTCTTCTTCGAGGTATTTTTGTAGAAATCACACAACTCCACGTCTTCAAATTTAGATTTCAGGAGTGCGTTTTCTTGAATCTCGATCAACTCCATTTGCCAGTGTATTGGAGCATTTTGTACATTACTTTTTGTTGGAGTAGCAAATAAATTGAAACAGTCTTCCATGTTTCTGAAATCGCTAAATCTATTCGAAAATTGCTCCAACAGTACCTTGAGTTCTTCAGCATATTGAGCATAAGCAATATTCTCATACGCAGAGAGCGTGGTGAAATGGTAACTGTTTCCAGAGAGCATCTGTGCCTCCCACAAGCGGATTTTATTCTGAAACGCTTTCAAATGGCTGTGCAAATCATTAACTAACTGTCCTTGTTTTTGAAGTTTCAAATTTAAATCATTCAAATAGCCAGTAACGTCGACCAGAAATGCTAAGTCACATATCCATTTTGGGTCACTCAATTCAGATAGTGGTTTATCTTTTATTTGCATAAAGTCTTTTATCTCATTTATAAGCTCGCAAAACCGTTTCAGCATTTTCCCTTTGCGTAGCCATTTGACTTCAGAATAATATGTTACGTCGTCATATTCGGCTGATATTTCATCCAAAAACGCCTTGAATTGACGATGGTTAAGCCCTCGGGATCGAATAAAATTGATGGTTTTACTACCACAATCATAACATTCTGGAGTCGAATGGACTTAGAACACAAGTTCTGTTGGTGGATAATGCAGTGAAGGACTATCAAATCATCCTTTTGCACATTTAATTCAGTTGCTTTTTCGTTCAAAATTCCGATGAAACCTTTACGTAAGCCGACCATAGAAGGTGCACCATCTGTGCATACTCCAACTAATTTTGACCATGGCAAGACAAAACTTGTAAATACCTTTTGAACTTCATTAAAGATGTCCTCTCCTGTAGTGGTTCCTTTTAGCGGCTGTAAAGCAAGCAATTCCTCAGTAACAGTGAACTCTTTATCAACACCTCGAATAAATATAGCCAGTTGAGCTGTGTCCGACAAATCGGTGCTCTCGTCTAATGCTATGGAAAATGATTCAAAACCAGCCATACGGTCAATCAATGTTGTTTTTATATCATTAGCCATCATTTCTATACGTCGAAAAACAGTTCATCTTGACAAACTAATTTTTTCAAATTAATTTTTCTTTTCAGGACACAAAACACTGCTAACTTCTAACATACACTCCTTGATAAGTTCGCATTCGGAAAATGGTTTTAATGACTTTTGAACTAAGTATAAAACTAGCTTTCACAACATTATCAAGTAGTGTTCTTTGTTTATGAAACATTTGCTGCTGCTTTTCCAAATTTGCAGTAAGCTTCTGGATTTTGTCTTTTCTTATTTGTCCTGTCAGTGAGTGCAGCGTAGGATGCTTAGTTGAGTAATGCCTCTTTATATTGAATTCTTTCATCACTGAAATGGATTGATTACACAGCAAACAAATAGGCTTACCATTGTGCAAGATAAAAAGAATTCTTCAGTCCCTTTTTCTTGAAACTGGCGACCCTCTGCATCTACTTTTCGTTTCTTTTCACCAGACATCATTTTCGTATACAAAATATAATTAGAAAGCACCCAAGATGCACACAAAGTCACAAAGCTAATTGACGGCACTAGCAGTTCGCTAGGATATCGCTCGTCGAAGTTATCACCTCGGTAGCTCAAGTAGAACTGAACTAAAGTTCGGGCCATCCAGTCCATCCACTCGCTTATATAGGCAAAATGAAGGAATGATCTAGAATCATCTAGTGTAGAACAGTTGAGAAGGAATAATCTTTTGTTGCGCCGCCAGTGAGGCGGCAAACATCGAAGGCCTTGATGTTTGCCGCCTCACTCTTTGATGATCGCCGACACTCGGCTTGCTCGCTTACTTGATTCCGTGAGTTTGAGTAAGTAGTGTAATTTTAATTTTTTTAAATTAGGTTTTTCAAAATGTCTCGCCGACCGGATCAAATCATACAGCGGTCGGCTGTTGCCGACCGTGGGTTTAAACGGTGAGGAACATAAATAATAAGTAACGGAAAATACTAAAAACGGCAATTGAATTTTTCGTTATGACAGCTGTCATTGTGCGTGCAAAGATAATTAAGGTTATGATATTTGTGATTGTGCCCGCATGAATAATTGTTGTCATAATAGAAGCAAAGTCAGCAATATCCATCACAGTGTTATTTACAATGCCGCGAGCGAGAAGATCGAATCTTTCACAACGAAGCCGTAATACAAATAGACTGTGGAATATAGCGAATGAATCCACTGCAGATGAAGAAGAAATCGCACGATAGAAGGGCGCCGTGTTAGTACGGCCCGACTTCGTGCTTCACAAACACAAGAAGAAAGAGAGGCCATACGTGAAACGGCTCGGTTGGCAATGAGAAATCGTCGAGCAAAACACAGAGATCAACAACGTCGAGCCGCAAGAAGAAAGGTTTCAAGTGTTAATTTGAATCGAGGAGCGTTTCAATACGATTCCACAACTGACTATAGCTCGCACCCTTTCGTTTGTATTGGCCCTATGCAGGTTATGTGCGTCCATTGCGGTGCCTTGAACTTCGCTGGAGAAACGTCTGGATTGTGCTATCTCAGTGGAAAGGTTAAATTCGCCATTGTTGCCTCCGCCACCTGAGCCATTGCATTCATTGCTTCGCGGCGAAGCTCAAGAATCACGACATTTTCTTTCGAATGCTTAAAGGAACAACGCATGTTTCCAAATGACATTTGGAGCAAATATTATTGAAGAACGTGGATTCAGTCCTACGTTGAGAGAGTAACCTTTATTTTTGGTAATCATAAATCACTAATTATCACTTCCCTTTCGACTATACAGATACAAGAACAAATTCACCACAAAATTGGATCATTACAACCGGTTGAAGACACTCAGGATAAAATTGTTACACATTTGCTTCATGGCCAATATGGAGGACCAACTCGGCATCAAACGATCAATAACGCAACAAAAGAGAAATTCTTCAAGATTTGCAGCAAATACTTTATGAACATCATGCATTGATTCGGTTGTTCAAAACTGCGTTGGATCGCATGCCAAGTGATGACTATAAAGTAGTGATCAGAGCAAATAAACGCCCCGCTGGAACACACGAACGACAATTCAACGTTCCGACTATAGATAAAGTCGCAAAGTACACTATATCATAGGGCGCTTTAATGAGGATAATCGACACGTGTGCAACCGATTTAGCAAATACTTTAACAATAAAGCAAATGCTTTGCTCCTACGTGAATTTGCTCCTTTCTGAACTTTTATTCAACTTCATTAATTTTATCTTAATATAAACAAGGTAATAATAATAATAATATTACTCTCTTATTAACGAACATTACCATGAATGTAGGACTGAATCCGCGTTCTTCAATAATATTTGCTCCAAATGAAGTCATTTGGAAACATGCGTTGTTCCTTTAAGCGTTCGAAAGAAAATATCGTGATTCTTGAGCTTCGCCGCGAAGCAATGAATGCAATGGCTCAGGTGGCGGAGGCAACAATGGCGAATTTAACCTTTCCACTGAGATAGCACAATCCAGACGTTTCTCCAGCGAAGTTCAAGGCACCGCAATGGACGCACATAACCTGCATAGGGCCAATACAAACGAAAGGGTGCGAGCTATAGTCAGTTGTGGAATCGTATTGAAACGCTCCTCGATTCAAATTAACACTTGAAACCTTTCTTCTTGCGGCTCGACGTTGTTGATCTCTGTGTTTTGCTCGACGATTTATTATTGCCAACCGAGCCGTTTCACGTATGGCTTCTCTTTGTTCTTGTGTTTGTGAAGCACGGAGTCGGGCCGTACTAACACGGTGCCCTTCTCTCGTGCGATTTCTTCTTCATCTGCAGTGGATTCATTCGCAATATTCCGCAGTCTATTTGTATTACGGCTTCGTTGTGAAAGATTCGATCTTCTCGCTCGCGGCATTGTAAATAACACTGTGATCGATTTTGCTGACTTTGCTTCTATTATGACATAACAATTATTCATGCGCGCACAATCACAAATGTCATAACCTTCATTATCCTTGCGCGCACAATGACAGCTGTCATAACGAAAAATTAAATTGCCGTTTTGAGTATTTTCCGTTACTTATTATTTATGTTCCTCATCGTTTAAACCTTCCCTGAACTTCCACAAATATTTCAAGATCAAAATTAGCCAAATCGGTCCAGTCGTTCTCAAGTTTTAGAGAGACAAACGAATACCAATTGATTTTTATATACATATACAGATAAATCAAATTCGTTAGGATATTCTTAAAATCTCTCCTGAAACTCTTCACAGTGTAGAGAGGAAATAACTTTGCGTGTTAACAAGTGTCTTGAAGTGGACGAACATGAATTTAAACATTTTATTTAGTTAGTTTTTATTTAGTAATATTTAATTTTTAGTTATATTACATAAAATATGTAATGTGGGGGTTTACTGAAAACGGTTTCTAACCAGCTAAGTATATAGGTGTACATATATGTATATATATGAAGGGTGTTATATTTAAAATAAAAAGGTTAATGTCATTCCCGGGGAAACCAGTGATATCAAATTGATGTACGACAATTAAAATTTTTTATTGTTAATTGATCTATCACATTTATTGAAACACTTAATACATTTTATTTCGTTTTATCGGAAGGATTAATTAACTGCCTAAGTAAGTGTTTTGGATAGCCATTATTTGAAAATGTATTAAATATTTTTTGTAAATTAATAGCAAAACGTTCATCATCGATGTGTAGAACTCTATTCCTTATCCCTAGAACACTATTAACCTTCTGGTTTTATGAGTGGTTTTGAAAAATAATTTAGATATCTACTAGAACATGTAGATTTGCGGTCGAGTAAAATATGACCATCGGCGTTACGTATCACTTTTGTGTCAACGACAGGAACATCATTCTCCAACATTTTCCAATTCAATTTGTATAACAGCTATCTTCCGAAGATCCCTGAAGCGTACATACACAAAAATAAATAGTGTACAAAAAACCTATATTATCGAGATTTAGACAATTCTGTTTCTATGTTATACATCATTGATATGAAATTTTAATTGCAATTTTAAATTTTTAGAAATCGAATTCGCCCTTTATACTGTTTCTTGTTCTTGAGATAATTTGATACATATTACAAAGGTTTGTAAGTTCTAAGCTAATTGTAATATTATATTTCGTCCGCCCTAGTACTGGTTTCAGTCACTTTTGATAGAGAATTAATTAATTGTTGGAATGTTGAGTAAGAAATAAATTAAATTTTATTTATTCAACCGTTAGACCAACATTTCCGAAAAGAAAGGACTAACTATATTAAACCGGTCGATTATTTGTGAACAATGTATTAGAGAGAAAAATTAGAGTTAAAGAATTAACGATCGTACAATGTTAAGTAATAGGAAGCTTAAAACGAATATTCTGTGGGTTAATGAAATAACTAATTTTCGGTATCTCAATATATCAGTTTATATATAATGATCAATATCTTATATTCTATAACGAAAATATATAACCAGTGCAATATATGTATATTTCCTTAGTGTTATGTTAAGTATATACATACATACATACACACATATACATATATGGCTGGTTCAGACCACATTATAGAAAGGTTAAATGTTATTAGGAAGCAATTTAAAACAAGAATAAATTATTAAGTACATTTATATTGTTTCCATTCCACTTATACACAAGTGTATTTCGCATCGCATCTAGAGAAGGTAGTTCTCACTTAATCGTTCCTTTAAGTAGGTAGGTACTTACATAAAATACATTTACATCCTTCAGAAACGCTTCTAGGTCAAGTCATGTAAGGTGGAGTCGGAAAACCTTGAACATTCCAGTCGTATTACATACGCTATTAGCTCTGGTATTATACATACAAATAACATTTCTTCTTTTATAAAAATATGAACCAGCAGAAAATTTTGAACACGGAATATAACAGTTAATTCAATGGCATTGACATATTAAACGTCACTTTTAAGTACAACGTAGAATGAATAAATTGAAAGGAGTAGAAATATATTTTACTATTAAATTTATCGTTGAAATTCAGTTGGTCGACCGGAGCGCTCATCATCTTCAAGGGATTCTTGCCCCAAACGGAAACATTTTGCCTACATTTTTACAGGAGAATATGAAGGAGATAAGTCACTTTAAGCGCCAAGAAAAACTGATGCTTTTATTCTACAAAGAAATCAAGAAAACGATAAGATTCAAGTGAAAGTAGGCTCATTCTTCGATCCATAATGGGTTGGTTATTTTAAACATTTATTTTTGTTTGCCTTAATAAACAAATTGGCCAATTCTCATTCTAACCAAATAAAATAATTAATTTAATAAACTATTGATCAAAAGATTTTCATTTCATTTCGCCTAACTCAAAGTAAATTTTTCTTAAATTCATTGCATTTTAGGTTAATTTGTTAGTTTAACAGATGTTTTCTGTGTGTAAAAATTCTATTAAATTAATTTGTGTTTTGTTTCTAAAATCGTGAATTATTTAACAAAACCTATTGTTAGCTATGACTACCTAACACTTTGACTGCCATCCATGTTGTTCTAAATATTGTTGAATAAAGATAAATTAGATATAGTAGTCACAACAGCTGTATTTTTAATAAATCAAATTCTTCTTTTCGGTACCACTTGATACCACTGCCACCAATGTGTTGCTGTGGTAGGTCATATGATCTGATAAGTGAATATAACATTTTGCCGTTTTATATTTAATAATTGAGGAAGATTTCGTCCCTTTTCTTCCTCTACAAAAGTTCGACTTCAATCATTGGGGGTACAGTTCCTGTTGTTAAGAACAACACATCTTGCTTGTCCTTCCACTTATCAATTATGATCTTTTCCCGCTGCCTTACGGTCATATCACCTTTTTTAAGTTTGCCCTTGGTGACCGAGGATGGAATGTATTGTTGGTTAATTCTGAGCGCTCCCACTAAATCAGTTTTTCTTTTCAAAAGCACTTCAGCTAGCTCAACACTGCTGCAAAAATTTGCATTAATTGTATTGTTATCTAAGTTGTTCTAGATAGCTCAGAAGCTTGAACTGACTCCTTATCTTAGTACAATTTGGTATACCATGTATATAAAACCATATATACCATATATATACCATGTATATAAAAAGATGAGCGAGGAAAATCCAAGTGTAAGTACAGCAAACAGCAACATGAGTTACATCTCCATAGTAAGTGACGATAGGAAAGAGGAAAATACGGAAGTGCAATTAGTTTCGGGGTTGAGGGACAAATTAGCGATTGCCAATTATCGCATCCTTGAATTAGAGTGTAGTGTGGATAAGGTAAAAGCAACTTGGAGTGTAATAAATAGTGAATCAGGTAGGAGGAAGATGGATAAGCGAAATGATGTTGGACTGACAGAAAATTAATTTGATAAGTGTTTTGAAAGCATAGGAAGGACTACCACTGCAGCTATCCCCGGTACTGCGTTACAAGCAAGTAACTTTCTCAGGAATCATACACAAGAAGCATCTCCTTCCATGTTTATGACACCTGTAACAGAAACTGATATTGAAAAAATAGTACAGAGTATGAAACCAAAAGAAAGTAAGGACGCCTACGGGCTCACGGTAAAATTGTTAAAGAATATTATTACCTTCATCGCCCCATCTATAACACATCTTATTAATAAAAACTTTACAAGCGGTACCCTCCCAGATGAACTCAAGTTAGCACGAGTTGTTCCTATATATAAATCAGGAAACAAGAACGACCCAAATAATTATAGACCCATATCGGTTTTACCGGTAGTATCAAAAATATATGAAACCGTAATCAGAGACAGGCTACTAGATTTCTTTGAAAAAATAAGCTTTTCAGCGATGCACAGCATGAATATAGGAAAGGAAAGTCTACAACGAGTGCGCTAGTGACAATGATAGAGGAAATAGCAAGCGCTATGGAAGATGGGAACGAGGTGCAATTGACACTGTGTGATCTGAGCAAGGCGTTCAATACCGTGAATCATAAGATCTTGTTGGAGACATTGTGGGTGTACGGAGTGAGGGGAGTTCCTCTTCGGTTGTTGAAGTCGTATCTGCAAAATAGATCTCAGCTAGTGGAATGGAATGGTGAGAAATCAAGTACTAAATCCATCAAAGTGGGAGTGCCACAGGGGTCCATATTGGGTCCTCTCCTCTTTATAATTTATATCAATGATCTACCAAAAAATATTAAGGCCGGTAGGGTGAATTTATACGCAGATGACACGTCCATTTTAGTCTCCTCTAAAGATCACAGGAGGATGGCAGAAAATGCGCAAACGGCTTGATGGGGGCTGGGGAATGGCTCTCTAGCAACAGCCAACTTATGTTTAACAACAAAAAATATGCCAAATCTGCAAACAAAAAAGGTCTTGGGTCTGCATATGTATAGACAGCAATTTTAGATGGGCTTTCCATGTGCAAAACTTATTGACCAATTTGTCTTCGGCACTGTACGTCATTAGAAGGGTAAGGCAGCTATCTACGTACCAAGCGACTCTAACCGCATACTACGCTCACTTCGTGTCCAGGGCCTCATACGGAATCCTGGTGTGGGGGGATGTCTGGTGAAGCGCACCGCGTATTCCTTAAACAGAAGGAAGCAGTTAGCATACAATCTATAAAAACTTTCAGGCCGTACCTATATCTTTTCGAAAGGATATAGTGGTGGCACCCCAAACGGTCTCTAAAGGAGATCATATATTTATCTACAGTCACAGATTTTCCTGAATTCCATATAAGTTTCAATTTCTCGTACATGCAAGTAA
>CM076094.1:25202275-25233538 GCA_038088585.1 Chrysina gloriosa | reverse complement strand
AGTTCGGTGTCATCTTCGACCGGATGCTCACATTCCAACAACAAATCGACGAAATCTGAAATCGCTTCATCAAGGCCCGCAACTTGCTTATGCCCCTCATAGGGCGAAGGAGTCCCCTTCACCTAGGGAGCAAGTTGCTCTTATACAAGACGACGCTTCGACCGCTTTTAACTTACGGCGCTATGGCCTGGTTAACAGAGTGAGACAAATATCAAAGGTTTGGAAGCACTCCAAAACCGAACTCTCCGCATCATCGTTGACGCCCCATACTTCGTAAGGAACCAGAGTTGGGCGTTACCAATTACATTTTGTAATTATTACACGACCAATTACCAATTACGGGTAATTAGTAATTGGCAATCGTCAATTACTAATTACATGTAACTTGTAATTGGTCAAATCCAATTACCAAGTACATGTAATCTGTAATTGGTGACCGCCAATTACCAATTATATGTAATTTGTAATTGATGAATTACAATTACCAATTACATGTAATTTGTATTTGGCGCTTGCCAATTACTAATTACATATAATGGGTAAAATATAATGGATGTGTAGAGTAATTAATGAAAATAATGTAATGATTACTTTTAAAGTATTTATTAAAAGAAATACAATGACTGCAAAAATCTTCCATTACACAATATTGATGTTTGTACGTGTGTATAATGTATAGTATAATGTGTTCAATAAGATCGTGTAATTAAACATAGTTGGAGCATTTCAATAACGCCGTACGAAAAATAATAAAATTGAGAAAATACGTTTTCTAATACTAACTATAAATTTTAATGAGCAAATTATTAGAAAATGCCCATATTACTCATAAATTTATTAGATATATATTACATATTGGCAATATTACTGACATCCTATTTGTTACGCACATAATGCACAGCACAACAAAAATTACGAAAATTTTTATATATTATTTTAAATATATTCTTCAATAAGTATAATGTAATAGTGTTTTGACAATAGGAATATATAAAAATATAGCTATAACCCTGTCAAATTGTCATTTCGTCCATTATTTTTATTCATAGATCCTAATGTTTCTGAAAGTTGTTTCCTTATGCAGCAACATAAGACGCACACAAACATGAGTTAAACGCGATCAGATGCTCCGATCGTGACGACACTGGGCCAATGCACGCTAAATACGACTTTAGGAAAATTGATGAGCATACCAAAGGAGCATACCTATTCTTCTTGTATCATGGGAAACACTATGTGTTCAGCCATTTCTATGAACACAGAATGCTGCTTTGACCAAAGCAAGTAGTAATGGGAAAAATCGTTATTTTAAATAAATTTTATTTATTTAAAATAACAGTTTCGATCGTTATCGCTATTTTGAAATAACGGTTGCAAAATAACAGGTTATCGTTATTTCATATTCAACAGTTCTACACGATAGCAACATCGACGTTTATGAAGATTAATTCATATTATAGGCTGAGTTTTATTTTTATTTATTTATATTAGAATTATGTTATTTTGTTCCATAGTATATAACGGTTCCTTTTTCTAGTTTTTATAAATATTTTTTTATACAACACTGTTCTTTTATTTTATTTTACATTTGATAATTTCCATGCATACAAGTATTTAGAAAGTATTTCTATAATAATAAACGTCCAATTCGATATTAATTAGTGCCATAATTATCGTCCGAAAGTTTATTTTTCTACGGGAGTTGTAATTGTCTCTACTCTACTGTACTATACTCGCTATACGACGCCTTTTCTCTCAGTTCGGCCCAACAATATGCGGGCTAGGAAACTTCATGTAAATACTAGGGCCGGTGTGGAATTCCTTACGCCCTTTGATCTTCAGGTGTAAGCTGCTTCGATCACGCAGGCTGCGGAGAGATGAGGTTTGTAAGCGAAGAGCTAACTGAGGAAGATGACTTTTCACATGTAACACATACAAGAAATTTTAGACTGAAAAATGGAAGGTTGTCAGTCGTTTAGAGGACGATGATGATCGTCGAGGGACCTGCGGGATTGCCTTAGTCCAGATCGATGACATCTGCAAGGCGACGAACCTCCTTTTTGGGAGGTCGATCTTGGGGATCGACGACCATCTGGACGCAGCGGTTTTGGCTGGCGCGTCCTCCTTCCCACGCGGACTTCAGCAGTTTCGTCAGAAATTCACGTAGAGTCGAAACGTTCAGTTCTAGATGAATCTGAACATTCCTTACAGACTTGGGCGTTACAAATTACTTTTCAATTACCAATTACATTAGTTGTAATGGGTAATTTAAAAATACCAATTTCCAATTACTGGTAATTGTAATTGAATTTTTCCAATTGCAAATTAAATCACATTTAGTAATTTGCAATTCTCAATTACCAATTACAATTACAAGTAATTGGTAATTGGCTTTACCAATTACCAATTACTGTAAGTAGTAATTGGCCAATATCAATTACCAATTATATGCAATTGGTAATTGGCAAAGTAATTGGAAGTAATTGGCAAAAGTAATTCTAATTACACAAATGGTAATTACATTTTCATTTTTTCCTTCACATAAAGGGATTTTTAAAAGTGGTTCATTCACTGAAACATTGAATATATCGAAAAAGAATAGAATAATGCTGTCGGCTGTTCTGTCATTAGCGCCATGCATTATGTGATCGTGAAATAGAGAGGGTATAGAAAAGAGGCGTGAACTTGAAATCAGAAAACCTTGAAATGGATTGAAATATTATGTTATTTTGTGAAAATAAGATATTTAGTTTCAGTTGGCATCTTTTCTATTTTTTTATATATTGTGTAATTACAAAATTTTGATCTTCTCTTGCCATCCGTAGACGTACGTTTCGCGGTTATACCGCTCGTCAGTACGGCTTTGCAAGAGCTGTAATTTCGTATACAAATTTTATGTATATATTGTCTGAACATTGATGTTTGTACATGGCGGGTAGCCGAAGAGCGCGACTGCAGTTACTGCAGGAGGCTGTGGCAACGCAAGTTGTCCACTTCTGTAGAAGGAATAACTGTAAAAATGCGTAATACGTGCATTGTGAGAGAATGCATATCGAATCCCTCTCACATGTACAAACATCAATGTTCAGACGATATATACATAAAATTTGTATACGAAATTACAGCTCTTGCAAAGCCGTACCGACGAGCGGTATAACCGCGAAACGTACGTCTACGGATGGCAAGAGAAGATCAAAATTTTGTAATTACACAATATATAAAAAAATAGAAAAGATGCCAACTGAAACTAAATATCTTATTTTCACAAAATAACATAATGTTTCAATCCATTTCAAGGTTTTCTGATTTCAAGTTCACGCCTCTTTTCTATACCCTCTCTATTTCACGATCACATAATGCATGGCGCTAATGACAGAACAGCCGACAGCATTATTCTATTCTTTTTTTCGATATGTTCAATGTTTCAGTGAATGAACCACTTTTAAAAATCCCTTTATGTGAAGGAAAAAAATGAAAATGTAATTACCATTTGTGTAATTAGAATTACTTTTTTGCCAATTACCAATTGCATATAATTGGTAATTGATATTGGCCAATTACTACTTACAGTAATTGGTAATTGGTAAAGCCAATTACCAATTACTTGTAATTGTAATAGGTAATTGAGAATTGCAAATTACAAAATGTGATTTAATTTGCAATTGGAAAAATTCAATTACAATTACCAGTAATTGGAAATTGGTATTTTTAAATTACCCATTACAACTAATGTAATTGGTAATTGAAAAGTAATTGGTAACGCCCAAGTCTGTAAGGAATGTTCAGATTCATCGAGAACTGAACGTTCCGACTCTACGTGAATTTCTGATGAAACTGCTGAAGTCCGCGTGGGAAAGAGGCCGCGCCAGCCAAAACCGCTGCGTCCAGATGGTCGTCGATCCCCCAAGATCGACCCTCCCAAAAGGAGGTTCGTCGCCTTGCAGATGTCATCGATCTGGACTAAGGCAATCCCGCAGGTCCCTCGACGATCATCATCGTCCTCTAAACGACTGACAACCTTCCATTTTTCAGTCTAAAATTTCTTGCATGTGTTACAGGTGAAAAGTCATCTTCCCCAGTTAGCTCTTCGCTAACAAACCTCATCTCTCCCCAGCCTGCGTGATCGAAGCAGCTTACACCTGAAGATCAAAGGGCGTAAGGAATTCCACACCGGCCCTAGTATTTACATGAAGTTCCTAGCCCGCATATTGTTGGGCCGAACTGAGAGAAAAGGCGTCGTATAGCGAGTATAGTACAGTAGAGTAGAGACAATTACAACTCCCGTAGAAAAATAAACTTTCGGACGATAATTATGGCACTAATTAAAATCGAATCGGACGTTTATTATAGAAATATTTTCTAAATACTTGTATGCATTGAAATTATCAAATGTAAAATAAAATAAAAGAACATTGTTGTATAAAAAAATATTTATAAAAACTAGAAAAAGAACCGTTATATACTATGGAACAAAATAACATAATTCTAATATAAATAAATAAAAATAAAACTCAGCCTATAATATGAATTAATCTTCATAAACGTCGATGTTGTTATCGTGTAGAACTGTTGAATATGAAATAACGATAACCTGTTATTTTGCAACCGTTATTTCAAAATAACGATAACGATCAGAACTGTTATTTTAAATAAATAAAATTTATTTAAAATAACGATTTTTCCCATTACTACTTGCTTTGGTCAAAGCAGCATTCTGTGTTCATAGAAATGGCTGAACACATAGTGTTTCCCATGATACAAGAAGAATAGGTATGCTCCTTTGGTATGCTCATCAATTTTCCTAAAGTCGTATTTAGCGTGCATTGGCCCAGTGTCGTCACTATCGGAACATCTGATCGCGTTTAACTCATGTTTGTGTGCGTCTTGTGTTGCTGCATAAAGAAACAACTTTCAAAAACACTAGGATCTATGAATAAAAATAATGGACGAAATGACAATTTGACAGGGTTATAGCTATATATTTTATATATTGCTATTGTGAAAACACTATTACATTATACTTATTGAAGAATATATTTAAAATAATATAAAAATTTTCGTAATTTTTGTTGTGCTGTGCATTATCTGCGTAACAAATAGGATGTCAGTAATATTGCCAATATGTAATATATACCTAATAAATTTATGAGTAATATGGGCATTTTCTAATAATTTGCTCATTAAAATTTATAGTTAGTATTAGAAAACGTATTTTCTCAATTTTATTATTTTTCGTACGGCGTTATTGAAATGCTCCAACTATGTTTAATTACACGATCTTATTGAACACATTATACTATACATTATACACACGTACAAACATCAATATTGTGTAATGGAAGATTTTTGCAATCATTGTATTTCTTTTAATAAATACTTTAAAAGTAATCATTACATTATTTTCATTAATTACTCTACACATCCATTATATTTTACCCATTATATGTAATTAGTAATTGGCAAGCGCCAAATACAAATTACATGTAATTGGTAATTGTAGTTCATCAATTGCAAATTACATGTAATTGGTAATTGGCAGTCACCAATTACAGATTACATGTACTTGGTAATTGGATTTGACCAATTACAAATTACATGTAATTAGTAATTGACGATTGCCAATTACTAATTACCCGTAATTGGTAATTGGTCGTGTAATAATTACAAAATGTAATTGGTAACGCCCAACTCTGGTTCCTTACGAAGTAGGGGGCGTCAACGATGATGCGGAGAGTTCGGTTTTGGAGTGCTTCCAAACCTTTGATATTTGTCTCACTCGCTGTTAACCAGGCCATAGCGCCGTAAGTTAAAAGCGGTCGAAGCGTCGTCTTGTATAAGAGCAACTTGCTCCCTAGGTGAAGGGGACTCCTTCGCCCTATGAATATAATTGAAATTAAATAAATTAACAAAAAATTTTCCTCCGGTTGGATCTTTACAAATCTTACCGCTTGGATGGGAAGTTGCTGAGCATCACCATCTACAATTGCTGCACGGCCACTACAAACCGGCCGACTAGCTCTTGACGCGAAGACGGCTTCGGTAAAGTCCAGCTAGGGAAACTGCTCCCTCGTTTCCTGGATACGGAATTTTGAGATCCTTTGGGGGTTTGGACCCTTTGAGGTTGCCGGAGGCTACTGCGGCGTACGAAGAGATTGGGTCGGTACAATCGGAGGTTGTGACAAGGAAGTCGTTGGCTCGGATGCTCTGGCCGAAGAGGCTTTCCGTTTCACGTAGTTCCATTTCGTCGTAGCTATCTGTGAACTTATTGTTAATAGTTACGGACCGAGAAGCCATGACTTAGCCGGCCTTTTTAATTCGAGAAGTAAATTTAATGACAATTTTTAAGACATTTTCAAAAAATGTAGTTCATTAAATAATATATTAAGCGATCTAACCAACAAAATCGCCGAAAACACGTCGCGTTCGCCGCCGGTCCGTACACGTTGCAAAGATTATTTTAATTACGCTGATATAACGTCACTAAATGTGGAACGTTCGTTTTTTGCATATAAATACATTTTTTCACTGTTGTCTGTGTGCTGTGGAAACATATTTAATGTTGCAGATATTTTACAGGTGTTATTCACTTTATGATTTCACGCATGACTCTTAATACGGTAAGTGTTTGAGCGCGTATTAAAATTTGTTTGTGATCATTTATTTTATGTGTAAGCTTTTATGCGCCGCCACTGGCTGTTGGTGCAAATTGAGCAACTCTTGTTATTACTATAGTTCGGCCATTTTGATATACTGATCGCCCTCGATGTAAAATGAATGTACTTTAATAAAGCTTTACATATACGTAAGAGCTAGTGATGGGAAAACCCGTTCTTTTAAAAGAACAGTTCCAACCGTTCTCGTTATTTTGAAATAACGGTTCCAATATAACAGGTCATCGTTGTTTCGTACTCGACAGTTCTATTTGATTACGCATCATAAAATCAACAAAATATGTCATGCGTACATCGCCTTTGGCGGCCTTTGCTTGATTTGATATATAAATTGTTTTTCCCCGACGTTATACTTTCCCATCACTAGTTCTAACATCTTAGTGATTCCCCGAGTTGTATCATCATTGTATATTGATTGATTGATTGTAATATCATTGTATATTGATGATGTAAATGTATCCTACGCTAGCTTACACACATGGTGTAAAATACATATAACAGAAACATTTAAGTCCGTTTTCATTGTGGACACATCCGTTTGCTACAATCCGTAGCTGATCAATCGAACAACAGCTTTATAGTTAGGAAATAGGAACAATCATCAAATAATCACAATTCATTCATCCGGAAGTTTCCCAGGCAAAATAATCATCATGGAGAAATATTTAATAGGAAAGAAGTCGATGATGTGGAATTTCTTCCTCAACCGCGTACGCTGGAGACCGTCCGAAAGGAACCGTTCTTTGCCCAGCGAGATAACAGTTGCAACCGTTCTGGATCGAGAACGGTTCTAAAATAACAGATAGTTCAATAACGACCCATCACTAGTAAGAGCGTAAGATTAGGACATACGAGGTAGGCGTCATAAGTTCTTCCTCCGACAGGCTTATACAGGTTCAAGCGTCTGTCGAGCTCCGTACGATGCATAGTGTAGTACTTTTTACTAACCAGCCAGACAACGTGACTAGTGCATGAAAATATCCCAGTTAATAAAACCAGTAGCGCGCGATCATTAAATTGTTAGCAAAAGAATCACATTAAACACGTTTAGACGCCGTTTATGGTCATTTATCTCCTTCATATTCTACTGTGTAAAAGTGGGCAAAATGTTTCCGTTTGGTGAAGAAACCTTGAAGATGATGAGCGCTCCAGTCAACCAACTAAAGTAATTACCTCTAACAATTGCAAAGACTGGAGAAATGGTATTAGAAGATCGCTGTTTGAAAGTGGAGGAATTAGCAGTAATGTCTAACCTATTCGAAACAAGTGTTCGCTGATTTCTTCATGACCATTTGCGTATGAATACAATTAGTGTAAGATTAGTACCGCGTCTTCTCTCCGCTCGCCAACGTTAACGTCTAGTCGAATGTGCGCGTTCGTTTCTTTAAGCATCTGGGGAGGACAACCAAATTTATTATACCTATTTTACCAAGTTTAATTTTTCTATATTAGGCCGAAAATTTATGGCGCCTACTTCGTATTTGCAATAAGTAATATAATAGTCGATAACATAACCAATAAAATTATTTTCATTGATTATTATAAATATATTTTTACACCAAGCATGAAAATTAATATTTGTATGAAAATTGGTAACGTCGTAGTAGGTAACTGTAATAAATTTACCCGCCCAATTTTTACTTGTTTTTATTATTCTTGTTATTTTTTATAGTGTAATTCTTATAGCGCAATGTTACTATTCTTGTACAGTCGTTTCAAATAGTTGTACTACTATTGGCGGAAATTAAACGACGCTAGAATGGCTAGAATCGTGTAAATCGGACTGATGCTGTCGCTCCTAATTTTGAGGGAGAGAATAATAGTGATTTTAATATTTCGATATTTCGCAAAGATATCTATAATTGAAAGGTATCTTAAACTTTGTCTTGTACGTTTTTGATTAAATTTGCTATATTATAGTTCCCCTTTAATGTACTAATAAATTCTATAGTAGGATATTAATTTAAAAACAGAGAGATATAAAAATAGAATTATCTAATAGATGGCGCTGATCTTGAATACAAGAGAGTGTGGTTATAAAATAACATTGACAACTTATGACAACTGTCACTTTTTAATTAACCCACATGTAATAGACTGATGTGTAAAATGTTTCTGCTGTCGAATTTTTATGAAATTTTATACTAATACAATTCAAATATTAAGGATTTACATTGTACCAATCCATATGCCACTTTTCAAACGAATGAAAGTATTAGTAAATTTGTACAGTAAATATTTTAGAAATTGTAAAACATCTTTATGTTTCTATAGGTAATATTAACTTTTTCTATACCTATGCCGTAGCATAAAAAGACATACCTGGTGTTTTACAGTTCTTTTAGTGTTATATCATCTCATAAAGTTGAAAAAGATGAATATTAAATCAACCACAGTTTTAAAAAGTGTAAATAACATAATTAAATCTGATGAAGATAAAAGGGAATATAGAGGACTTATTTTATCTAACAATATGAAAATACTTCTTGTTAGCGATCCTATTACAGATAAGTCAGCAGCAGCAATGCAAGTCAATGTTGGTTAGTTTATTTTCAGTTGTTAAATACGGCTATTTTATTATTATTTTCAGGTTACATGAGTGACCCGGATAATATACCTGGATTAGCTCATTTCTGCGAGCATATGTTATTCCTTGGTACCAAGAAATATCCTGATGAAAATGGTTACAATAAATTTTTAAGTGAACATGGTGGAAGTAGTAATGCTTCTACAACAACTGACCATACAAATTACTATTTTGATGTTGCTCCTAATCATTTAAAGGAAGCATTAGATAGGTATTTAAATGTTTGTGAGTGTCTTATTCCAGCAATTAATAATATGAAATTATTTAGATTTTCCCAATTTTTTAAATCCCCTTTGTTTACTGAAAGTGCAACAACTAGAGAACTCAATGCAGTTCATTCTGAACATGAAAAACCTAAGTAGTGATGTATGGAGAATGGATCAATTAGATAAGCATACTGCTAATGCTAACCATCCTTATCATAAATTTGGCACTGGTATATAGCAAAATATATTTTGGATTTCCAATACACTGTACACTGTACTTCTTTTCAGGAAATAAGTACACATTGGATGTATCTCAGAAAGAAAATGGAATTAATGTACGTGAGGCTTTACTCAAGTTTCATAGCACTTGGTATTCCTCCAATATTATGTCCTTGGCAGTATTAGGGAAAGGTATATATATTTGACTTCAATGTGTAATGGATATGATATTTGTTGACCTAGAATTCCTAGAAATGTTAAGGCACAGTAATGTTTGCAGATATTTAATCTCTGCAGATACTTACGTTGAGCACACTTCATTTCAAGAAATGACAGCAGTCTTTTAGGAATATAATTTTGGTTCCACAGATATTGTATCCACTTCATCAATAATATTTTTACAGAAAATTTAGATGAATTAGAGAATATTGTGGTCGAATTATTTTCTGAAGTAGAAAATAAAAATGTTGAAGCACCAAGATGGGACAATTATCCTTTTGAAGAAGAACAATTAAAGACTTGTACATATATGGTCCCAATAAAGGACTTACGAAATCTTCATGTAATATTTCCATCACCAGATTTGTTGGAATATTATAAGTCACAGGTACATATAACACTTTACTATTTAGGGTGTTTCTTTACAAAATGGTAAATATTTTCTACATTTAACAAAATTACATAGACATTGTTTCCTGTTTCCATTTGTTTCATCTGAAGGACAAAATCCCAATTGACCATCTCCATAGTCAAACGTAATTTCTTCATCTACTTTTATATCTCTCTTTGCAAACACACAAAGTTTTGGCATAATTGAATTAACTCTAACTGGAATTATTTCAGAATTTGGATCACAACTGTGATTTATATACCTTCCTATGTTACCAAAAACTGATGGATCAATATAAGTTTTTATTACATTTGTTCCAAATGTTTCATTTACAGAAAATATATAGTTCATTAAATTCTTCTTTTCTTGATTTCTAAATCGATCACCTGCTTCACGACTTGATAAAATTTCACCTGCATATTCACAAATAAAATTACCATTTTTTATATATGCATCAGTAAACAAGCCTGAACCTTTGCCTTTTTTAATCGCCTATCCTGTTCATCAAAGTTTGCAATTTTCAAATTTTTCTGGGACCATATTGTACTAATCGGTTTCCACAAAAATTTGAACAGAGACAATTCTGATTGCACTCATATATTGGTAAATCTCGTTTAAGTAGTGTGTAATTATCTTGTATACTTTCGACAGTATCTTCTGTTGAAAACAGATTGTAATCATAATTTAGTGATTTGTGCAGGCAAGCACATTCAGCTTCAACTCTACATAAAGTCGTACATTTGCAACCTGTCGCAATATCTTCAAATTGTGATTTTGTTGCTTTTGTTGGAATACTTTCGGGTGTGTATACTAACGGCATGTCACTTTGGATGTGCTCGTACTCATCACAAAACTCCATTGCTCCTTCTTTGTATTAAGGAAGTGGTAATTGATTATTGTAAACTGATAGCTGTCTGTACATGTTTTGTAATTGATAGAAATTTTGGTAACAATAATAAAATATCAGTCTGTATATGAATTGATGCGCAAAATTTTTAGGTTATACCATTGCACATTATATTGACATCCAATGTACAGTGGCGGACTTTTGTCTCCGGACAAAAGACATTGGTATATCCTTTCTCTGTGCTAAGCCTGGCGCTTGTTCAAATCTAGTGTGGGCGCGCTTTGTGAGAGTGGGTGCATTGGTTTTATACATCAAAGTTCAATTATTCAATGACAACTTATCATTTACACTACTTAATGATGACACGTCATCCACCTTTTTAATAAACTCTTGTAATGAGCCTAGATAACTTAACCTCATAGGATTAGGATAGATAGGTAGCTATTGTAGTTAATTTTGTTAGCAAGTAAAGTTAACGAGGTTTTCGTATATTAATTTTGAACGCGACAAACTTTATAAATTTTTTGAGTACTTTCAATAATTTGTCGCACATAATATATCGCAAACAAAGTTTCTGGTTCAATATATTATATATTAATGTATAATACAAATTTATACTATTTTCCACTAAGCTTTCTAGCTTGTATATATATATATATGTATATGTATATATATATATATATATGTATATATATATATATATATATAATAAGTAGAAATGATTAGAAATTATTAGAAAACTACCTCCCACCATTCGCAGACGCGTTTCGCGGTTTACCGCTCGTCAGTGCGACTTGTGAGATGTAGTTTTCATTCTCGACTTAACGTCTATATATAGGAACATATATGATGCTTGTACATATGAGCAATTCAATTAAGGAATTGCCCAATATGTGACATATATATATATATATATATATATATATATAGTATGCTTGATGTTTGTACATATGAGAAACTCAATTAAGGAATTCCCAATATGTATCAAACGTGCGTATTTTTGCAGTTTCTACTCTACACGAGTGTACAACTATTTTTCGTACATCCTCACGCAGAGCTGCTGTTACGCTTGATCGGGTAATCCACCCTGGAAAATGTGATATGTAATATGATTGGAAAACTACCTCCCACCATTTGCAGACGCGTTTCGCGGTTTACCGCTCATCAGTGCAACTTTTGTGAGAAGTAGTTTCCATTATCGACTTACGTCTATAAATAGTAGTATGCTTGATGTTTGTACATATGAGAAACTCAATTAAGGAATTCCCCAATATGTAGTTTTCCAATCATATTACATATCACATTTTCCAGGGTGGATTACCCGATCAAGCGTAACAGCAGCTCTGCGTGAGGATGTACGAAAAATAGTTGTACACTCGTGTAGAGTAGAAACTGCAAAAATGCGCACGTTTGATACATATTGGGGAATTCCTTAATTGAGTTTCTCATATGTACTATTGCGGCAACAAAAATCGGGACAAGTCTTATAGGCTATTTTGACTGTTTTTTAGCTGTGTAAACCAGTCGTTTGTCATGTTCACGTCAATCATCTTGTCTAATGTCAAAAAAGTTTACCCACGAACGCAAGAAAATTCTGTTAAATGCATTTATTTGAAATAAAAATCTTGGAAACAAATCTTCTTTTAATGGAAACAATAAATTAATCTAGTATTTTTAGTTATTTTTTACCACGGTATCAAATGGATTATTCCTTAAAAACTGAATAAGATTTTCTTCTTCCATGAAATTCCGCACTAATTTACGACCAGAACCACTTTGCCTTTCTACAGTTCCCTGTTGTAGTCATTTATTTTTTTAATGTTGTGTGTGCTTTTGGGCACTCCAAATCTATTACCTAGTCTTCTTATGGACCATCCTTCCCCAAGTAATGTAATTATTTCCATTTTTCCAGTAGCACTTAAATGCGGCATAATGACATATGTCAATAATGATTTCAAAATTACATAACTTTTGACAGGGCAAAAGCCAGATTTAAACTACATTATTTTAAGTGTCCCATTTTTTGTTGCCGCAATAGTACAAACATCAAGCATACTACTATGTATAGACGTAAGTCGATAATGGAAACTACTGCTCACAAAAGTTGCACTGATGAGCGGTAAACCGCGAAACGCGTCTGCAAATGGTGGGAGGTAGTTTTCCAATCATATTACATATATATATATATATATATATATATATATATATATATATATATATATATATATATATATATACAATCTTCTGCTTTTAAACGTAACTTTGTCAAACTCAGGAATTTCATTATTCTGCTTACTAGATTTTTCTCTGTTGTCTGTATGTTTTTTCTTAACCAGAAAAGAATATAATGAATGCCACAAAAGTCAATATCCTAAGCTATTGAGTATTTGCAGAATACCATACCTTTTGAATTTTAAACAAGTGTCGTATTCCAAATATAACACTCCACACTAGACTTTAACCAATATAGATATAGATAGAAAAATTTTATGAAATTAGAAAAATTAAAACCTGTAAAACATAAAACCAATACTCGAAAAAAATGAAACTAGACTATATATACAGTACTGGATAAGTACGCACCTCGAATATTTATACAATTACGTGAATAACTTCGTAGTTTTTACGGATATAATAATTATGTATTTGCACAAAAACAAGATTTCTTAGTTTACGTTTAAACTCAATGAGAAAGAATTCCAAAAGCACGAAACCTCGTACATTAGTCAAGCCCGTTACGTCAGTTGTCATATTTTCCTCGGACAAAATAAAGTACGTACTAGAGTTTTCATTTAGTTTCAGCAATAATGACATTTAGGCAACTTTCTAGTGCGGTTGGACATAAAACAATCTATACAAATACACGTATTAATAAAGTTTTAGTAAGCCATCAGTGCTCTTAGAAGCAAGATTGCGAATAACATGTAAACGAAACAAATTTCCGTGCAAATTAGAGAATTAATAGTTAACGACCGGCAAAAGGGGCTCTCCAATAGGAAAATCGGTGAAAACTACAATGCTAGTGAAGCAGCGTTCAGAAAGATTACAAAAAATTTGTAGAACTTGGCACAGTAGCCGATAAGATCGGTCGTGTGTATGCACACTTGCAAGGGGAACACCAGACGACTTCGTTTTCGATTTTGACGGAACTTAGATATATTATACAAGGACCTCTTCCGAGTATCTGGTTAACGGCTTAAATCGCACTTCGCCCTGGTTCGGCTGGTTCTCTAGAAGATATACCTGTGACTTCCCTGCTAGGCGGACCGCCTCAAATTTGTGAACCGCCGAAACTGGCCGCTAGCCGCTGTATAGTATATACACTAAGAGACCGTACGCGTCCATTATAAGATTTAACAGAAAGACATAACAAAAACTCCTGAAGTCCGCGTGGGAAAGAGCCCGCGCCAGCCAAAACCTCTGCGTTCAGATGGTCGTCGATCCCCAAGATCGACCTCTTCCCAAAAAGGAGGTCCGTCGCCTTGCAGATGTCATCGATCTGGACTAAGGCAATTCCCGCAGGTCCCTCGACGACCATCATCGTCCTCTAAACGACTGATTAACGGCTATTTTTCAGTCTGAAATTCTCGTATGTGTTACAGGTGAAAAGTCATCTTCCCCAGTTAGCTCTTCGCTAACCAACCTCATCTCTCCCCAGGCTGCGTGATCGAAGCAGCCTACACCTGAAGATAAAAGGGCGTAAGGAATCCCCCACCGGCCCTAGTATTGACATGAAGTTCCTAGCACATAACAAAATTTAACAATGATTAAAATGTCTGTAGTATAAGCGGACCGTGCCCAGTAAGAAGATGGCGAAGATATTGAAAAACATATTCTGTAAAATAAAACGTACCAACACGTATTGTCGTATATACAGCAGGTCGTAAAGTATGGAATAAAATTCATAAAATCGAAGATAGTTTTTTTTTATGAAAATGCTCGAACAGGTATAGTAATTTTTTGCAATAGGCACTTTTTTTTTTAAATTGCAGCCTGTACTTTTTCTTTCATTTGATAGAATAGTCCATTCCCTATTCAATAATTACAAACAGAATTTTATTTTACAATAAAAAATTTCAAAGTAGAGAATAGTAATAAATACATAATTATAGCAGATGTTCAAAATGTTCTCCATTTACAAGGTGTCCAAGGTGATTAATGAATTCTTGTTGTACATTTCGAATTACATCGGGCGTAATTAATCAAACCTCCCGACGAATTCGCTCCTTTAGTTATAGTTATTATATTATATATATATTATAGTTATAGTGTTAGGCTTATTTACATAAACCTTACTTTTTAAATAACCTCATAAAAAGATCTAGTGGGTTTATATTTGGCGATCTAGCCATTCTATGGAATCCACGCCTGCCGATTCATCTATTTCCGAAAATGTCGTTCAAATATACTCGAATAGGAAGGGCGTAATGAGGAGGGACACCATCATGGCGATACTAAATGGTGTTATTTGGTAGATCTGGATCATCCTGGTTTAAAAATAGCACCCGTAATGACGGAACTAATTCAAACTGGAGAAAATCTAGATATTGATCTCGATTCAGCGGTTGTTTAAAGAAGAAGAGTTCCAAAACTTCATCATCTTTTGTGGATGCTGAGTATGCAATATCAATAACGCCAATTTTGTCTACTAACTGAACCATGCATACTAAAACTAGCCTCGTCTGAGGAAATGATTCGTTGTACAAACGTAGGGTCATCTTGATACAATTTCATTACTTGTTCCCAAAACTATATTCTGCGGTCAAAATCGTCCTCCCCTAGTTCCTCTAATAATTTCATTTTACAAGGATGATATTTTGCCGTATGAAATGTTCTTGGGATTGTTTTGCTTATGTTATAATTTAATTCGATTTCTCAATTTGATATATTTGGATTTTCGTCTGCAGTCAAAAAAACATTCAGTTGTCCTTCGTCTCCAATTGAAGGGCGGCCTCTTCGAACACGATCTGTAACATGCCCCAACTCTTCAAACTTTTGTACAATTTTACATACTTTACGGGTAGGTCAACAAACAACATTATCGATTTTGGAGGACCGAAATTTCACGAGTGATCCATCAGCAATCTATGCATTCATCACGAATGACTGTGGTGCGGATTTGATTTGGTGGAATCATTTTCCTGTATTTCTTTGAGAATGCAGCGGATAATACGGTTACCGTTGATGGTCTTTATTATCGCAACATGTCAACCAATTTTTTATGGCCTGTATTGAATGAAATTGCTCTTGATGACATTTGGTTTCAAGACGGTGCAATCTCCCACACTGCTGCCGAAACTATGCAGACGAGGTTATCTGGGGTATTATCTCGTGACGGGAAGAAGTTACTTGGCCACCAAGATCGTGTGATCTGACATTATTGGACTTTGGGTCTTTTTGAGGAGAAAAGTGTTTGCAAACAATCCACAAATAATTCCGGAGCTCAAAACGGAAATTCAACTACTTATTGACGAAATCCATCCCCGATTATACCAAAATGTGATTGAAAATTTTGTGAAGCGTGGTCGTGTACCAACAAAGTCGAGGCGAGTATTTGTCAAATTTTGTGGTTTCACACCTCACCCTCATATCTGTATTTTATATTTAAATAGAAACATCTGCAAAATTCAACTGGAATATGTGTTTCATTAAAAAAATAAAATTAAAGTAGGTTTTGAGACACCCTTTTCTTTTGTCTTCGTCACTGTTTTTATTTTAGTTTTATTTCAGCTTCCTCCAGGCTTAAGCATGTCCTGTTTTACATGATTTATTTTTAATGCCGTATCGATCACTTCATTGATTCACATGTCAAAACCAGTTTTTTCACACTTAATCTTACATTTTGCATTAATTTACGGATACTAAATACAAATTTAAGGTCCTATGTTTTTCTTTATTTTTTTAATTAATTGCACGAGGAACTAGTCGACGCCACTTCAGTACTAAACATCAATTGTCAATTTTTTTATTGCAATGTATAAATAATGTATAAGAGCAATAATAAATACAACTAATATTTTAAAAATAATAACGTGAGACATTTCAATTAATTTATAAATTAGTTTCATCGATATGTCCCCCTTAGCCCGTATTACAGATTCGCAATTTCTGGGCATTCTGCTAACTAACTTTTCTAAATACTAGCAAATTTACTGCCATGTTTCCTCTAAATAAGCCCACAATTGCTGAGCATTTTTCGGCTGTCTTTCTTTAGCTTTTCGGTAAAGTTGATTTCACCAAAGCTCAATAGCCCACAGGGCAGGACTCTGAGGAGGTCGACCATTATCATTATCTCACCTGCTGCTTCTTTCTTCTTTGGAAAGTGTTTGCGTACCCTAGCTGTGTGGTCGTTGTCGAATTGAAAAATTATCGATTGACCTCATAATATGACTTCCAGATGGCAAAGCGTTAGTTTTTACAATATCTAAATACTGTTCTTTCCGAATTATTTCGGTTGTTTTCACCAAATCGCCCGTTCTTATACCACCGAAGCAACCCCAAACCACCACGTTTCTACCCCATGTTCCACGGAAGGTGTTAAGCAAGCTTCATTAACCCCTTGCACTACGCCGAAATTCACCATCAGCCGTGCCAAACTCGGGCGCCTGAGTGGTCCCGAAAAGAGTCGAAGCGGCGAAGCCTGAGTGTCGGAACTTTGAACACGATATCTTACGACTGACAATGAGCGCGAGATAGGCGTGCTCGTTTTGACTTCACGCGATGGTGCTCTTGTAAAATTCAAACAAATTTAAATCAAAAACTTTTAAAAGGTATTTTTATTGTTACATATGATACAACTATTTCTATATAAATAATAATAATATGATGAATTAATAGCAGAACACAAATAAGTTGAAGCGAATCTGCGGCAGTAATATTTAAATTGAAATAAATTTGCAGATTGTCATAATCACCAGACCTGAAACTGGAAAAGACAATATAAATAAACAATTAAATATCAACAAACTGTTTTATTGAAAAATACTCACAACTTAATATGTATCCTAAGTAGCGCGTAAACTGCATTGGGACACAAGATATAAAATACCCATTCATATAAAGAAAAGAAAAGAAGAGATAAGACCTCATTCAGGCGTTCCCGGTGGCCCGAGATTAAGACCACGAGCACGGCTCGTGATATTCATGTTTATTCCGAAATGTCGATTACGAGCCTGACTCGTTATATTCATGTTTGTCGTGAAATTGAACAACGAGCCTGACTCGTGATATTCAAGTTTGGCCTAAAATTTTCATCACGAGTCAGACTCGTGAAAATAGTGCAAGGGGTTAAGGTGTTCACCCGGTTCATGGCGAACGAAAACTGCATTAGTACCAAATAGTTTGAATTTCGACTCGTCGGTTCATACTACATCATCTACTGTCTAGTTTGCATGTTCTCTTATGCCAATATTTAATGTTTATTGTAGTATAACAAATGTTACCAGAGTTAAATATTTTATAAAAGTATCATTTAATGTATAAAAAGAATTTTGTTAACATTTTAACACACATTTCCTACAACAATTATGCATTACAAGTATTCACATACATAAATTTAATGGAAATAGCCAAGGATATATGGATTCATGGACAACGGAGAAATAAAACAGTGTCGTCTTGGTTTAAAAAAAAAAAAAAGAAAATAAAAGTTTCTTTGGTGAACGACAATTAATCTGAAATATATTTCCAAAAGATAAAAAGTTGTTGAAGGGTTGAAAAGAAGCAAACCACATCAAAAAAGAAGTTGTTGTTTACAAACGGCGAACAGACCAAAGAAAAATAAATACAATAAAAGGAAAAGACCAAAGAAAAGAAGTGAAGAAAGAATTCAAGAAATTTTTTCCAATATTTTATTTAATTTTCACATAAATTTAAAACTTGCACACTGATTTCGAGCTAAAAATATTTGCAGGGATAACGATAAAAATGGTTTGCAGTGCAGTCTAAACATTATCTAAATACACCACCATAGTATTTGACGCACCCTCGTTATTATACCATCCCATCTGTTAACCTCATTGTAAAGCAATAAACCGATTTAAATCTAATATCTTTTGTAATACTTAGAATTTATAAGAACTACTTATTGATAATGTTTTCATATACTTTTATTTAGAATAGGGATTAACAGTTTTAGTGTACACTTTACTGTTATTCATGTTTCGAAGAAATTCGTACTTGTTCGAAACTTTGTGACGGTACTGTGTAGTATCAAATTTTCTACGTACTGAAATCTTAACATGTAACACATTCACTATGGCGGTACTATTGGTAGCAACAGTCACGACTACATTCGTGTTGCCATGTTGAAATCAACACCTGCCTGCTGAAATCAACAAGCAAATTTTGCTTGTTGGTCACCCTGGTAGTATCATTAGTAATCTAAAATTTTGGTAATAATAATTGTTAAATATTTCCAGTTGGACAGCACACGTAGATAGTTTGTGAATATTTTATGTTGGTGTTTACTTTGAAATTACTGTGTGCGTACACGAGATCTGACAAGAAAATAACGACTGATTTTTAAATAAATTTCCTTAATTGCAGTTGCAATTGCACAATATAAGATGTTGACTTGTATACTCTCCTCCACCTACATCGACATTTTTAATAGCGTAATGTTGTTGAGTGTATGTTCTATATTTAAGTTTTTGAGTTAGAATATAAAGAGGGAAGAAACTACGTTGGTGATGATCCACGACTTGGCTGTCCATCCACGTTAAAAACAGATGCCACCATTTAAGAAGTCGACGAAATTATTAGTATAGCCGAATTTTTTATTACATGAATTTTACATGACATTTTTATCGTAAGAAAAAATTGCATAACAGTTATGCCAAGACTTCTTTCACCAGAACAAAAGAAAACACAAACGAACATTTGTGTCGATATTTTGTAGAACATGACACAAACTTCTTATCTGACGTAGTAACGTGCGACGAAGCAACGGTAAGGTTAAAAGATGTTAGTCTCGTTGCTAAAGAAACACGTATTACTAAATTGCCGATGTGATATGACAACAGTCTGTGTTGTGGGTCGATACATTAACCAGTAAATTACCAAATTGATTACCGTAATTTACTGTGAAATGACGACGGGCTATACATTCTAAGAAAAAGGATATACGGCGATTCCTAAAGTAAGTTCCGTTTCCGCCTATTGAGCAGAGGTGCGATCGTAGCAGTGGGGTGCAGTCCGGTGAAATGTGAATCTGGCAGTGCTAGGAGAGAATCGTTCGGACATTCTTTCGTGCTATTTTGTTCATTTAAAATGGCTGCTGGAATTGAAAAGCCCACCGACTGTGAACTGCATGCAGTTATCCGATCTCTGTATGCAAGAAACATGAAGGCTACCGAGCTTCATCGTGAAATTTGTTGTGTTTATGGTGAAAACGTCATGAGTGACGGTATGGTTAGAAGATGGTGTCATATGCTTCGAGAAAGATGTACTACTTTCCATGATGAAGAACGGAGTGGAGGACCAACTGTTGTGACGGACGAACTTTTGGGTAATGTCGAAGAAGAAATTCGTGAAAATCGGCCATTCACAATCACAGAACTGAGCGCCTTTTCCCTCAAGTTTCACATACTGTTTTGTACGAGGTTCACAGGCGGCAAAGTTCTATAGAGAAGGCATTAAAGAACTGGTTCGTAGCTATGGCAAATGTCTTAATCTTAATGGCAACTATTTATAACAATAGCTGAAAGTAGTAGATTGAACTCGTAAAAACCTCTTCACGTATTCATTGTTTTTTTAATAACAAAACGGGACTACCTTTACGAATCGCCCTGGTATATGCGTTCGAGGAATACCTTTATAACAGATATTGTAAAAGTGCAAATAACACGTGTGTTGAAAGATATAATGAAAAAAATTGTGTTGTATTATATGTATCGTAATCTGATACCTAGCATACATGTTTATTAGCACTAACATTCGAACTGTTTCGTTATAACCAGGTCAATTAAAGTTCTCGACTCCTCCGCCATACGGGTGTGTGTATCCACTATCTGTTTCATTTGATTTGCCGCAATTGTTGCAAGTGTGTTTTAATCTCTTGCATATGTGTATCTTCACAACATGTTAATATTGAGATTAACCACGATATTTTGCACGTCTTTACCACTAATTAAACTCCGCGTGCATAGCACCAGGACTATGATAGACGTACAGTGTATGATCCTAGAGATATTGATACTTAATAATAATAATAAATCAACACTGCGAGCCTAGTAAGCCAGTGGTTTATGGATACTTAATAACCATACATTTTGAATTATGAAGTTAATATTACTTTTTAAATACATTTTTTAAATACATACATTGAGTCCAGTCCTGGAATGTTTGACGGTGTGAGTGTTGTCGGTCTGCTCCGTGTTTATACCCAAGTTTTTGGGAGGATTGTAATCTTTTAATTGGTAACACACTGAAAAATATAAAAACTAACAATAAGTGAAAGTGTTTATCTGGGAATCAAAATAACAGGTAAAATTGAACAATTTTATTCCAATATCATTGATAAAAGCCAGACTTCCAACGGGTCGACCGGAGCTCGGCTTTTTGCGCGATGATAAGAAAAGAAAACAGAAAAATACATATCCGTAGAGAACAGGGGCGGAATGGGAAATTATATATATATCATGGATACGGAGGAATACAACTCAGAAGATGAGAAGAGAAAAGGAAAAAGAAAAGAGGATGAAGAGAACAGCGAAAATATTTTCAAGAAAAGTAAAAAATAATAAGATCGCCTATGAATTCCCAGAAAAAGCTAGAAGAAAAAATTGGAGTAATGATGAAGATGATTGAGGAAATGGGAGCGAGGATGAACAATTTATCAATAGAAATAAAAGAGATGCGGGAAGAACAGAGAGAATATAGAAAAGAAATGTCAGAGGTAAGAAAAGAAAATGTGGAACCCAAAAGGGAAAATAAATTCATTAAGGGGGTAGTAATGGAGATGGAAGACAGATTAGAACGAGTAGAGAATGGGAAAAGACGAAATAATGTAGTGATTCAGGGTCGAAAAATAGATACAGAAGATAGGGAAAAACTAAAAACACAATGGAAAATCTCATAGATAAAGAGTTACAGATAAGAGTACAGATAAAACAAGCCATAAAACTAGGTGAAAAAACCTGTCTAGTTCAATTAGACAGGACAGAGGATAAGGTAGAGATAATGAAAAACAAGAAGAAATTAAGAACAAAATTAGGAGAAAGGATTTTTATTAACGATGATCTGTCTAAACGGAATAGGAAGATACAGGAACAGATTAGATTCAGAGTTAAAACCGAGAGGGAAAACGGAAAACAAACAAAAATTGGTGTTCGGAAAGTGTACATCGTAAATGAAGAATGGAGATGGGACAGGGAGAAGATACAGATACAGAGATCAAAAACTCGAAGACGTGAACGAGCAAGGAAAAGGGAAGACGTACCTGGCAATGAAAACGGATACGGAACAAAACACGAACGCGACTTGACAAAATAGAAATAAGCAAACGCAAAAAGATAAAGAAATAATAAAACTGGGTACATGGAATATTACGAGTGTATATGGAAAAGAGGTGGAAATGGTAGAGGAAATGAAGAGATACAAAATTGATATATTGGGAATTAGTGAAACCAAGAAGGTGGGAGAGGGAACTACGACACTTGATAGCAACTATAAGATGTACTTTTCTGGAGTGAAGGTTGGAGAAAGAGCAAAGGAGGGGTGGGGATTATAGTTAGTAAAAGGATGGGTCATTAGGTCATAAAGATCCAGCCGATAAATCCTAGACTAATTGCAATAAGTTTAAAATTGGAAGAGGTGGTAAGCATCCTGCAGGTGTATGGGCCCAGTTGAAGGTACGGAAGAGCAGAAAACCTCGGAATTTTATGAAACCCTACAGAGGATATTGGATGAGTTGCGGAAAGATAGTATGAAGGTAATTATTATGGGTGACTGGAATAGTAGAAAGGGTAATGATACAAATAAGGGACTGGGCTGTTTTGGAGCATTTGGAGAAGAAAAGTTAAACAGAAATGGTTGGAAAATGATTGATTTTTACATACATAATGATCTCCTAATAGGGAACGGTTTCTGGGACCAACCACTGGGAGAGAGACCACCTTTGTCGCGGAGGAGAGAAACGCGAGGAGTATAGTAGACTACATAGTCTACACCCAGAGTATGAAAACCAATATACGAAACATAAAGACACAAAAGGAAGCTGAAATGGGAACTCAACACAGATTGCTAACGGCAGAACTCCAAGAACAAATTAACACAGAACAACAAATAGCCGAGTATTATAAAATAGCAATCAGCAAATTAAGAAACGAGAAGAAAAGAGCAGAATACCAACAGAAAACGAACGATTTACTAGAGAGACATGACAAGGAAGGAATGACACTGGAAGAGACGTGGAGAATTTTCAAGGAAACTATTTATAATTCTGCAATAGAAGTATATGGTCAGTTCAGATACAGGAAAAAACAGAAAAGAACAAGATGGTGGACTAAGGAAATACAAAAGGAAGTCAAAAAGAAAAAGATGCGTGGAAATAGGTTTTAACAAGGGAACAGCAATACAAAGAACAATATGTTAAAATAAGAAACGAAGTTAAGAAGAGAATTAAAGAAGCGAAGAAGAAAAGCTAGGAAGATTTTGGAAATGATATAAATAAGGAATATAAAACAAATAATAGGAAATTTTGGAACCTAATAAGATCAAGAATGGAAAGAAAAAGAAAGAAATAAAACCAATTAGGAATACCATGAATGAATTAAAAACAAAAACAGAAGATATACTTGAAATACGGAAAAAATTCTTCACGAAAAAATTCACAGATGTAGGAGATCATACAGATATATTGCCAGAAGTAGGAACACGGAATGCACATAACGAAGAACTTGAAGAGATATATATGGAAGAAGTAGAAAAAGCCCTGAATAGAATAAAAACAGGAAAAGTCTGCGGTGCGGATAATATAGAACCGGAAATGGTAAAATGGCTCGGACAGGTGGGAAAGGAGTGGATCCTTGATATCTTTTGTAAGGCATAGCGAACGAACACAATTCCTGCGGATTGGGAAAACAACCTCATCACTCCCATATATAAGAAAAGCGATCAAAGTCTGTGCGAAAACTATAGGGCAATATGCCTATCGACAGTATGTTTTATGCCAAAATAATAGCGGAACGAATTACACATTTAATAGGAGACAAACTGGGAGAAGAACAAGCAGCCTATAGAAAAGGGAAACAAACGAACGATAATATCCACATAATTAGAAACATCATAGAACGCCAAATTGAGACAGGGGAGGAAATTTACTTCAATTTCATAGACTTGCGAGCAGCCTTCGATACAGTAGATAGAGGGAGTATAGATATCTGTCTAGAGAAACTAGAGGTTCCAAGAAAAATGCGCCAAATAATCAATAGTCTATACGGTGAGGTTAGGGGGATAGTACAAGTGAATGGAAAAAGATCAACAGATTTTGAAATGCAAGTGGGAATAAAACAAGGAGACAGCTTAAGTCCATTAATATTCATTATAGTAATGGACAGAATCCTGCAAAATACGAGGAAACGCACCGAAACTGTGAAGACACTGATAGGATATAACAGACTGGAACCTATAGCTGTACTGTACGCCGATGATCTGGCACTAATAGCTAACAGTTATGTGAAAATGGAAAAACTAACAAAAAGATGGGCAGAAGAAATAGAAAAGATGAAGATGGAAATAAATGTAGAAAAAAGCAAACTAATGGTGATAAATAATAAAGAACCAACCAGTAATCTAATAATTAAAATAAACGGTAAACAAGAATAAATTGTCGATGCATAGGAATATTTAGGTACTATATCGAAGGATGGAAAAATTGATCTAGACATAGCAAATAGAGGACGGAAAGCCACAAACATATACTACGCTCTGCATCAAAGCATCTTTGGAAAAAAGAAATAGAACCCAAGATCAAACAGATAGTATACAATGCAGTAGTAGCCCCCACAATAATGTACGCAAGTGAGTCCTGGACAATACAGCAAAAACACGAAAGCAAAATAACAGCTATGGAAATGAAATTTTTGAGAAAAATCGTGGGGAAAACAAAAATGGACAGAATAGAAAACGAACAGATAAGGAATATCAAATCAAATCAAGAAGATATACTAAAAAGAATTGAAAAATGTCAACTGAATTGGTACGGCCACATAATTATAATGGAACAAAAGAGTTTAACAAAGAAAATAATAGAAGCCAAAAACAACAGGAGAAGAAAAAAGGGAAGACCAAGGAAAAAATGGATTGATAGAGTAAACGAATTAGGACGAAAGCGAGGGAAGACCAGAGCAGAAATGAGGAAAATGAGTACAGACCGGACACGATGGAAAGAATGGATTCAATCGTCGTAGGATCCAGAAATAATCCGACGCTGAAAGGCATAAGGATTGGCGAAGAAGAAGAAGAAGAAGAAGAAGAAGAAGAAGAAGAAGAAGAAGAAGAAATACATACATACATGTCATGCTTTTATTTTTGTCCTTTTATTGTTTTCGTTTAATAAACCTTATAAGTAACTGAAGTTTTTCCTTGTTGTAGTGGCTTTATTAAACCTACGAAATAGGGCGATAAATTACCATGGTAATTTATTTCCAAAACGGGAAATTACGAATAAATATCTTGGTAAATTCTCAGAGTAATTGACCGCAGTAATTTATAACAATTATGAACGACAGTAATTTTACATCATTGATTACAGTCCTTGTGATCATTATCAAGTAAAACACTTTTATACTTAACTACTTCACTATTAACACAATACACAATCCGACTGATTGCGTTGCGAGGAAGAGCCGTATGGCCGGGTTACATGTGAACACGTCATCCACGCTTTCATCAAACGTACTTCATCACCTATAATCCATATTTGTGTTCCAATACTCGAGGTTTTTTTAACATCTCACTTTTAAAAACGTGATGATGATGAAAAGTGAATATGAATGGATAAGTGAAAGCGATGCCTTAGCAATAACTTGTGCAAATGTACGGGTATATGAAGCGCGTAACTTTTTCAAACCGATTTTGCTCAAAAAACGGCTGGGTGTTGGTGGCCAAAAGGAGGGGTCTATAGATTACTGACGTCGAGTACTTTCTTATCGCAAAAGGTCTTTGAAATCCGTGACCCACACGTCGTGCCCTCCCCTTGTTAGAATAATCTTGTATCTAATTATTGATGTTGTTCAAGCTGTAATAATGTACAACATTTATTGTATAGTTCCGTAAGTTTTTCTTTTAACACGTTTCGTTTAACTCCTATTACGTGTGAGTGTTCTTTGAGACCTCACGATAAAACCCTCCGAGCCTTTATCCAATTTGGACTTTATTTTGGAGATATTAAGTTCCGAAGAATGAAGTGCGCAAATCACAAGAGTAAGTACTGAATCGCGTGAACAGAGTTGCACAGGTCGCGATGGCCGAACGAACAAGATGACGTACTGGAACGGTGGAGGTTCTGGTTTCGATTCTTATCGACTTCAATAATTCTTTCTTTTTTTCTCATTGGAAACATCACTGGTATAGAATTCAATAATTAAAAGCAATCTAAAACCATTTGTGTTACGTTTCATAAACTTTCATTTAAGGATAGAAAGGCAAAATAAGATAGTTTTGGATACGACCATTAAACCATACGTGAAAGATGATAATTTCCTCCTTATCATTGATTCATGGGGAGGTCAAGTAGATACAACGCTTTACGATGAAGTGTTTTCCAACGACAATGGGGAAGTAATTTGCACGATAAAAGTAATCTCGCCGAAGTGTACACCTCTCTAGCAACCGTGTTACTTTTACCGGCAAGTTAAGAATCTGATCTCGTGAAGATTCTTTGAAAATACACAGCCTCGTTCATCATCAGTTACTCGCACCCGCTTTCGAGGCCATGTCAAAATACGCATAGTTTGCTTCGAAACTGATTCCGTAAAGAGTGATTTTTCGAAATGTGAATGAAAGCAAGTTTCTGCCGACTCTTTGGAAAATGTCAATGCGGCGCAGTTGCCTTCACAAAATATTCGTGGTACGAAACTTATTTATGTTTCAAATGTTTTTACGATGATTATCATCCAAAATCATGCTCACCGCAGGTTAGCAGCAGCGACGAAAACTGACTCACAATCAGATGAGGAATGAATGTCTACCTTTCCGCAAATTTGCTTTACATTTTCCAGATTTCCTTCCACTCGAAATCGCCCTTTCATCCTAGAATGGAAGTTTATTAAACAATGTAAAGATTATTTAAATCGTTTTTGTCTATTGCATTCGAACCACTGATGTTTACGATGAGAGAAACATTCTTTCTTTGCCTTTCTATCCTTGAATGAAAGTTTATAAAACGATTGTTTTTACCTATTGAATTCGATACCACCGATGTAGCAATGAAAAAAAAAAAAAGAAAAATTGAAGTCAATAAGAATCGAAACCAGAACCTCTACCGTTCCAGAATGTTATCTTGTCCGTTCGGCCATCGCGGCCTGTGCAACTCTGTTTGCGCGATTCGATACTTACTCGTGTGGTTTGCGTGCTTCATTCTTCGGACTTTAATATCTCCAAAACAAAGCTCTAATTTGATAAACGCTCGGGGGCTTTTTTCGTGAGGTCTCAAAGAACACTCACACGTAATAGGATCGAAATCCGTGATGGACAATACACGGTGTCCCCTTGTAAGAGCATTTATGTTGCAATGTGATCGAATAAAATAGTACGTGAGGCCTGTTCGTTCTCACTCCCACTTCCGTGATTCCAGACTCAAGTTAAGCAATGGCCGGCACGGCGAATGCCATTTTCTATAACTCGAGCTCTACTTAAATCGAACAATTTAGAGCGGCAGATAAGAATTCGGCTAAGAGGGGTTCGGCTGTATTTATGAATTATTACTAATTTTTTAAAATATTTTTAACTCGCAACGGCTATATTGGTTATAAGGTTCGAATCTCTTAAGAGTATGTGATACCAGTAATTATCCATTCCGCGTTAAAAGAGCTTTAAACAACAAATGCGCCTGGTCAATATTTATATTACAAATGTGTCATATGTAGCCTGGTAATTATATAAGTCACCTCATTGGACACGAAGGACCGGGAAGTCTACTAGCAGCTCTTAAGGACAGAGGATGGTGCAATAGCTTGGTTGCTGGTAATCGTCCCGCTCCTAGAGGTTTTGGTTTTTCGGAATATCTGTAGATCTTACGGAAGAAGGTATTAAACATATCAACGACATAATAAAATTAATTTTTCAGGTTAGTTATCCATGGTCGAAATAAAAGATTTCTATATTACTTATTGTTGTTTATAGTATATAAAGATGCTGCAGGAAACGGGACCGTTATTATGGGTACATGAAGAACAAAGGGATATTCGAGCTATGGCATTTCGGTTTAAAGACAAGGAAAGCCCACGAAGTTATATTGTTTCTTTGGCCTACAAGTTACAGGTATTTTCTTTGTAGTTAATACTTCTGTAAACTGAAGCGAATAAGATTAAATTAACTTAATAGTAGTACGAATTAACTTATTAGCAAGTAAAAACATATTTAGTAAGTAGTTATATAAATTTAGTGGATTCATTAACAAATGATATTTTGCTGAATGTGTACACTATTATATGATATTTAGCAGATCATTTTGGTATTATGTATTTTCATGCTTTATATCTTTTGGAACTTGGAATGTTGTATATATATATATATATATATATATATATATATACATATACATATACATATACATATGCAGTTTGGTTCTGCTTATAATTTATATTTACAACATTTATTTCTTATAGGGATCTTATTTTCTTTTAAAATTTACCGAAACTTGGAAAAGAAAAACGATTTTTGTTTGAACCTATTATTGAATTAGTTGAAAACGTTATTAGAGTTAATGTTTCAACGTAATAAGATTAAACCACTACGAATGGAGGAAAAACAAAGAAAATTCATGCTCATTTTCCAAGTTTTGAGGAATAGATTTCTCATCCCTTTTTATTGAAACCCTAAATTTTGTTGGCGAATAGTGTCCTTGTAGAGAAGATGGATTGAAAATTAAACAACAGAACTCTGACGCTCGGATAGGGCAGAAGGAAGTGCGAGAGGAAAAAGAATAATGACTGAATTTTCTCACTTCTGGCATTATCTGACTTTTACAAAACTATAGTTTTTATATTTCCATACATTTTATAAATTTTTAGGTATATTTGGACGTTCGAGATGTCAAAGCTACACGATTCTATTTAATTACTCCGTAAAGTTGAACACGCATCCTAAACTCACAAAAAGTTATGCTGCGTGTATCATAAAGGAGGTTTTAGAGAACGGTGGCCTCGAAATCATTAATTTCAAATTAATCAAATTCATTAATTTTGCGTTCCGATGATTTTTCATTCAAAGACGAACCACGTTCAGTCTGTCAAGTTGAAGGTGACAATCGAATCAAAGAAATAATCGATTCAAATCATCATAGTATTAGTATTTGATTCCCTATTTTCTAATGTTCTAAGTTTGATTCTTCTGTTGCGTCTTCTTTTCTCGTCCTCCCCTCTTCTTTATTATTCAGTTTCTTGCTTTAATATGTATTAATCCTTCTCGTTTGATTTACACTACTTAAATCTATTGATAGATTGCTTATGTCGGCTCAAGAAATCATAATTATTCCTATTAATAGTCATAAAACCAGAAGTAAAATAACAACAATGTGTCTACCAGTAGTACCAGTAAACACTAGAAATATGTGAGGTCCTATCATTCTCACATGCGATACTATATCGTTGCTAAACTTTATCGGTATGCTAATGCTATCGTGCTTTTACGTTTCTTAAAGTTAAAGCTAGGATACGAATGTATCTCGTGTACATAGAATCCCAATAACGTTAATTATTTATTATTTAACTTTCAAATATTTCCTTCTTGAAAACTACGACGCTTGTATCATTCTCTATTAATGGATTGCAAATTGAGCGTCTTTTCCTCAAGTGAAAGTCTCATGCTTCATACAAAATATTTATCTGCTAATATATACTTCAATAAAATCCATTTTCTCAACTATACGATTTAATGTTCCTTTTTAATAGAATTACCCTTTAGAAGAAATTCTATCTGCTTTATATGTATTATCTGATTGGAAACCCGATGCGATTGAAAAGCTTTTGAATGATTTTAACCCTGATAACATCCGGTAATTATTTTTAATAGCATAAATGCTACATATTCATAATTTGTTTAATTTTAGAATTGGTGTCATAGCAAAACAATTTGCTGATATCACTGATAAGAAGGAACCTTGGTATGGAACGGACTATAAAATCACACAAATTCCGGAGGAAACAATTAATGTAAGAATGGATTGAATTTGGGGCATGTTTTAGATATACAAAACTACATTTTAGGAATGGAAGAATATCAATACAACACAAGAATTGCGAATTCCTGACAAAAATGAGTTTATTCCTACAAGTTTTGACTTGTATCCAATTGACAAAGACGTAAGTATTACGGTAGGGTTTATTTCCTTAGAAAAGAGCACATTACGTCAGCGGCGCAATGAAGCAAATTTGGTGCTCTGTATACGTTACCATGGGAGCCGACTAGCGAAAGTCAATGAAACGTCACATTTCGCGCATATTTTCATGACGTAATGTGTTCTTCTCTAAGGAAACAAGCCCTAGTAAAATTGTTATTTTTAGTTTTAACTAAAGGGGCAAACCGAACTTTTCTAGTCAACAGATACCAGCAATATCTAAAAACAACACGAATCTATAGGATACAAATATTCTTTGGCCTAAAATTAACATTTTGAAAGTGACAGGAAGAAGCTACGAGTTCGCTATATTTTCAAACTGAAATATGTTATATATTCTAAGAAAGCGAACTTTTAGTTTGTTCCTATCGATTTCGCAATGTTAATGATTTTCATGAAAATAATATCTGGACACGCGTTTGTCGAAAGAAGGCGATAGACCTATTTATAGAAATCTCAAGCTCATCTTTTAACTTAAAAATTAAGGCCGTCATGACTCATTACAATCGAGAAAAAAACATCTATTGAAGTAAAGTGCCATTTGGATTAATAATACCGCAAA